>CM056377.1:45901160-46360760 GCA_029718625.1 Synaphobranchus kaupii | reverse complement strand
CGCACACGCTTTTTCGGTTCTGCCCACAAATTTTCGATTGGATTGAGGTCAGGACTTTGTGATGGCCACTCCAATACCTTGACTTTGTTGTCCTTAAACCATTTTGCCACAACTTTGGAAGTATGCTTTGGGTCATTGTCCATTTGGAAGAGCCATTTGCGACCAAGCTTTAACTTCCTGGCTGATGTCTTGAGATGTTGCTTCAATATATCCACATAATTTTCCTTCCTCATGATGCCATCTATTTTATGAAGTGCACCAGTCCCTCCTGCAGCAAAGCACCCCCACAACATGATGCTGCCACCCCCGTGCTTCATGGTTGGGATGGCGTTCTTCGGCTTGCAAGCCTCACCCTTTTTCCTCCAAACATAATGATGGTCATTATGGCCAAACAGTTAAATTTTTGTTTCATCAGACCAGAGGACATTTCTCCAAAAAGTAAGATCTGTCGCCAAAAAAAAAAAAGTAAGATCTTTTTAATGACTTCAACCTAAGTGTATGTAAACTTCCTTTCATTTCATTTCATGAACTCAAAGCCCTTCATAGTGAAGGGGGGAAACTCACCTCAACCACCATCAGTGTGTAGCACCCTCTGGGTGATGCACGGCAGCCATTTTGTGCCAGGATGCTCACCACACATTAGCTTAGGTGGAGAGGGAGGAAATTATTGAGCCAATTAAAACTAGGGGATGATTAGGTGGGCAAGTTGGGAAAACCAGTTTGGGAATTTTGCCAGGACACTGGGGAACCGTCCCTACTGCGATAAGTGCAATGGGATCTTTAATGAACACAATGCGTCAGGACCTCGGTTTAACATCTCATTACTGAAAGACGGCGTCTCCTACAGCACAGTGCCTCCATCACTGCACTGGGGCATTTGGTTGTTGTTGTTGTTGTTGTCTGTTTCAGAAGAAAGATCGCCCCTTACTGGCCCGCCAACTTAAATTCCAGCAACAACAACTTAAGTTTTCCCAGGTTTACCATCCAAGTATTAACCAAGCTCAGAACTGCTTAGCTTCAGCAATTTGGTAGGAGCGTGGCATATGGTAGTACGGCTGCAATGATGTATCTGAAATACCTGATACAGGCCTTGGAAGCTCATTTAAATAAATCAACAGTTTCCACCCATTGCTTATGTGGTGGTTTGCTTTCAAACTGAGATGCCTATTTAACAGAAGCACCATAGAAAATAGGATAGATGAGTTTCCTCCTGAGAAAAACATACAGTAAGCAGCTGAAGAAAAGCTCTGCAATATTCAACATCTTTACCTCATCTACATTAGCTTACTTAGATAATATGCTTACTTAACTGTAGCCTTGAATAATTACATAAACCTTGCCTTTAAAGTAGGCGTAGATTATATTTGTACTGACTCTTTGCCTATAAATGAGTAATTCATTATTTAATAATGTCTAGAGCACTGACAAAGTAACATAAGATTTTAGATAATTACTACAAACAGCTTGCATCATAGCCAGACACTTCAGGACAAAACAGGACTTTACATTCTGTTCGTATGAACAACATTGAGTATTCTGTGTGTGTGTGTGTGTGTGTGTGTGTGTGTTTGGAATTATATCAATGTACAGTAACATGGTGATTTGCTACATGAGTGAGCAGGGTTCTCGCCCAGGGACCGTGCTAATCTAATTATGACATACTAATACTCTGCTGGTAGAATTTCAACCTACACTGCAACTACGCTCCCTTACACACACACACCCCCTCCCCCCCACAGACACACACACACACACACAGACAGCTCAGGCTAAACCCTGCAACAATGCAGACCTATCTTCATTTGAGAAAATGCAGTGAAGTGACTTTTTCTGGCAGGATGAGGGCTTTCAGCACAAGTAAATTGAACAGATTTGTCACCCTGTAATGACAGGCCGTCCTACATTTTACAGTAAGGACTGATTAAGAATCGTCCTGGAAGTGCAGTTTCACCTCACAGTCAAAACACAGTTGTGACAGCCAGGCCGCTTTTAGTCTCATTTTTTTGTGCCCAGACAGAGAGAGAGAGGAGATGCAGACGCATAACGCCAGTGAGAGGGCTAGCGTAATGCTGAGGTGTTGGGTGGCAGGCTCTGGGCTTCGCTCCTGAACACTGAACACCTGAGCCTGTGGACAACTTGGAAGGATAGGTGGTAAATAAGGTTGGGAGATAGTGCCATGCTGATTTGAAGCATTAATGACCCGGATTCACTTAAATGGCACCTTTAATCATTCTATGAAACTAGTGGCAAAGCACCTGGTTGAAAATCTAGTACCAAAAATGTAAAAAAAGTACTTGCTCTGGATAACTTCTGACAAATGACTGTATAAACTAACTTTCCAGCTTCAAGCTGCAGTTAGACATACAAAAACATACGTAACGTAACATACTCCCAAAAAAAAAAAAGCTTGGTTGCAATTTGGAAGTGTCACTTGTGCCTCTTCTCTAGTTTCCACGCCAACCAAGCATGGAGCAGTTGCGAGTCACTCACCATTAAAAATTTTACAAGCCAAACAGTGCTACGGCCAGAGCCAATTCCTGGACGAAGGTTTATTTCTCACCGATGAGCACTGTTAGCCTGTTGGCACCTGGCATGTTGATGGCAGGTCTTATTGCATTGGCAATCGCGGCCAAGTTAAACCCTACTTACCCCCGGGGATACAGGGCCAACTTTGTCATAATGCAGCGACTGGCCAAAGCCAACGGCATAGCCAAGGCTTGAGCCTGTGGCTACTGGGCCAAGCCTGCGCTTCCATCTTCTGAATTCATGGATGCAAGTACACTTTTTGGTCTACACAGTATTCCGAGAAACAAATATGATTAGTAATTCGAGTGAAATGTTCCATTTTCTTACTGCTTTTAAAGTCGCGGTATATTGCTTGCACTGTCAGTGAACCCATTTTTATACAGAAATGGCGCAAAATTACATTATGAATTCATTTCAGCATCCTACCTAATGGTGGTAAATACACAGCAGCTGCAAAGCACAATATCATTTCAGAAAATGAAAAATATTTATTTCTCTGTTGATCACAAGTAAGCTTTCTCGTTTTTATGGCACTGATATTTCTCTGGGCGGACCTGGAACATCTCCATGTTTTTAAATGTCTTTTTATTTTTAATGCAGCGCATTAAGCGTGCATTCCTTAGAGGCAGCATTAAAATCCCTCACTCGCTCTTCATCGCTGTATTTAGAATGCAAATCACATACAATTGTAAGGTATCAACGTGCCGCATCTCTCATGTGAACTGGCAGTCATATCCAGCATTCTAATGCATGAGCCAGACGTAATTGTCAATCTGAAAGAATCACCCTTGGCTCAGGAAAGGGCATAAAAATCTAACAGCAAACATAGCAAGCAAGCTAAACTGATTTTTTTGCTGCTTGCAATGTGCAGAAAATCATACGCCGGAGATGCTACACCAGTCAGTGGTTTACTTTCCATACACGCCCTGAACCTAGTCATTACTGTATAACCATCAAGAAATTCAAGTGAACCGGTTCCTATATTTTATCGGTTCGAATTTGTTCCTGCGCTTCAGGGAAAAGCTAATGAACTGACCTGATGCACAGAGCATAAAAACAGGCTGTCTGGCATCTGAAGTGAGCGCGTGCATTACATTTAGAAGCTGTTTTACCGCGCCAACTTGTAGCAATATCTTGAAAATATGGATATTTTACCACGGGGCAAATCTTAAATAGCAGTGCCAGTGTCAAAATGTGACTCGAAATTTTGTCTGTTTGACTCATGATTTGCTCAAAAGCACAAATAAAGTTGTTCTCCCCGCATACAGACATTTTGTTGACATTTTACCCAGTGATGACATCACTCAGACATTTTGGTAGAATTGTATCATTCTGCCCATGTACACAGACCTATCTTTCAAAGAGGGAAGAGCTAAGAACCAGACAAGTACTGCATGTTCTACAATGGTTCTTCAAAAATGAATGAGGATGGGAGGGGAATCAGAGGTCACCATATGTTCTGAAAAGCAAGCGGTGTCCATGGAAATTCTGTTATAGCAAATCAAATCCAAACTTACAGCAAACAACAATATTTTATTAAGATCCCCAATAATAGGATTTCTTCAAAATTTGAGTCTGAAAGAAGACAGACTGTCTTTGTAGATGTGGCCGGTCACTGGAGCCAGTGGGCTAGTAAGGAACGCATTGGCCATTAAACATTGTGAAGACCCGACCCCCTCCCCCCCCCCCCCCATGCCATGTTAGTGCAGCAGTGTGGAAACGCAAGGAAAGAAGTGACCTACTTTGTTACATAACCAGTTGTGGCGGGATGGCGAATGTTTTGCTAGTTAACTTGCTTTTCCGCCATTAAGAGGATTAAGAAGAGAAGGGTTAGTCGTCCGTGAGGCGGGCTGTGGCTGTTGACCTCAGCCGGGGTCAGTTTTACTGGTTTCACCCTGTTCCCCTTCCGCTACAATGAGGCCTGCATTTTAATGTGAGTGTCAGGGCAGGGGACAGTGCAGGGCAAGCATGCAACTGCCTAATTAAAGAGCATGCATGCGTGCGTGCGTGTGCGTGCATGTTATCTGTGGAAAAAGAGGATGGGTACTGCCATCAATATTCCGGCGACTGAGCAACAGGCGACAGCTACAACAACGGAGGAAGTCTCCGCTCCGAACACGTGGGGGTCAGCTTTGGGCCAGCGCCGGCTCCTACCGGCCGGACGGCGGAAACATACCAAGCCTCTGAGAGAACTCGTAGAACTTCTTCAGCTTCCCCACGAGTGGCACCACCGCGCCCCATGCCTTCTCCTGCAGGCCCTCATCGCTGGGGTTCTGGATTGCCTGGTGAGGGAGGGGCACGTCAATGACGCAGCACGACGGTGCGTGCGCGGCCCAACGCGACCAGCGAGCATTTCCTTCACGAAAGCCCTTCATCGCACCTTCGCAGCTATTTTGGATATAATTTTGATTTACAGTCTAAGAAACATAAGCTGGCAGATTTGCGTTTGTCCTTTACACATCGTTCTCTGAGGGCACTTCATTTGGCAGAATCAACCACGGCACTTTTCTTTCTATCAAATGCGTGTCCAAATGCGTGTTCAGAAAATAAATCGATGCACTGACATAACGAAGACTTCATTTATATTTCTTTTAACTGGCATGTAGAGAAAAAGAAAATAATAAAAGCAAATGGATTCATGCAACTCACTACAGAACCCCTACCTGTAAAGCATAGGTTTCCATCAATTATTCAGTAACATAAACATACAAATTTTGCCATTCGCTGAACAAAATGGCGGAGGTGCTTTTTGGAGGCGTACCTCTCGGATCTCCTCTCCTGCTCCCTTGTAGTCCTGCAGGTCGTCCAGGATCCCGCGGGCGTCCTTCAGCACCACGTTCACCTGGTCCCACACCTCCCGCTCCGGCTCCGTGGGCTGTGCATCTGGAGGAGGGCGAGAGCCCATTAAACCGGGCCCCCGGGACGCTCTGTACGTGCTAGCGTGGCTTTGGCTGCATCGCAGCTAGCCGTTTCACTCAATTGCCACTTTTTAGCCCCTGTAACCTGCTGGCAGGCTATACGTGTAGGCGAGTGTGGTAATACGGGGCTCTGTGTAGTGTCCAGGTGTGCTCGGGCGAAACACCCAGACGGAATGCGCGTGTGGACGTGCTGGGTAGCTGGGTAAACAGAGGTAGGTTATATTCTGCTCACCGCGGTCATAAATACTCGAGGAAAGGAGAAATAAAGTCTCTCAGCGCTCGTTGCCTGTGCGGCAGTCTCCATTAGCGAATGTGGAAACTTTGACCCTCCGTCCTTTTCAGAAAGATCTGTGCTAGACCGTGCCTGGCTTCAACCTCTCAGACTGCCTGATTTAAATCCAATTTCAAAGGCAGTTTAACATTTTCCAGGTTTGATTGAGTGCTCAGTTTGTTTAATGAAATGAGGGGATTTAAGCAGTGAGCATTGCAAAAGGGGTCTTTGATGCCCTGCTTAGAAGAAGACTTTGTTGAATCGTAAAGATTAGGAAAGGGTATATTAAAAGGTGGCCGCGCATTGCGATTCGAGTCTTCCCGTGATTCATGATATATCGGGAGAGGGTGCGGGGCTCTCGAGAAACTGAGTGTTATGTCTGTGTTTGCTCCCGTCTCTCATTTATGAAAAATGCAGCCATGTGGAATAGAAGGCAGATATCTACAGGCCGTGGCATATTCTCCAGGATCGGCCAATACCCCCCTGCCACCCACCCAGAAAATTCTGAGAACCCTTTGGTGTACGCCGTGCCCCCAGTTGCTGCTCAGGCATACATAGCAGGCCTGAGTTACACTGACTGCATGGTTGATGTATGAAGGTGCAGCTCGGAGTTCTCTCTGCGCTATTCCAGACAAGCCCTGTGGCCAGAGCCAGAGAGAGCAGGGAGCGGCATGGGCGCTGCTGTGTGCAGTCAAGTTGGCCGCTGGGCAACTTCCTGACTGCAACTGTGTGTGTGTGTGTGTGTGTGTGTGTGTGTGTGTGTAGGTCTCCTGTGTGTGTATAGGTCTCGTGTGCGTGTGTGTGCGTAGGGCTCCTGTGTGTGTGTATGAGTGTTAGTCTATCCATCTTTTTATATAGGTGAATGGGGGATATGATCTGAAGGTGAATATGATATATTTATGTGACACACTTGCAGCTCCATCCAGGCTTCAGGGAGCATATGTGTGTTTGTGTGTGTGCGTGTGTGTGTGTCTGAGTGCATGAATGCGTGTGTGCATATGTTTTAGTCGGTCTTTGATTTGATGTTGTACATTATTTTCAGTTATGTGAAAGTGGTTGGGGTGTACATCCTTGTTAATGTTAGTGCGTGTGCATGTACAGTACATACATGTATAGGGTATGAATGTGGTTTAGAATGACTGACAATACATGTGTACACATTTTAGTACAGTGCTGCTTAACTGCGTCTACACACAAGGGGATGGGAGTGTACAATTTGTCCCGGTGTACTTTGCACCTTCAGTATCAGGGTTAAGGTTAGATTAAAAAGGGAAGCACTTAAGGCAGAGCAGATACATGTTTCTCAAAGGAACGGGACGCTAATAAATAAGTGTGCATATAAATTTGGAATAATTTATAAGCCGTATTAAAAATTCACCACACATGGCAGGATCTAAACACAACTTGGAAGGCTGCTCAAGTATTAGAGCATTTCTCAAAACTTGCAGATCATCGCAATTGTACATAATGTTATTTTGCACTTAGGATACACCGGTTTGTCATGTAGAGTACAAATATCTTATATTATCGTCCGATTGTGACCAGACGTTCCAGGGTGAGATCATTAGAAATGTTGTTTACACTAAAAGGAAATAAGAAGCATATGCATTAATATACAGTACTGTGCAAAAGTCTTAGGCGTCCTAGATTTTTTTATGTAAATTTGTTCTTAGATGTTTATTTTTTGTCTTCTGCATTAGTGTGTCAGTAGAAAAGATACAATTTTAAATTTCCAAACATTCATTTTACAAAAAATTCATTGAGCTATCTTCAGCGAAAAGAAGAACAAGGAGTTCTGCAACAGATGGTATGGCCTCCACAGAGCCGTGCTCTCAACAACATCGAGGCTGTCTGGGATTACCTGGACAGACAGAAGCCAGCAAGACTGTGGCACTTTTAAAGGCAAAGGTTGGTCACACCGAATATTGATTTGATTAAATTTTTTACTGTTTACTGCTATTTATAGTCAATTGTTTGATATTTAGAAACTTTTAATTTCCTTATTTTTGAAAGCATTTTCGCTTTACAGAATTTTCTTTACATGTGCCTAAGATTTTTGCACAGTACTGTATTTATATAAATATATGTCATATTGTACAATGTGCTCACAACCCATTTAATGCATTGCTTCATACTTTTTTCTTTTAATGTTCAAACGATCATGTCAATTCCAGATCATGTCAATTTCTTCTTAAGCCCAAAATTTGAAAAAAAGGGTACTACACGTAATTTCCCTATACACAAAAAACACTGTATTGTCTATATGTGCTACCTGTAGTGCTCACATTATTTAATATTATAATATTAAACCAATCACATATCCAGTCTACCACGTGAAGCATTGAGGCATGGAAGGGTCGGGCGGGGTGTGGGCAGAACATTTGGTGGACCAAAGAGGGGCTGAAGGAGGATTAAGAAGGTGTCATAATTCCAGCAATAGTCCTACAAACCCAATCATGCTGAGAGGGCCACCACACATACGGCATGGTCACATGGTCACATTTTCAGATAAGGCTCTGCAGGATGCTGGGACTCAATGTACGTGGGTTAGACTGGCTGTATATATGTACATGAGAGACATGTTTGGTTTGGGTGAGGCCCCAGGAAATTGCGAAGAAGCATTAAAAAAAAAAAAACATTAAATCTTACTTTCAAAATCAAGGAAAAAGTTGGGTCCCTGCTCAAGGTCTGTGCAAGTCAAAACTTTTAGAAGGTTCCCCATATTAAGGTACCTGTGAAGACAAGAGAGAGAAACACAATTGAGGTTCAATATGAATTCATGTGAAATGAGAAACATTAAACATTGATCGCGCGGAGGGGATGCCGCGGTAGATCGATAGAAGAGCCAGGTCAAGAGATAGAGGGGAGGGAAGAGGGATGAATCCGGCGCCCCCCGCCGTTTCCGGCTCCGCGCCCTGCGCCCGTATCAGCGCCCACCAACCAGGCTCTGCCCAGATGCGCAAACTGCAGGCACGGTGTGGTTTTCCTGTCAGGGGCCTGGCTCGCCAGATGTCCTCAACGTCTCAGCCCATCTCGACAGCCCCAACCGCCCCCTCCCCCCCCCCCCCCCCCCACCCAGATTCACAGCAGTGACTAGTTTACAGGAATCCCACTCCCTTTATTAAGAAATCCAACTGAGCGTGGCTTTTTTTTCAGCTTTCTGTTTCTCAATTCCCAGCTGATAACTTTAAAAAAAAAAATTTTTTATCCAGCATGAAAAAACACTCGCGTGCAAGCCTGCCTGCCTGCCGCTGAAGTGTAATTAGCGGCTCGAGTCCCCGTCGCATTCACGATGGAGGCCGCACCCATGCCTCCACGGTGACTGATTGGGCCGTGACGAATGAGAAAAGGCTTGAAGCCTTCTCGCAGCATCACGGTCAGCCCTATAGCCTACACATATCCGAGTCCTGACTGAAACTACGGGAGCTAAACAAACAACAGAGGAAAGCAAGGAGAAACGAGGAAGCCGCGGGGCCGATCGACCAATTAAATCTGCAGGCAGGCGGCTTCCAGGCTTTTTATCTCCTTCACCTAAAAATACCTGACCTACTAATGCAATCCTCTGCAGGTGGCCTGGCATCCACTTTCTTTTGGGCTTTTGATTTTTTTTCTCCAGCCAGGATTTTTGAACCCCGCGGACTCTTCCCCGCGCGGCACCGGGCCGCTTGAAAAGACCGTGAAGCCCCTGTCTTGACAGGCGGCGTGCCGTAATCTTCCCTCCTTCAAAGGCGTAAAAAGGCGCGTTCCCACGTATGCCCTCAGAGTTTGGACGGGGAGGCGATAGCTCTCCCGTCAAGCGCAAAACATCAAACCGCGGTTCGACGCGGATGGAAATTCGGAAGACGACTTCCCCTCAAAAGGCTGGTTTTCGATTTGGAAGATGAGCTCCACATACCGGGGAGGAAGTTCCCTTTTAAAGTGTACATGCAAGACCGGCCCTGTACGCAGAGTCCTTGAGCACATCCAGTAGGATGCTGAGAAGACCCCTCGTCTTTACAGAAGGTCCTATATTTTAACTTATCGTAAAATCAAAGCACGTAAATTGATTTCCTGTAGGTTTATTAACATGGTGTGAAAGCAAAAACACCTGAGAGCCTGTATGATAAAATGGACACAACAAAAGATTTGATGGCATTAAACATACAAACACAAAAGCTACAATGACGGACTGGAATTATTTAATTAATCTACAGCTGCCAATTAAAGGCTCATTATTTCCACGTGTACTCCATCATGTATTTTAATGTACGAACCATTTACTGAGTCTGTTTGAGGCACGTAGAGACAATAGACAACGCAAAATAGTCAGAAGTTTATAGGCACCTTCATTCAGGCAAATTACACAGTTTACACCTGCTTATGCATATTCATCTTTCGGCAGATCAGGGGGTATTTATACTGAAGAGTAAAGTACCTTGAAGAAGAAAGAATACAATTATCCCATAATTATTCAAACCGGCAAACAATGTAGTTACAGGCCCTCTTCCACCATTCTTGCAGCCTGCCAACGCGCTGCAAATTTCGGATTTTCAGAGCATTTTGGCGCCCCTGTGCCACTGCTCCTTCGTGCGTGCCCACAGAGACCTGGTCCCTCTCCAGGCGTAACACGGTGAAAAGACACGGCGTACTCTGTGTTTGCTTTCCAGCGCTCACGTGCTGGAGGAACATGGAACAACTGAGGGCACCTCAGTCTCATTAAGGCCAGTGACTGTTTTCCGACGGCGCATTATCCCACTTTATTTACAGACAGACGCAGCCCAAGGAGTGATTGCTTTGCCTACTTCTGAGTCCTTCTTGGAGAAGAAACGAGAGCCTCAGAACACATCAAGCTGAAAAACATTCTCCACAATGGACAGTTTGATATTGCAATTTCTGCCTTATAAGACAAATGAAGCCATTGATTTGATTTAAACATATTAACAATGAATTTACAGCTCATAATTATTGATTATCACTCAGCTGACAGTTTTAGCCTTAGTCTTGCTTCTTGGCGTGTCTGGGATATCCCTGTGGGCTACTTTACATTGGCTTAATTATGTAATTGTATAATATTTATTGTTTAATTAATTCAAAGTATATTAATTTATTCATTACTTTCATAACATGCTGTTCAATGTTTAACAACTAATCACACTCCCAAGTGCAAATTTAACATTCGCCAAAGACAGGACACATAAGCTACAATGATTTATACTCTTTGGATTCAATATCTACCCAGTGCGGCTTTGAATGGCCCAACCTTATTCAAATTCATTAGGTACTGGCTTCAGTAGCATGCTATATGATGTGGTCTTCGGGGAATACAGCCCATTCTAAGTTTTGGATAGGAGTACTTTAGAAACATTATGAGATCCACTAGGCAGTTACTAAAACTTATCCATTGTTTTATTTTAATCTGTTGGACATTTATTCCACTGTGCTTTTAGTGTTTCTGCAGTATTTTTGACCGCAAAGCACTCTGATATCCCCCCATCAAATGCGAAGCACAGTATTACGTACAACTATTTTATCTATCATAAAAACACAAATTTGATATGTTTTATGATATTCACAGTATCAGATAGCTGCATGCACATTTGAGCATCATATGGGAGCCGATAAGAGTAGGACTCGGCAACTGACAGGACAGGGTTCAGGACGTGCTAACGTGCAAACGTCAGTAGCCTACTCGTTACATGTCACAAAGGTGCCACTTTTGTCCTTTTATGTGGCATATATCCTATTTCTTGACAAATTTGAAACATGTTGCATTAGATGATTGCAATCCAAATACAAGAAATTGGATATGGGTCAGATTTCTGAAAATTACATCTGGAGTTAAGTCTGGGTCGGATTCCGCCAGTATCAGATCAGAACATTCGTTTCAGCCTGCATCTTCTCAAGTCACTAACATTTTACTGACATACAACATCACATAATAAGTCATGAGATATGAATTTTGTTGATATGGCCATCAGGTCAGATGAGCAACAAGGAACAATGACAGTCTGTACTCAGGAAATTGAATATGTAACACAGTGTGAACACGCAGCTACGTATTTTGGATAAAGAAATCCAATTAGTCAACTCTAAACAGGGCCAAAACACCATTTTTTCAATTTTAACTGGAGCTCTATAGGAATATGCACGCACTGCAAAGAATCTAAACTCACAAGGTTCAGAAAAACCTACTATTTTGACCGATAATATTGTATGGATTTGAGCCAACAGAGTTCAGAGCCAGGACTGTGATAGAACATCCCTACCGCAGTTCAAATCCCAACAGGAAAGACATGATTGGTTTTCTCATAAACTGCCTCAAAGCAAGATAGCCATCTACTGTATATCAAATGATATACTAATACATTCTTAACTGTGTAATGAAGTTCAAGTTCACTTTATTCATTTATAAAAAACAAGCAACTAGTAAATTTCACAACAGAAATGTGAAGTGCTAATATAACAACCAAACTCTTAAACATTTCTTTATGAAAATGATACTTAAGGGTATACATAAACACAGAAACATGGGATACACATTTTTACTAGAAGTTTTAACTTAAGAATATTGAAAATGATTACACAAGGAAACCACCGATTTGCTTGTCAGATTACATTCCACTACCTGCTATGGCAAAATCCTTCATTCAATCTGAAAAAAACAAAAAAACATACCAATATGCTGTGGGAGAGGGGGCAAGTCTTTTCATGAGCCAGGAAATAAACATTCCACGTCGGTACATTAGACAGACCATCAATGCGTGTGCACCTGATAGCATGAAGTAAAGGAGGGGTTTTTTGCCTGAGAAACTAGAAGAGAGGTAGTGGTGGTGGTGGTGGTGGTGGGGGGGGGGGGGGGGGGGCAATACATCTTATCTCTCATCAAGTATAAGAGGCTTGGGTGGATTAGGGGCACAAATAACATGCAAACTGGTTATGATACCTGGAAAAACCTGAAACCCCATTAACTTGAGGGAACGAGAGTACGCGGAACCGCTCTTTCAAGTTGGCACCTCTCACGGCCTGCAGCGGGGGAGCGGGCTGCTTATCTGCACTTTTTCATGGGAGAGGGGGCCTCTCCGGCCGCAGAGCTATAAGCGGCCGCCTCGGGAGACAAGGTTCTCTCTCAAAACAGCAGCGCGACCGCAGTGTGAAGTACATCCACCTGGCGAGCGTCCAACGGATCCCTATCTGCTGAAGATTCCCATGTGAAGACACCTGTAAGAAGGGGTGTACGTACGCTGCCCGTACGCTCGCTTGGAAACCAAATTACACGGACAGAAAAGGAGTATTTTGGAATCCGGCGGTAAAAAGGAAGAAAATTGCAGCCTTCTGACGAGGACTGTACACAAACCCTTTTTTTTTTTTTATTACGGCTAACAAAGCAGGTTTACATAAGAACAGATGTCCAACTTAGCGGACATAGTCTCAAGACCATAGGCCCAGTGGCTTTTGTCAGACTGGACATAAGGGCTGGGAATAAGTAAGCCGGCAGGGTACTTGATATGCTATAGGCATTCATTATTTCCACAAAGATTTTAAAATAAATGACAATCATGACTGATGATTACTGAATAATTTGAATGGTCAGAATTCATTTCTGCACTGGGAAACCAGTCACTGCACCAAAAACGAAGAGCTTTTGCAGTGATACGTTGTCTAGGATGCTTCCTAAGACACATTTAAACATTAGTTCATAACATATGTTTAAACTACAGTACCAGTCAAAGGTCTGGACACACCTACTCATAGAAGGTTTTTTTTCTGTTATTTTTTACTGTTTTCCACATTTTGGAATAGTAAAGACATCAAAACTATGAGATAACACAAATGAAATTATGCAAAGACCAAAAAAGTGTTAAACAAATTTAAAAAAGTGATATATTTTAGATTCTTCAAAGTAGCCATCCTTTGCCTTGATAACGGCCTTGCACATTCTTGCCATTCCCTCAAACAACTTCTGTGGTAAACAGGTATTCCACAGGTAAACAGGTGATGCCATCATGACTCTATATAAAAGGATATCAAAAGACTCCTGATATCTTATTTCCAGGTACTCTTAGAAGCGATACTATAACCTCTGCATTTGAATGGATCTCTATGGGAATTGGGGGGTGGGACTAGATTTAGCTTTAAATTACACTGGAACAGTGTGGAACACATGGTTGGCTAAATGGCTCTAAGTCACCAAGGGTCTGACGTATCAAACAAGCCTTAAACCATTACTCTGCTGCCAGAAATACAGTAGATATGGATGGATAACTTGAAGGGTTTCTTCTCCTGACTTATTTTTCCATAGAGTTCAATAGGAAAATGTGTCAGGAGAAACAACCCTTAAAGTGATCCATCCATATCTACTGCATAACTGGCAGCAGAGTGACGGTTTGAGGCTCGTTTGATACCTCAGACCCTTGATGACTTACAGCCATTTAGCCAACCATGGGTTACATACTATTCCCGTGTAATTTACAGCTTAATCTAGTCCCACCCCCCAATTCCCATAGAGATCAATAGGTTATAGTATCGCTTCTAAGAGTACTTGGAAATAAGATATCAGGAGTCTTTTGATATCCTTTTATATAGAGTCATGATGGCATCACCTGTTTACCTGTGGAATACCGGTTTACCACAGAAGTTGCTTGAGAGAATGGCAAGAATGTGCAAGGCCGTTATCAAGGCAAAGGGTGGCTACTTTGAAGAATCTAAAATATGACTTTTTTAAATTTGTTTAACACTTTTTTGGTCTTTGCATAATTTAATGTGTTATCTCATTTAATGTGTTTTGATGTCTTTACTATTCCAAAATGTGGAAAACAGTAAAAATAACAGAAAAAAACCTTCTATGAGTAGGTGTGTCCAAACTTTTGACTGGTACTGTATATAAAAAGAAAAAGGGTATATTTACACTAGTACTGTAAATATGCATATTCAAAGATTAGGACTTTAAAGTACTCCACTTTTTTGTGACTTGAAAACATATTTTATACTAAATAAATCATTTGCGTATTACAGCTTAATATATCCTCATGCTTTTTTAAAATCTGAATTCATAGTACATTTTCCCCAGTTGATCGTGTTTCAAAATCCTGAAGAGTTGCACAAGCATACATTTCACAACTGCTGCGGTGTTGTGGTTCACTGGAACTGCGAAAGCAGTTACTATGCGCATTTTGAATATTCTCAAACAGGATAGGCAAATTGAAAGTCCAGGGGCCAAACTAGTTAGCATTTTTTTTTCTTTTTCTAACCACGGTAACAGCTTCTTTCCATTGCTGCCTTGCTATCTCAGAGCAGCGTTAATACAGACACGCAGTTCCCGCTTTATGTACTGCACTTCAGCAAGCCTAAAAATAGCCCCGCTGTACTGACAGGATGACCGGGTCGAGGCCAAGAAAGGGGTCAGTCAAATAATGACCTTTTACCCTGGTCATGCTGATGACTCCTCTGGAGCAAGGACCTTTTTTCCTCTAGGATAAAACTCGTGACGTTAAGCCCTCCGACGTTGTCTGTGTGCATATTACCCGATTATTCTTCAGAGAAGTCGGTTTAATCGTATTTTCAGTTTCAGAACTATTTCCTAGGAAAAGAGAAGGAAAGAAGTACAGGCAAATCATAAAGACTGATATTTACACGACCCGTCCATATGCACAGCCTCTGGAGCCATAAAGTTCTTGTATAAGCTGCTCTGGAGTTACTTGAAGTGTGTTTTCTTTGCTTGAACAACGAGCCCCGAAATGCCTCTATACCAGCCATTGTAAAACCGGCTGGTCGTCACAAACTTCTGTAAAGTATCTACAATATCCGTCATTGCATGTAAAAAAACTGTCTGGGCCAATCAAAAATATATCATATATAATCATATAAATAATATGTTTATTGATATAAAACAGGAATATTGTACAATACGTGCATTCAGGACATTGGCTCTAAGTGACATACTGAGAAAGCAGGCACATTTCACCTCTATCAGCTTTATGTTCCGCCACTGCACCAAAAACTACTTTCTCTTAATGCTTTCCCTTGGGCAAAAAGAGGTCATTAGGTATTCTAATTCCCCTTGTCGCAGTCCAGCGGCCTGCCCTGAGCATCCTTGCTTCCAGGTGCACCTCGACACACGCGAAACCTGCCACGCCCACATGCAGGGCTGACTGGCCAGGGGCTCCCTCTCGACAGGGCGCAGCTTGGTTGGTGTGGGTGAGGGGCTGGTGGGGGGCTTTTGGCCTTCAGCAGGTTAACTAACCACTACCCTTCCCCCACAACTGTGAGCCAACACTGCTGCATTTTGTCTATCAGTGGTCAGATCTCTGAAATGCAGTGGGTCACCACCATTGACGCTCCGACAGAGGAGCGCGGGCTGTGGCTCGGCAGTGAGAACCCCTGCGCTTCCCTGGTCCTCTGCTGCCACCTCCCTGGCTGCTGCTGAGCTGATACGGAGACCCGCCGACTCGAGCGCTACGGGCATCGCCCCCCGCCCGTTAACCCCCGACCCCCCTCCCGACCACCCAGACCCAAGAGTTTAATTTTAATAGCAACCCTTGGACATTCAAAGGAGGGGGATTTGCCACAATCTGATGCAGAGCCCCCGTGTTCTGGGCTGACCAGCGATCTCACTTTATGAGGCAGGGAGGTTTCGCAGCAAAATGATTTGCACGTTGACTTTTCTTAGTTGCTCTGTCGAACACTAACTGACCCAAAAAAACCGACAACACACCTGAAAGCACTAATTAGGCGGCCCGTCCCATTTTTCTCTACATGAAGTAACTTCTGAAATCGTTTTACTTTAGAAATATTTACCAATGCCATTACATTTTTATACAATATTTTCTAAATGCTTCTACTAAATTAGTATGTACATTTACAATTTAGAAGCAGCTTTTCTTCCTTTTTTTTTTCTTTTTTTTTAAATTTTTTTAACTTGGCTCATTTTTTTTTGCCTTTTCTACCCAGGGAGGGTAAAATCAGCGTAATAAAAAAAACATGTAACAGCAGGAGATTGTGTTGTACCCAGCGTATGCCAGTAAAGCAAGGTGCATGTGCACAGTGGGAAACATTAAAACGCTGACTGTGGAGGCAAGCAAGGCGGACAGGAGAGCGGCAGTGGTTCCCCCCGAGAGTTAGTTCTGTGGCAGGGCACGCCCCATTCGGCCCTCAGTGCAGGCGCCTCCCGCTCGGACAGGGGGATTTTTTTTCTTTTTGTTTGGCACCCCTGCGGTGCGCTCGAGTGCGAGCGAAGCTGGTGTGCCCTGTTTGTGAGGGCGGGGAGAGAGCTAGATTCTACTACAAGCTGGCTGTGCCACGCTCCCATTGGCTGAGGCCCGCTCCCCCGGTCCTCCGCTGTATCCATGGAGTCAAAAAAAGCTGGTGCCATTGAAAACAAAACCGGCAGCCAATTGCAGGACGGCTTCGGAGAGGAGAGGGCACATAGTAGTGAGACTTTAAAGACCATGAATAAATGAATAGGAATGGAGTAATGCACCAAAAAACGGGCTTCTGGGAAAAAAAAAAAAAAAGAGGCGAGGAGATTAAATCTAAAAATAAAATGTGCTCAGTGCTCAAAATGAAAACGATGGAAAAGGTTTGTCAATTTTTTTCTTGCCCTAACACTTAATCATCTGGATATGATAAAAAAATATCAATGAGCACACAGTATTGTTGCCATTTAAGAAGAATGTTTTAAAGGTTTGTTTTGACTTGAAAAATTAATGCTATGATTAAATCAATGATTCCAAATGGTAATTTCGACTCGACGTTAAAGGAAATTCAACCGCATCAGCGGTAAAGGTTTCTGTGCCACGCCCACTTGACATTTTACTGCGGAGAAGAGCGAGGAGAGAGAGAGCATGGGGGGGTGCGCTTCGAATAATCCACACAGGTCACACGCGTTCACGCCCCTTTTCCGCGACAGCCAAATGGCCCGCAGCGCCGGGACGGCATGCCGTTCCGAAATATGGAAAAGAAACGAGTGGTTTGCGGCCCGGTTTGATGCTGCAGAGGCTCGGTTGTAGTGTTACGGCATGCAAACCCACGTGCCTGCAGCGATACTACTGCATCCAGGCAGCGTGACAACGCCGCTCCCCTTTACCCAGGGGTAGGCGTGGCAAAGAGGAAGCTCAGACTTGGGGGTGGGGGGGGGTACAGTAGCTGAGATGCCAGCCGCAGAGGAGGCAAGCAAGCTTTAAACTTGACCTAGATTCTGCCGATGAAACGCCACATCGCATTAGCCCGCCTGGGCGGCCAGGGGCCCGCTGGAGCTGGCTTGACGGCGCCTCGTTCGGACAGGCAGAAAACGGAGGTGCACTTCCAAAACCGGGCCCGCACGAATGTCCCCCGCCCAGCCCCCCTCCTCCTACCCCGCCCTTAAGTTGCGGGCCATTTTCGGACCGAAACGGGGCAACGGGTTTGGCCTGTCCACTCCTTGGAGAGGTTCAGCTGCTGTCTTCTGGCTGGAAGGGGCCGCCCGCGATCGCTTTAGTTCGCGTTCGCCCGCTGTCTCCACCCACTTTCCTCGGCCCTCCCCTCCCCCCACCACCTCGAGGTAAACAGTAATGAATGTGTTCTTCATCCATTGCGCTGAATTAGGGTGGAGGATGCAGACTATCGACACTAAAAACAACCCTATACTAGAGTTTAACCACGGTGTCACTGGCATAAGGGCTCTTATGCGATTCATTGATATTAATTCTATCCCAGCTTATTATTATTGACTTTCCTTTAAGCGAATGCATCACAAGTCCAAATTTCGGGTCCTTGATTACTCTTATTGACAGTATTGCATGTATAAAAGGGGAAAAAAATGACCGAACCAGGGGATTTGATTTTCAGTCTTCGCAATGAATGCTAGACCATCATGTTTAGCATTGCTAACGACGCCATCATAGCGCAAAATGATGCTCTCTGGGCTGAATCGTTCACACTGTGAGATATGTGTTAATTATACAGTGATATATGGGCCGATACTGAATGGGTGGAGCGTATTGATCCACGCGAAGCGCATCTACAAACCAAATTTCCCCTGCTCTGCTCTCTAGTCTGCCTGCAGTGGGACTCGGCAGGGATCACATGATCTCAGATGTGACTCAAATCCGCTTTCTCTTCGCAATCCTTTCATGAAACTTCAAGAAACTACCAATTCCCATGGCCAATTACATTGTAGTACATCTAAAAAAAAATACAAATAAATCAAGGGTTCCATATATGATTTAAATCAGATCAGCTTGTGCCGATACAGCAGAAATGAATTCCCGGAAGCCTCCTCACAACTGCGTCTCATCGCGGGATCCAACCTGATCAATCCTGAGGCTCAGGAAGACAGCGGGATTTAGACCATCCTAGCAGCAATGGAGGGAAATGGAAATGGCAAAGGAAAGAGAGGGAAGACAAGGGCAATGGAGAAAAGGGAGGGAAAGTTTCCAGGTCACAGAGAAGGCACGTTCTCTCTTAGCCCCTGAGCTGCTTGTCAGCGTTCTGCCTCGGTGGGCATCGTGCCCCTTCGGGCTCCGCAACCAGCCCCCAACCCCCCCCCGTACCCCAGATTCTAATGGCAGGAACAGCGCCTCTCTCTCTCTTGGGGGTGGGGGGGAGGGGGGGTTGTAACCTCTTACTCTACTTAGCCCAGTCCTGTGGAGATTTCCCCCAAATAACCGCAGCTTTATATCCTCCTCATTCTCAGTTACATTGTTATTTTAATCAATGTTCTTTTCCCTGTCATTACTTATTAATGGTGGGAGATTAGGTGAAAAAAACACTTTAGCGTCGTAATGGCCGCCGCCTGCTGCGAGCGTTCATGTACACTTCCCGTTACCCTGTTTCTCACGTCCTCGTCGCGCACGATTTTCATATAGCAGATGATAACGAGGACAACGTATTACATGCTGTACTGTATTAACACCTTCTCGACGCGGTGAAATGTGTATTATTATGGCGCGGGCTTCCTGAATACTCAGCAGCTTTGACACATTGTGAACGCGTGGACCGATTTCTGTAGGGGCGCGGGCTGGGGTCGGTGCACCTCAGCGGCCCCCGGCTGTAGGATAACAGCGGTGACACTGCCGCGCCCATAGGAGGACTCCTGGATGCGAACGGCTCCCGTGGGCCGCAACGCCTTCGTTCGACGCGCTGCGCCGTTACGCTGCATACGTTTACTTTAGTGACCTTTTCCTTCCGGCAGACTCGCTTACTTCACCGCATTCTAATGCTCCGCACTTGGTCTAAGGCAGCAGAGCTAGAACATTCCGGAATAAATATAAATGTACATTGTAGGTTAAGAAAGCGGAAAAATTTCTTTCTTTTTTTTTCTTCCTCTTTTTTAAAAATAAACTGTCATGACAAAATGGTGGATGATTTATGTGCCACACTCAGCATATGGCCATTTAACCAGATCTCAGTTTGGGCAGGGCTTTGGACAGCATACTGTGGTGCAGTAAAAAAAAAAAAAAAAGAAAGGGGGAAATGACTTGCTGTCAAGGCATCTCTTAATTTTGAATGAGCACAGCGCCCTCTGTAGGACACAGGCGAGAACACAGACGGCGCCACCTTCAGAGGTGCAGAGCCACGCCCCTGGCTCAGGGCTAGTCAACGTTGCAATTACCCAATCTATAAAATAATAAGCCTGGGGGCAGATAAAGCAGTCTCTGAGGAAATATGTTACAAATGAATAAGTGTTTTACATCAATGTAGACACATTCATGCCATTTATTGATGCTGGCAATATAAGACGGTCTGCTGGTTTAGGGCGCCGTAAAACTAGTGTTGAGCGGGACCTTATTATAGAGGTCTGTACGATGACAGGTGGGCTACAAGGCCGGTGGAACTTTACTGCTGGCTCGATGCGTTAACCCCCTGCCGTTAGGGTCAATTAACCTTCTGCCCTCGTTAACAGATCTGGTTTCACCCGGGATGGTTTTCCGTCACATACATCGCAGCCTTGCAGAGAACGGTGATACACACCGTTAACTTGTTAACCTTTTGAACACCGATACGCATACTGTAAATAGCATCAATGAGCACTGATCATGTCGAGTGCCACAATACTGTATATTTCCATTGAGAACAACTGGCAAAACTGCACCCTGTACCGTAGAATCATAGACTCAACCAATCAATCAAAGACCCTTATGCTCTCAAAGGATAATTCACTTTTACGGAAGACGGGAAAAGTAACTTCGGAGTTCTTGTGGTCTGGAGTGAGCAATTGTCAAAACAAATTGCAGTGCCATATGAGCTAGCTTAGACAGGCGAATGTATTAGCGGCACTCTTTTTGAGTGATCCTTTTTTTTATTTTTTATAGCTCGCAGTGATGGACTACGACCCCACCGAGAGAGAGAGGGAGCGCTCCCCATAAAAGAACGCCGTCTCCCCTCGCTGACGCCAGCATCCCTCTCTGCACCGTCACCGCGAAGGCTAGCATCTCCGGCCTGCTCCCGCGCGGGGCAGTAAATTCCAGAGCCCCGCCGAGGCGAAAGCCCTTTCAGGGCCGACCGCGAGACCGGCGCGGCCCGACGCCGCGGCGACCGCGCCGCGCTCTAATCGCGGGCCCGCCTCCGCCCGCTCCCTGCCAGGACGGGGGCGTACGGCGGGCCCCGCGTTCGGAGCGCCGCGCCCCGCGGCGGCTCCTCCTCCCCACATGTACTTGTTTCAGTGACACACCGCAGCCCGGCCCAGCGCATTACAGGCCTGCGTTAAACCACATCTATCCGGCAGGCCAATCGCGAGCGGGAAAGGGGCCTGGCTGATTCATGGAGGTGGAATGCGTATCCCGTAAGGAGAGGGAAGCTTAAATGCTAAACAAGGCTGTGTTCCCTGAAAAGCAACTGGTCCCAGGTGTACCGCTGAACACAAGCAGGGAGGGGGTATGGAGGATGTCAGAAAATAAATGTTCTTAATAACATTGACTGTACCCGCCAAAACCAGGCTATCCGTTTCTAAAATCAGCCTGAAATACTGACTGGTAAATTCCACTGGTCTATCTAAAACCTTATCACACGCAGCATACAATCCAACAGCCCATCCACCCTGCGCTAAAAGGGCTCAGGGATGAACAAATGCCTGGCCAAGAGCGCCACCCTGTGGCTACAGCACTGACTGTATTTATTGGATGTAGGAACATTGTAACAATTATGTGCCATGATGATGTATTGACTGAACATCATCACATTTCTTCATTTTTATTCCACCAATATATGTATATACAGTTGAAGTCAGAAGTTTACATACACTTACATCCATAGCATACAAAGTTTACATACACAATGCGACCAAATATTAAAAATTTAAAGGCACAGTCAACTTATTGTATGTAAACTTCTGACCTGCTGGAATTGTGATATAGTGAATTAAAAGTGAAATAATCTGTCTGTGAACAATTGTTGGAAAAGCAGATGTCCTAACTGACTTGCCAACACTATAGTTTGCTAACATGAGCAGTGGTTAAAAATGAGTTTTAACGACTTCAACCTAAGTGTATGTAAACTTCTGACTTCAACTGTAGGTATACAAAAAACAACTTCAACCACACAAATGCATATCAATATCAGTTATGATATGAGGGGATTCTTTGACATGAGAGCAGGGCCGGATGTGTGTCACTGTACTTTCTGTCACAACCCCCTGCATGCCTTATTTAATTCAATTGCAATTAATTTACCGTTTAATTGCAATAATTACATCGTGTGAATGTGCTAAATTATATTCATAGCCGACACCCACACGTATAAGCCAAGCATGAACGATACATACCCGTATAATAGCTTCTAAAAAAAATATGGCAATCAAAAATGTTTGGGTTCATCATCCCAGAACAAAGCTAAAATAATAGGTCCAATAATTGGAGGTGTTACAGTAATCTGTACCATTCATAAAACTACAAAGTCCTGTGATTTAAAAACCATTACTTATGTAGCAAAAAGGCCCCCTATACAGACACAGGCTTTTCTTGTTAAGCAGAGACAGAATTGGATAATTTGATAGCCGAACAAGAAAACTATTAGAGTACAATTCCTCAGGCTGGTCAATGCACATGGTACGGATACAGTAGGGAGCAATGCTATGGTTTCTAATGAGATGGTCATTACGGGAGTGGTATTACAAAGATACTGACAGAGAGGTACTAAAGGGTCAGGGGTCATGTTAGAATCGCTAATGTTTCTGGCCGTGTTACTATAGGTTCAGAGTAATAGCTGAAACTGTGTGATATTACAGGTCCAGAATAACATTAGAATTTCTAAAGAGAAAAAGTGATACTAGAGGATTGGATTAAAAGTTGAGGTGGACAATATGCTGAGTGACACTGTACGTTCTGTGAAACTGAAACTATGGATTCAGTTATTCATATAATCCAAACTATTAAAACCGTCTCAGGGAAGACTAACATTTATTATTTCTCATTACATATTCATGCGATGCATATTTGATGATCTCATAGGGAAGGCAGTATTTTTCTTTCTCCGTCAGAACAGCACTCCCAGTGGTGCAATATATCTACAGTTGATTCTTTTCAGATGTCATCACTACATAAAAGGCCCTGTGCACAAGTCGGTGATGATCAATCTGGGAACAATCGAATGAGCTTGGGTTTGTTAGCAGCTGGTTTCAGCTGTTAACAACGAGCTCTCATATGATAATCGTATGACGTTTCACTTGCAACGTCTGTGTACAGAAGCACTTCTCCAAGCTTTTACTTCAGCCAATTTACCCTTTGATACAAAATAAACTGCATAAAGCATCCTTATATTCAGCTCTCAACATTCATCAATGGATTGGTTTACACAGAGCTACTACTGCGTCATTAATGTTTTAACACAATTACAACCTCCATAACAAGTCAAGGCATAAAAAGACCCACAGGATGAATTATATTTCTATGGGCAAAGAGACACTATGTTAATGGCAGAATAGCTATACTCATTAAGCCAGCAACATCAAGCCAGTAAAGGTGAGAGCCATGATCACAAACTGAAGGATACTTATAAATATCTCATAATGACTGGTTAAGTTATGGTTTAACAGCACATTAATAAAGGATGCCCCTATGTATGACTGATATACAAGTGGTAATGTGGTCTTAACACAGTACTCAATGTTCCTGCATTCCTCTGCACTGAGAAGCCACATCCCTTATTTTAGTTTTAAACATTACCAGTAGATGGCAGCATTGCCTCATATTACACTTCACCACAAGCTAAACCTAAGGGGATAAAACCCTTTCTGGGATAATATAATTTCAGTTTTAGCGTATGTTTTCGTGCGCGATTGAGGATATTATATATATTACAGACGTTTCTGATGATCTTCTGGTTCTACCATGACTGGTATAGAGGAATTTGGCGGTTAATCTAACTCCAAAAGCAGCTTGTACAGTGGTGTTCTGCCACCAGCAGTTGTGCATGTGTGTAATACCGCGAAATTCTACAAATAACTACATTTAATTTCCTATGGTGTGTGCAACCTATGGGCACTGCACTAAATGAAAGTACCGGTATGATATAAGCATTGTTATTTAGTTTTATAATGGCGAATAAACAATATAAAATCAGCATATATGTACAACCTCTAGAAACAAAGTTGCTGTACAAGCTGTTTCAGAGGTACCTGAAGTGTACTTAAAAAAATTTTTTTTTTTAAAAACATACAATAAAACTAAATTATATTAAATAAAAACCCAGAAAGTGAACCATGCCTCCCACCACTTTCCCCTGGTTTGGCTTTTTAATAACAGGCAATCAGTCTTGAGCGCACGCCTACGACGCTCACTGAAAATTCAGCAGCATCTCTATGCAATTTTCGCCCCTTTGTGTTTAGCATTGCCGGCTGTCGGCTCCCGAGCCGAAATGTAATTTATGGCCTGGATACTGCCATTGCCAAAAAGAGTAAGTAATTCAGGGGGTTTGAGAGGCATTGCGTTGCGTTTCTGCCACACAGCGGCTAGCGCTTGCTAATGTAAAGGAGGCATTCAGAGACTGGAGGAGACGAGATTAGGATGCTATGGATGTAAAGGTCTGATACAAAGTTCAGTGAGAAAATCTGGCTTCGTCTGGCAATGAAGATGCCCCTCATTCATTACACCAGGAGAAATGCAAAAAATAACAGCTTGGCAGTGCTGGCTCAAACCTATAGCCAGTATTGCAAAGTAAAATGCAGACTGGAAAGCCACACGCAGCACAAGATAAACTACGAGTGTCTTTGATGATTCAATCAGTTCAAAACTATTCCGTAGAACAAAAAAAAAAGAACAAAAAAGAATCCAGAATGTCTTTCTCCAGTGAAAATAAACGGGCAGCTGTACAGCTGTCTTATATCGTCAGCCGGAGGGAGTTTCTTGCTTAGAGGGCGCATGGCATTTGTATGACACGGGCACTGGTTTGTCATTTTTCATTAGCCTCTCGATCACTACGCGGTGCAATCCGTCTCCGAGAGAGCAGTGCAAATGCATCCCAGTCCGTGGACCTATCTTCTACTGTCGATGTCGAACCGCAGCTTCGCCTCCCGCGGGGCTCGCTCAGCTGCTCGGTTACATTTCTCGCATTTGTCGGTCGAGCGGGGGTGGCGATGCCCTACCAATAGCTCGACGGCCACTTTCATGGAAACGGAGGAAGAAAGCGCAGGAGGGAAAAAGCACAGTGAAATGTCCAGCGTTCATTCGACTGTAACAGAGTCTGTGAGTCCAATTGGGACCGTGTAGACGCTATAAGAATTTAACACGGAACATTTGACTGTGTGGCATGGGCAGGAGACCAGTTGCTTCTGAACTACGGGTGTATGCTTTCCCATGTCACCCTCTCCCTTGCAGTTCTGGGGGGCGGGGGCGCGGGGGGGGGGGGGGGGGGTTAGTTGCTCGCATCTAACCATAGCTCAGAGACAAGTGCTACTTAAATAGCTGGGAGGAGCAACATGCTTACAAAACAGAATCACCGGAACAGGAAGTAAGAGAGCTCTCAACGCGGGTGCAATATTTCCACAGCTAATAGGTTTTTTGTTAAAAATGAAAGAAATAGTTACTGTATACAGGCATGATAACCATTGATAGGGGATGTTTTAAACATCGAATTGAAAGCTTCATGAGGTGCACTTGAACATTTTGAAATAAGATAAATCTTTTAAAAAACGTTCCCTTACCTTTTACCAGTGTTTTTTTCCTCGGAATCTTGGCTCACAAGCTAAATGGAAGAAAGAAGAAATCTTAGAAGATCACAGGGGGAAAACACTCACATTTTCAAAGCGTTTCATTCCCAACACATGCAAACATTAATCACACAAAATGCTACGTCTCAAAAAGCTAGCAAAAAGCACGGAAAGGAAAGGAAACATTTAACTCCCCAATTGCAACCCCAACCCCCCACAGCCCCCACCCTTCAAAAGAAGAGATTTTGCATAAATGAAAACACTATTTTAACGTTGAGCAATTCTTAGCAAAATGACACATTGCACTCACAGTACTATGTCATTACAGACGATCTGCCTGATGTGATATCGGGTATTCACTGAAAGCATCCTCAGGCTCAAGCCTGCTCTGAAGCTAGCCTTGAGTACGATACATTAACTAAAGTAGCAAACAACTATTTCCTTCAAGCTGTGGGGAGTCCAATGAATCATTTGAAATGCTACTTCTGTACGCAATAAAAATGAGGAACCCTGCCTATGTGCCCACTGTGTGCGAGGCCGGGTTGCCTGGAGGACAGGTTATGACAGCATGTTCCAACAACTCTTGGAGTCAGGCTTATTAAATTAGGGCCTTGGCAGGACACCAGGAAAGGACTTGGACCGTGTCTCACTGACACACAGAGGGAACCTCCAGCCTAACCTTGCAAACTCTCTGTGCTAAGCCCTCAGAAGTCAGTGCCCAGAAACCAGATATGTCACTAGAAACACAAGTAAAGAATTGACCCAACCTATTAAAATAAATTAATTAATTTATATCAACACTAAGCATTGCTTTTCAATAGGATTACAACTGAGCAGCCAATATTTTTTTAGTGTTGTGAAGTATGTGAACTAGAAAGATATAAACAGCAGCAACAACACTGACACTGATTGAATTTTAGGGGTGTATGATATGGAGGTTCTGGGGTCGATACAAATAACAAATATTGGCCAATACCGATAACACCCTGTTTTACATTATAACACAACTGCAACGCGCAACCAAATTTCCATATTCATAGAAGAAACAAATAAGCACAAACATCAATTTATGAAGGAAATATATTACACATTTTGTTTGTATAACAAAATATTTAAACTTGCTTACTTTATTAAGCAGAGAGCATGAGTCTGGTGGGCTACATAGTCTGTATAGCTGCTCTTTTTTTGCAGGTAAAATAAACTAAAAATAAATAAATAAAAGAGATGGCCCCCATGACTAGGCTCCTAAAAGCATGACATTTTCACTGAATTTATAGCATGAACGGTGCTTCTCTGGCGCATGCACGTTGTGTCATAGTATCGGTCCGTCATATCTGCCATGATCTTAACTTAGCGGCCGATGCCAATAAGTGTACTTTAAGCTATTAGCGGCCAATGGCAATACGGCTTGGATATTATTGTGCATCCCTGTTAATGCATGATTTATGGCAAAATAAAATGTACTGTCTTTCAATAGAGCTCAAGTCAAACCTGTTTCATACAGCCAAAGATTTCTGTTTGACAACTTGTTCGGTACACGTTACCAGTTCACCCTTGTGAAAAACTGACACGCACTGAATCAGGTCGGATCCCGGGCTCCTCCCCATGTGACCGGCACACCATGACACTGCAGACTATCAAAGGGCTCTTAACCGTGGGCATTGTTTATAATCAAACGATGGGGCACCGCCACGGCTTGGCTGCTAGCGCTAGTTGCTTGCGGTGACCTCTTCGGTGACTTCAGGCCCCCCGAGTTACATAAGTGCTCCCAGCTTCAAGAAACGGGAGGGAGAAGTGCCCATGTTGCTCAAGTCTGCTGAATACCCACAATGCAGTGCACTGACTTCTAACTGGTGGCTATTACGCAAACCTGGTTCGCTTCGTGACCCCAACGGAACGAGTGCAGCAACCCACGCGGGAGCTGGAAATAATCAGGGCAGGAAGCCCACCCATTGTTTTACTCATAGTCAGCCCAGTGTTACAATGACCGTCAGCTAAACTGTTGAACATGCCAGGCTGTGTAGATTGTTTTTTCTGCAATGGCTCATCTTACATGTTTTCAAAAGAACGGGACAGGGCTCCCCAGTCTGTAAATGATCATAATAACCATGGGTTGCATCTACACAGCGCCTTTTATGATCTAAAAGTGGTTTACATTGAAGAGGAGAGGAGGGAAGCTCACCTCAGCCACCATGAGCATGTAGCACCCAGCTGGGTGAGGTACAGCAGCCATTTTGAACCGTCACACATAAGTTGAGACGGAGAGGCAGGGAATCATTACGCCAAGTAAACTGAGGGATGACGACTGTGACTAGCTTGATAGAGTAGAATCTGGAATTTGGTCAGCGCACCAGGGAACCTCCTACTATTTGTGACAAGTGCCACGGAATTCATAATGACCGCGGCGAGTCAGGTTTGACATCCCATCCGGAAAGCAGCATGGCCTACAGTATGGCGTCTCCTTTACTGCAATTGTCCAGAGGGAAGGCCGCCCCCAACCGGCCTCCCAACACCACTGACAGCAGCAGTTTACTTTTCCCAGGTCTCCCATCTAAATACTAAACAAGACCGGCCTTTATGAGCCTCAGCCAAGCAAAGAAGGTCAGAGGGTAATATGTCTGCTGGCACAAGCCCAGGCTATGCACAATAGATTTGGATTTGTTTCCAGGCTGTCAGTACCTGACTATGACTGGTAAGTTGCTGCGACGGAACACAGTTGGCCTCAGCCCAGAATTCCATTCGGCATTATTTACCACTCGCTACCGAAAATGTCATCAGTGAAGAAAACCTGTTAAAAGTCGCAAATCAAAGCGAACGCACTGTTGCTATGTTGACTGAGAGGAGAGACAAAATCTCAAACTGATTACATTGCATTGCCATGAAATAATTAATGAATCAATGAATTGGAATGAATCAAATGTGAATTGTATTTTAGGAAGCAATACTCAAGCTCTTTCCTAGCTCAAACTCTCCTGAGAAAGTCCCCCAAACAAGGCAAGTGCTGTAATGAATCAAAGTATTTACTATGCGGGTATATTATATGCATTATTATATGCATCATGAGTCTCTTTATGTTCCGTTTGCTTTTAAAGAGGCTTGTGAACGTCTACATATTTGCTGTGTCTAAAGCTATTCATCTCCACTGTGTGTGCATGTGTCTGTGTGTGCAAGGGCAGAGGGAGCAATATGGCCCCATATCTCAGGAGTCATTGGTCGGATTCCATCCCTTTACTACGCAGGTTCTGGATGTTTTGGAAGTTAGATGCCATTGGTTACCCTTGAGCACAAACGTACCCTGATTTCTTTAATTGTAATAAACCAAATTCCTTTTTTTTTTTTTCTCCCTGTGACGGTCGTCGGTACAACAGCGATTTAATAATAAGAAAATGTCATAATGCACAAGTCGGTGTCACATATATAAAATGGCCATCCTTTCAAAAAACGCAGAGACACAAACAGTCCAGTATTAGTATTCACCTGCATGCAAATTTTAGAAAGGAACGCGTAACTCTATGATATCGCCATTGTCAGCGTCTAACATAAATGTTTTCCCGTTTTCAAATCTGTTAGGAGCAGCAACAAAAAGTTGATAATGTAACTCCCGAGGCTTCTGGAAGTATATCACCTACCACGGCATGGATTTTTTAAAATGTACCTTTATAATCCTGGGTCTTACAGGGTTTAAATGGCCTGTGAGCCAGCTGTGAACGAGTATGGGGGGGGTTCATGCCTCGAGCCTCGGGGGCTGGGTGACGACAGGGTGAGGACAGCCACAGCTGGGTCAACACTTACCAGCAGGTGAGATGTTCAGGTCTCCGGGGGGGTGGGGGGGGGAGAGGGTGAGGGCCCAGCCTGGCAGACGGCCGAGGTCACACAGTCTTCCCGCCGGGGTCAGCGTCTAAAAAAAATATAAATCACACAAGACAGAGGAGCGTCAGGGCCGAGTCGCGCTGCCCGTAGACCGCCGGCTCCTATTGGCCGGCTGCCGGCTCCCTACTCCTCGCCGGAATATGACGACGGAGGAATCCCGTCTAGAGACATATTGCTGAAAGCATGAGGGATACCCCTGAATGCGAGTCCCTTATCACTTCTTAGACTGGCGTTCTCTTTGTTACTATATTTTTTACAAGTATAATCATCTTTTACAAATATATTCATTTACTTATATTGCAAATACGTCTGAGGAAAACCTCTTCTTGAGACGAGCTTTAGGGAAGCAAGCTGAACGCATTAACACAAGTGATGAAATGCCTCGGTGTAGCAAACATTATTCCAACCACCACTTCTTCCCCCCACGGGGAAAACCTTGGGATGCATGCCGTGAGTTAATCATGTCGGGAGTGTTTCATAGGTATTATCTGAATTGCTGTCGGGTCCGGTTTCTCGCATTTTGGTCTATGCGTTTGTCTGCATACTCTGGGCGGAAGTCTGAATGCAACATGTGCAGGCTCCTCAGAGATATTATTATATCACGCTGAGACCTGAGACCTAAGTATTTCCATTTTTGACATAATACAAGTGTCCTGGATGACTGAAACATGTTGCAGTGAAGATATTTCCAAAAATATTATTTATTTTATTTTTATTTATTGTCCCTTGTACTGTAGGCTTCAGCACAGTAGAATATAATTCTACTATATTATATAATATATTCTACATATTATGGTTCCAGAAAATGTCATTGAATATAACGGTGTCAAAGTCTCATGCCCTTTTCTTCTTGCAAAAAAGAGAAGCGAGTCGTTGTGTTCGTTGTGCAGGGGGCTAAAGGTCACCCTTTACACTGCCGGCGTGATTAGCTGAAATTAACAATTAACCAAAAAAGGGTTGCTTGGGGCTCATGAGTTCACAAGTAAAGAAACTACATCAAGGCTGTGAAACAGTGACTGCAACTAAGGGAAGCGTGCGGTTTAACATTCAGGTCACGTTACTTTGGCTGTAGAGCAGTTCTCCTCAGCCTGGGCATCTGGAACTGGTCAACCCCTCAAAACACGGCCCAACTGTTTACACGCATTGATGTGCTTCACATTCATCGTCAATTATTTGCCACACAGAACAGCAGATGTAGGGCCTTTGAGGGCAATGATGCATCTAGAATCATTTCAACAAGGTCTTCTTCTGGAGAGGTGTGAGCAAACTTCAAAGATTCTAGGCCTGAATTATTCACTTGCTTTACACTACTTAAAAAAACAGAACCGTTGTGGCTCTGGAGGAGCTCTCTGCTACAGAGGCCAGAAGTCTGGCTTTATGATGGTGCAGGGAGATCGGAGAGGAGTCTGACTCTCAGCCAATGACGCCTCCATCCTGACAACTTATTATCTGCCTGCCACAGAGTATTTATGCAGAGACTGAGGCGCAAACTTGGCCCGCCACGGGCCTTTGCTTCATGAAGCAATGTAGGGAAAACGGGATGCTTGGATTCGGCGGGGTCATTTTTACTGTGCTGTAATGGGTGACTTTAATGCCGTAATCCCAGGCTGAGTGCCAAAGCCAACGTATGCCAAAAAGCACAAATCATCGGTAAACAACGGACGGAAGTGGGATGGCTTCCGTAACGACCGTTTCAAATCTGCAGTGAGGGGATGAGCACTTCTGCTGACGTTGCGGCCGGTTGCTCTGCGGTCCGGTTCGGTTTCCGGCATTCACAGTCGTACCAAAATATCAGACCATGACAATAACTTCATTGAATAGACTGACTGATAGATTCGCTGTGTCACTCTCATGAATGGCTAAACACACTCCCACTTACAGACCAATAAAACCTTCTTTCTTCATGGTGAAAATTGACACCATTTTGTGGTAAACTTCAGTGTGTACAGTTTTCTAAAATTCTCCACACCCCAATGTTTGGTTCAGAGTAGTTCTGCCAAAGGCCTTCCTTACTAGCTCTCGGTGATGTCAGTAAGGCCAGTGTGTAATATGGCACCCCAAGCCTACCATTCACACAGTCCTGCAACACTGAAATCCTTATCCGGTTGCCATGGCTATTCCATGCATCGCCAACGTCCAGTTAATATGTACATCTGCGCTTACATCTGGACGAGGGACGTTTTCAGCCTGCCCTTCAACAGAGCATTGCATAACCGGCTCATGTGGCACAGAGGGAAAATAGTTTGTTAAATTGAATCCTGAGCATTCAAGGCAGCTATTTATTGTGCTGCTGGTCCAAGAAATATTATTTCCCTGAGCTCTCTTCTGCTTCAGGGTGTTAAAAAGTTAGTGGGTCTCAAGTACACTGGAGCTCTCGCCGAAGAGCTGCCAAATAGCCCAGGCTGAAATGCAAAGCTACACATAGTGTGCAGGCCTCCACAGTTGAACAGGAAGTGGCTTCGAACAAACAGAAGGGGAAGTTTCCATTTGCGAGCGTCTGTTGTATAGATCAGACCTGCAGCGGAGATAAGGGGAGCGGAATCCAGGGTTCTCTTACCAATTACGAAATTGAACGATGAGGAATGACGGTCAGGTGAAACGCATCTCGCCCGCGGAGGTCCCGCACATAGGTCGTAGGCTACAAAAACGAGGTCACCGCGGCCGTGACTGCAAAGACGAGGAGGGGGCTCAAACAGACAGCGAAAACATTCACGGACAAGAATAGTAAATCACAACTGCTTCTTACCATTGCATTCGTTTTGAACTATGATCGACGGCATGAGAATATTGACTGGGCACGGATTACTTGACCCGTGACCTTCCTGCACTGCTTGCATCACCCGTGGAGAACACTGCCAATAGGGCAGTCGCATCTCTTTGACTATGTATCAAATTGCCAATTCTATCACTTACCTACCAGGAAGGGAGAGTAAATGAAGGTATACAACGCACAGGCAGGCCCTCGGCGCCCGCTTTTTCCAATCACTCGTTTTTCATCGTGCGGTAACTCGGAGACAAGCATTAGCATGACGGTGGATTGTATTGCGGTTGGGGGGAGGGGAGGGTTGGCGGACGGAGGAACGACTGCATTTATAATGATTCAAAATCAATTTTACAACCGATCAAATAACCGGAATAGACTTTCTACCCCCCTGCCCCCCGCCCCACACATTTTAATGAAAACAGCATCCTTTCCACTGTGATGAACTTGAAACTGACACACGGTTCACTGAGCCCTGTGGAGTGTGGCGAATACAAAAGCTGTTCATCTCCCGCCAGACAGCCCCAGTGTTCTTCCACTTGTATTTGGCTCCCACCAAACACACACACAAAAAAAAAACCCAAAAAAACTATGCAATACCATCACGCAGACTTATTGCATTACATCCTGCATTGTGCTGCTCTTTGTTCTTCCCTACAATATAGTCACAGCAGATGTTCAGGGGGAAGTTTATAGAGGAAGTTCATGAAAGCTATGCCACTATGCCACTTTGAACACTGACAGCACTTAATAGCACACACATTATTACAAGGCAATATTTCTTTTAAGCCTTTTGTAAAAAAAAGAAGAAGACAATGTATAAATAATCATCGCGCAGCACCGCACTGAACCATAATGGTGAAAGGTTTGCCAAACACACAGTGTGGATTGCAACAGGCCTCGCTTTCCTTGCCGGGAGGTTGCACAATGGCGTGACACAACAGCAAGGTTTTGGGTGTTGGATGCGCGATAAAGGCAGCGAGCGCATTTCCCTTCCGGTGCAACCGTAGGTCACGACCCAGCACCAATGGAAGGGAGGTGGCTTTGCGTGGCCTGGGCTGAACCCCGTCCAGTGCATCCGAGCGGCAAATCTAACACGCGAGCAACTCCCTCCAATCTGTCACTTTATATCTCCTGCAGGGGCCAATAGCGTCGGGCTGGTATTAAACCAAGGATGCGTGCTGCCTGACTCCATCCGTCGATCGATACGTCAGTGCCAGCCCAGCGATCTGTGGATAGGTGCCAAATCCGAAAGCGGCATGACTGTCAATCAGTCACAAGACAAGGTGAAATGGGGTTTGGCTATACCTCTAAAAGGGTCTGAGATCTGGGTTCGTCTTCATTACGATAACAGATGGCATTGAATTAACCGGGGGGGGGGGGGGGTCCCATGTGACTGACAGAATGCCCATGCACGATCTCGCAGTTGGTCAACTGTGCCATGCTCAACGATTTGCTGTCAGTCAACGCACCCTCATCGTTTTGCTTTGGTTTTACAACACAGCTCGGAAGCTTCTGTCCCCATTATGGAATGTTTACAATGAGGAACATTTAAAATGAAACTTGAATTTTCTATTTTCAGTTAAGTCCCTTGTTAATGACCGCTTTCAATTACCACCATCCTGGGGCCACATGTATAAACAGTGCTGAGCAGAAAAAAGCCCTCAGAAAGCAGCGTAAGCGAGTTTCCACGCAGAAATTCAGATGTACAATATAGCACGTGCTGTGACAATCTGCGTACCTCCGCACACGATGGGCACCATACGTAGGCAATGTTTGGAGTCCGTGTGATATGGCGACACCGTGACAGAAAGGCAGAGGTACAAAATGCTAAACTTTTTTTAAAGCAGATTTCCGACTTTCACCCTGAGCGTTCTTTTACTCAGAGTTTTATACATGTGGCCCCTGGACTGGCAGTCCTCAAAACAAGGTAGTATATTTGTATAAGTGGATGGGAAAAGTGAAAATACTCAGAAATGACACATCAGTGAAAAATGTCACTTCAGAGGCCTGACTGAACTATGATTGCCTGGAAGTCTGCAACTAACATACAGATTATTTTTACTGAAATAGGCAATGCCGCTGCACAAAAGAACAGGGGAGAAGGATGTGGCGCATCCTATTGCACAACCTTTCCTCTCGTTCAGCTGTGCTTCGTCTTGTCTTCTCGCGAATTCGGACGTTCCTGCAATCTGCTCCGGCTTTTCCTCGCAGCTATCGTCCACTATCATGCGCGTCTCGCTAAATTCTGGTCTGGAATCTTTCGCTTTGTTTATTTGCTTTATGTCGCCAATGACACCGCAAGCTGAAAGTCACATTGTAAAATAGACCGATAGCCATATGAAGGTTGTGAAATGCTCATACGGATTAATTCCTGCAAACTGAATGTGCGGATGGCGGCGAGTTCAGCCTGCTGTGCTGCAATTAATTCTGGGGACGGCACACTGTTTTCCAGCCTGAATATGCATGTGCTGCTTACGAATGATTTATTAACGGGCAATTCTCGGACAAGCATTAATGTAATCAGGCCGTTTGGTCAGCGCACAGCACAGTCAGCTTAATGGCCCTAAAAGAGTGACAGATAGGACTATCTGACCTTCCTACTCTCAGCTGGAGGGAGCCTGTGAAGCTTTCGTAGGGACGAATCAAATCTATTTAAAATCTAATTCAAATCTATGAATCTACCCAGTCTTTTGAACTCTGGAGTCTACGCAGCTGTTCGCTATTGAAGATGAGTGGTGACATCAGCCTCCTGAAGCACTGCGTGGGATCTCTACTTCCAACAGAAATGCTACTATGCAGAGCTGCAGAATGCTTAATCTGTGGCAATGGGATTGTGGGACACAAAAATGCCCTTGAAAAGGTCATTGTAAAAGAAGCAGTACTTTTTTCCAGTACATCCTATGTTAGAAATGGCACCCTGGCCACAGCTACCCAAAATGACACAGCTGTTTAACACGCCCACACAGAACACTACCATGAGGTAATGCAACCGTTTGTGAGTAGCTCTCGCCTTTTCTTCAGAACCGAAACAGTCTGAAATTGGCCCCTGCATATGATACACAAACCATCCCCCTCAAAAGTCGTGCAGTTGAAAAGCATCAGACTGAACTTTTAATAAATTTTAGGGGAATTTTTTTATTTTAATTTACATAACATGGTTGAGAAAAACAATTGTTTCTCCAAATAAGAGGTTATAGTTGCATAAGCTTGCTAGTAAGTGTCTGTGGTTTTTTGGGAAAATAAACTATCACAGCATTAACTGGAATTGACTTTTTATCTAAACTGCTGTTGGGATATTAAAATTTAACTACACTGGCGCGCTTCGGAGTGTGGCGGTGGACAAGGGATTCGATTTAGCATTCTGTCAGCTACTAGAGTATAGCAAAGACACTGTGTCACTGCTTTGGGCGCTTCTGCTGTGCAATATTACATGAAATTAGACATCTGAATCAAATCTGTACCTTCCTTTGCAATTTCATGCATCAACGGAACATCAATGGTGCCCTAATGGAACTTTCTCCCAACAAGAATCAAATCAATGCATTTACTTAGACTTCAATGTTTTAAGTTGTGTGAAATTCTCTTTAATTCTATTACCGAATTAACAAACACTGGATGAATTGAACGCTTTCATAAAATGGCCGCCCTTTGACACGGTGCGCTAAGACACATTCGCTTGCGTGCCCCCGGGTCAGATCAATGCTACTTTCATGCTCTGCCTATTGATGCACTGCATTATAGCTGCGCTGCTCTGTTCGGTACGAGTGCCCTCAGATCATTGAGGACGTCACGGAAGAAAAGGGTGTGGACCTAACACGACGAGTGACCATCTACGCTGTGACAGCATGACTAAATATTGTGAATTTTACATCCATGCGCTCTACAGTGCACAGGACGACACATAAGCCGACGGCATATTGGAAACTGTGACACAGACTCATGTGGGACAGGCAATCATTACAAAATCTGTCCCATTAAGAGAGGGAGGCAGGGTAATGGTACCGCATGAAACTGCAACACGCCCTCCAGTGAGAACATACGACCGGGCGTCAATCCATCAATGGCGTCAATGGCAATCGACAGTTAGGCAAGTCAGAAGTAAAAAGATAGCTTAATTTTAATGTTGTTAAACCTAAAAACCTCTCTCCCATCGCCCTCTCTCTGGTTTTTGCAGGAGCACTAGAGCGCCGATCCTCGGGTCAGGAGCTGAGGAGGAGCGGGAGAGAAGACGAGCCAAACCAGGAGCTCCTCTCGGCGGACACACAAACCGGAGCCGGAGCATGGGGACTCGGGGAATTGGGAGGGGTTAGGAACAGGAACGGCCCAGACCAGTGAGCGTGGGCGCTTTTCCCAGCTGGACATCAGGGCTCGCAGTACGTCAGATGGGTCCGGCAACAGGACACCACTCCTGCCTGCCTGGACAGATGGAGGGGGAGGAGATGGGCTGCTTTCTTGGCTAATGACCAGAATACACCACAGAGCCAATGCAATATACATGAAAGAGAAAATGCTTTCATAAGAAACCCAACTGTCATATTCATTAAAACGGTGTCCCATCAGTCTTTGCAATGCATTTTGCATTGCTAGTTATGATTTGCCACTTATTTATCAAGTAGCCTATTTGGCGAAAGTGAAACTGACACATTTCTTTGCTTGTATTTTTTACATTACACACTCACACTGCTGGAAGCAGAATCAGTTCAGAGTAAATGGCCTTGCTCAAGATGGAGAAACCATGCTACACCACACTGCCAGCCTAAAGGGATAGCCTATACACTGCAACACTCCTTGCTACAGCAAAACAATGAATATGTAGAAACATATCACTCTCACACCAGGAAAACTACTTTTCCACTATTTGAGGATTGATCGTATTTTCTGCTCACTTCAGTAACTTACACGTACCTTGACTGAGGTATTTCGCATTTCATTACTTAAAATAATGTGTGAACTCATATGTGATATTCCATAAGTCCATATCCCCAAGACAGAACACATGGCTTTGCCATGGTTGGTTGCCATGACAACAATTTGTGGAATGTAATAGTCTTTCCTTTCAGATTGACATTGAAGGTGACTGCTTGTTTCAAGTAGCCAGGCTGAGATCACTCAAAACTGGGCAGAATTTCTGTATTGTTTGGTGGTATGACAAATCGCAATGAAACCGTCACAGGGACCCCGTTTGTTTAGCAGGTGTGACTTCAGTGCTGGATAATTCCATACTCAGAGCTCACATTACATTGTTGAGGCTTTGATCTGAGGAGAAAAACTGACTTTTTTTTCTTCTGGGGGGTTGGAATACCCTGTTGAATAACACATCTGAAATAGAGACTGTTACGCAATCATTGGCCTAAATGCTACTTTTCTTAAATCTAGTGACAGGCTGCCACTGTTAGTCTGAAGCTTGTTAGAACTATATAAGAGGACACAGTGCTTCAAAAAACATCCTGACAATAATAAAGCAAAAAATGTTTAATTCAAAAACCTATTATTTTGCCAACCAGCTGTTACATATTACATACACTACATACAGGTTACATGGTGTTAATATACAGTACATGCTCTATGCTTTCTTGTATATACTAGTACTGGTTAGGGCTAATAGGGCTCAATGAACGATAACATAACATGGGTAAGGATCATAGAAGAATTGTCCTTTTTCAGTTCCAAACTCCCGAGTTCCTGACAACTGAAATTCTGTGATTGACACTCGCAGGTAGGTCTGTATTTAATTGCAATTTATGGCTACAGCATCAAGGACCACTGATTTCCATCCATAAGCCAATACATTTGGGTGGGCAATGTGCTTCTCTACCAATGCCAGGAAATTGCATTATTTGAAGCTGGAATGGAGGGAAACAGGAAGCTCTTTGTACTACCTCTTGTAGTACACGCTGTACTGGCTAAGCTCTCTCAATACAGGATACTTCTCTCTGCATCAGGCAGCAGGTTGAATCCTGGAAGTTTGCTCTGGAGGTTTTCTGTAGTCCCTGGGAGAACCAATCACTCTTCTCAATTTTTTGAAGGAAGGATCTAGGGAGATATAGTCTCCAGTTTCAAAATAGATAAAAGCTTAGGCACTGTGAAGGAATGGCCCAGCGGTGATTTTCAGGGTAGAACACTGTACTCTAGTGTACTGTTTCTATAAGATAAGGCACAGGAATGAGATAAGGTGCATAACAGAAATAACATTTCTCCAGCATTGTGCGCTTGAAGGCCTCAAGGAAAAGTGTCCCGCATTAAAAACCCGTATCCATTACACACCTCTGACCGAAAGGCCTTCCGTCATCGAGCCCCCCGGCTCCTCTGTGACAAGAGGCCGCCTGAGTTATGTGCTTCTGGTGACGGTGGCAAACTCCGGCACTCGGGTTTCAGCAGCAACACGTGTCCTGTTCCAAAAAACGGGTCGGATGCAGAACCCGGCCGACAAACGCCGCGAGCTATCCGCTCTCGTGGGTCCGACGTTTCGTAGCTCACTCGCCAAAACGATTTTTGCACTGTAAACTGAAAATAATGTTTTTTTTGTGTGACCACTGAATCGGGAGAGCGAGAAGAAATCTTGGAAAAAGAAAACTGACTCAGAACGGGACAGACATAACAGCTGACATAGGCACGATCCTTGGCAACGTTGGCTAGAGCGAAACAGCAGGGTTTCGGGGACTTTCGGAAAATCAGACATAAAGAGTGTCTCAAGCAGAAGGAAATTGTCAGGCGCATTCTCGTCCTGGGCTCTCGAAAGGCATCTCATTCTTAATATCTTGAAGGCCATAATTCTAGGCCGCTGCTGACGCGCAGGCTATAAAGAAGGGTGCTTAGTCCTCTTATGAAAACACAAAGATAATTTGATTGCTGACACTAGGATCCTGTGGGCAGACCTTATTGAATGAAACGAAACTGAGAGGGCTGACCCCTTCATTAAACAGCAAGTGGGGGATTGTTTAAGCCTCTTACAATAACAATACTCCGCCAGCCTCTAATACCACAGCACAATGAAAAGGGAAACTGCTACTCCGCATTGCCTGCGACAATTAGAGAAAGGCCATTCTGGTTTGCTTAAACTGCTTAAACTTCCCCTTACCGTGGCTGCGCTTCGTGACTTCTTGTTATTCAAATTGAGCAGAAATAAAACTTATAACTGGATGAACTCGGAGCAGACCTACGAACAACCTGAGGAGACTGATAGGGAAAGCCACAGATAACGGCCGGGGCTATAAATTCAAATTCTGCTTTACTGGTTTTCTGGTTTGAAGAGTTGTAAAAGCTAGCATGCACTTTACGCAGGAGGTACAACATAATGACCAACTTCATAGATTGGTTTTGATAGAAGGAACCTCTCTACCAAATTGGTTTTGCTGTACTGTGACCTACGGCCTGCCTCGAATCACCAAGGTCTCTCTGACTAAGCCAGTTAGAAGGCCTCCCTTCCACAGTAAATAAACCATTGTCTGTCACTGTGGTCCGGCATGCCCAGCGGTTCAGTTTTCACATTCTTTCCCTGGGTTCTGCTCGCCGTGTCGGAGCATGTCTGAAAGAGGAGCGCTGACCTCCCTCGACCACGCTGAGCACGCTCAAAATAGGCGTGCTAGTTTGAAGGTCTTCCCTCAGTGGAGGGAGAGAGAGAGAAAAAACTGTGTCGCATGCCTTCTTCCTTCAAAGAAAAGGGGGACAAGGTGAGTCCACTGCAGGTGAGTCCACGCTCAGAGTCCCCCCCCCTTTCATATAATAGCCCAGTGGTGTACATTCACCTCCAGTGCTGAAACTAATTTAAAATTTAAATTCTATCCCACACGGTTGTGAGAGACAGTGGTTTTGATTTTTATTTAAAAACCTTCACCCCTCCCTTATGTGGGGAGAGAGACAGACCTGGCTCCCAGCAATACAAATGTTCAGACTTCCGGGTTAAAGTATTCAGACATAAAGTATTCAGTATCCAGCTCTGTATCAATTCCGTCTCCTGAAAGCTTTGACTCTTCGAGTCACCTGCTTTGATCAAGAGTGATTCATTGAATACCAGTTAGGCCAAATCTTTATTACTGCAGAAGATCTGCCGTTACAGCTACCTGTACTTAAGAAATTACAAATGGTGCCCATTCAAACAGAACAGACTCTGCTGTGCTTCTCCAGGAAGTAGGCCTATATTCTCTTTCACCCTTTATCTACGTCATTGTCTGCTCACAAATGTCTATGCAAAGGTCATTTTGCATGCCTTCATTTCCCCACTAAAGGTGAGGATACAAAAAACAATAAGCGGAGATAGCTATTTTGTTTTCCACTGGAACATGGGTGCATTGCTCTAACGTGCCAGTGAATGCAAAAAAATTTTTATTTTTATTTCAAAGCATATAGCATGCAGCAGTCAGTAACTAAACATGAGCAGCAACCCCATGCTATAGGGATTTTGAGTGCTCCGCATAATTATGCTTCATTTTATTGCCTCCTTCACAGAAGTCACTATAGTGGTGTTGTGGAGCTCTTTTTGAATTTAAAAATAATACTTCATAACAAGGAGCCTCACTGTATTTGATTCTGGCTCTGGCAGAGACACATAAAGTACTCTACTGAACTTTGAATTTGATATAGGAATTTGAATATCACAAAGTGTCAGTCTGTTTCAATCTAAGAAATGTAAAATGGAGCCATTCCATTCAGCCAACATGGATTCTGTAAAAAAGGAAAAATTACTGACTTTTGTTGATATTTTATTATTACTACAATGAGACTTTATAACAACTATTGCAATGGTAAATGGGATTTAAAGTTTGTTCCGGCAGTAGACAGCAGCTTGTAGATTTCAATGGCAGGTGAAAGACTGGTGCATGCTGAGAAAATGAATTGATAAATGACAAAAGTCAAACAAAATAAATATAATTTAAAATGTTAAGAATATCAAAAGTGAAGTCTCCTCAGTGGAAAACAAACAGGATAAATAATACTATTGTAGTGTAGCTTTCAGCGCTCAGGAACTATAAGCAGATTTGTGTATGAATGGGTTTTCTAAAGGAGACAAAAGGAGTGAAGTTACAGAAGTGAAACCAAACTGGGAGTTGATATCAAGATTTAAAAAATTATTTATAGTCTTAAGAATTCATAACCCTTATCATTAACCACCATAGAGGCTTTTCATTGTGACTGGGCTGAACTGAGGCTCATTCATCATTTTCATAAATAAAAAAAACAATAATAATTTTTTTTTTTTAATTAAGGACTGAATTCATCCAGCAAAGATATTTTATTGGAATGTGCATTGGTTCTTATCAGTAGCTGGTCAGGGTTTGATAATGTACCATCAACAATGGTCTGCATCATCTACTCTGATGTGGGGAATAAAGTCAACAAACAGCCCTTTTCCTGTTTGCATGAGGCTTTATCTTCACTTATTTCTGCCCTCATCCCCATGGGCATTGGTTATAGCTTGGTCAAAGAGGCACACTAACATTTTACACTAGCGGTTGAGGCAGGGGCGAGGGTCTGCAATCTGAGATTGCATTTGTTTTATCTGACCTATTGAACTGAATTTCCTCAGTGATAAGAAAAGTACTAACATTCTTTATTTTAATTTTTTTAAGTGTCCACCGCCTGTGCATTAGGGAGGGGGCAAGGTCAGTGTCTGACATTATATTGGAACGGAAATCCATTTCTCTGCATTGATACCTGTTCCCTGCTTTCCAGTTTACCTACCTGAAAATAATGATTAAATATGAGATATACACATCAAGTTCCCATTGCCCAGAATATCATCCCAGATACGGCTGTCCTCTCACGGTATTAAACACGCGGGCTCCATTTCATGAAGAAATTATTTTCCCATTAAAGCTACTCCCAGAGATGTGTGAGGTTCAGTTGGCACCGTCTGGCACTGTAGCAATGTTAACAGTAACTACACAAATTAATACCCCGTGCAGAAAGATGAGAGAGCCAAGGCCCCACCCATGTCTTCCTGTGTAGTCAAACAATGTCCTCCAGCTAAAAGAAGTAACTGCCAGGTTTAATATGGGACTTGTGCCATCTAACAGGCAAATGATATACTGTACGAGTGAAGAGAAAACTGAATGTCAATGATCCCTGCTTGCCACTAGACACCTAGCGAAACCCAACTAGATTGTGCTGCGACTATTTTGGAAGTATTGAAAGTACAAGAGTCAACTGTCTAAAGCTGTGGTTATTATTTGAGAATACCTCCCTGCAGTCTTTACACACCTCTGCCATTCCCAACAAACCCCTACTGTAATAAGAACCAATGAAGAGCATCCAATGCAATGGAAAACACCATCTGCCAAGCTGGACATGTTCAAACCTGTATTATGCATGGACCGAGATGGGCAAATGATGAGCAGAGTTTCCAGTTTGCACATGGTTTGCAAATGAGCATCCCTGTCAGCTTAAGCTGTGCTAGACATTTGTGGGGATACTGTAAACATATCATCAGTTTGGCTGTGAATTTGTCGCATCTAAATCTCAGGTTAACAATCACTGAACTTCCAAAAGGAAGGAAGGATCCGGAACACAACTGGTCAAGTAGGACATGCAGCTCCCTGCATTCAGATTATGGTCAAAACCGCTATTAAAACATGATTTAGCAAGCAGCAGAATGAAAGTACATGGGCTATTATTGCAAGGCTCCTTTGACATCCCACCCCCATTCCCCCTTCTCCCAAGCTCCACAGGTGCCCAGGTGCATCGCTTCCAAATGGCGGCATAATTGCAGCTTCTGCGGTGATCGCAGCAGTCGTCCTCTCCCCCGGGTTAAACTCGGCTCACTTCAATCAGAATGTCGTCACGGCGTCGGAGGAAGTCATTAAGAGTGAAACTAAAGTGGTGGGAGGCACTCCGTTTGCTCTAGGTCATTCAAGTGAAGACTGACAAGGACTTGCTGCGAAAAGACCGGCATTTTGGGCAGGGGCACTGTTCTGTGTTGTTAGTGCATTGCCAATCAACCGTTAAAGGGTATTTTTGGCAATTTCCTTCTTTCCAAGGGAGACGCGACACTTAGCCTAATGGGACTGAACATAGAGGCCGCATAGCTTTTGCTCCAAACTATTCACAGACTGTGCACCACCCCATTCATAGAGAAGAAATAAGTTCACAGTAACAGTGAGAATATAAACTCCTTCACTAGTGAACCACTTTGGAAAGTGCATTTGCAACAATGTATTGTCCAAGGGAGCAATTAACAATCACATTAAATATTCTGACGCACAGTTCTTATAACCCAGTGAGCAAAAGCAGGAATCCAGATGTCTGGAGGGGTGGAAATCTAAGTCGAGAGATGTTTGGACATAAACGGACTAGGTAAACTCCAATATAGCTCAGGTTTTTCATGGATATAGCCTGGCTATGTCCTAGTCGGCTAGAAAACTTTCAAAACCAAATGTAGCCAGGTTTTCACCTGAACACCTAGGCAGTGCTTCACCGACTTTTCACCACAAAAATGTTCACTGGGCAAGTTCTCATTATCAGTTTAAGAATGGGTGGAAAAGGACAGACCATCCTAGTAGACCATAAATCTAAGAAAGAATGTGTTTCATTACTGCGTTTCAACTTTCAAGCGTACAACATTAATTTTTATTTATTTATTTTAACGTACCCAATTTTCTAAGTTTGTTCAACATGCAATAGTTTTGAATGTCTGTTAATGGAACCTCTGGAAAATAAAGTGTTCTAAGGCCGCGGATAAGGTTAGAAGAATGACCAAGAAAAGCCACGAAGATCAAAAACAAAATGGGAAGAATTTGCAGAGCAGAGGCTATCTTCGGCTGTATCTAACGCCCTGAATCTACCACCACTTCTCTTTGTGCTCTCCTTAAAAGGACACAACAACATAATTCTGAGTTTCCTCAGGAGAACCAAAGAAACACATTCTTAACCTTCTCCTCTGTAGTAGCCTCTCGTGTCACATTGACAGGGTGAATGCTTTATAAGAATCAGAATACACCATGATGCCTCAGGTGCTGTTCCCTTCCACTGCTCTCCCTCTTAGGATTGGTGGAATATCCGCTGTGAGCATCAGGCAAAACGGTGTGACTGCAAAGACTCCGGTGGTTGCAACTGACATACAAAGTAGAAGGAGGAAAGACAATGTGAAACAGGAAAGAAAAAAACATCATTCAGGCTACCAAACACAAGAAGGGTACCAATATGGAGGTATCCATGTGGAAAACAGGCTTGCTTTTGCATCCTGAGTCTACTGGGCCAAAGGCTTATGGTTGGCTTCCAGGTCAAACTGAGTATTCCATGAGTGCACACTGATTTTCTATAACAATGAAAGGTGCTGCTAAGTATGAAAGCTGCTAACAGTACTATGAGAAGAACAGCTCTTGCTAATGCTCAATGGGGCCATTTCAGCAAATTCATGTTTTGTACAGTTGGTAATATTCTCAAATAGATTTGATGCAAGAAGCAAGTTGCAACAAACATCTTGGAAGTGCTTTGAATAAATAAGGTTTCCAACTAGGCAGAGTAGTCTTTTAGTGACTTATCTGAAAGCCTTCTTACGAAGAAGCCCAACATTAAAATATTGCCATGAAAATTTGTCGGACTGCTGGGTGATTAGCTGTGATCAAACAGATGCCTGTTTACTGATGACATGCAATATTCAATCCTTATCAGGCCAAACATTTTCACTTTGCTAAGTGCTGGTCAAATGTAATTTTTTAAGCTAATCTGATTATAACAGCTGAAGTGTGTTTACAAAACTTTTGTTTTGGTAACACAGGAAGACGCAAATGTGATTTTACACTATAACAAATAATTGTGTGTAACTGCCAAAATTCCCAATAAAAAGACTGGCTAATTTATTCATAATAATTACATTAAGTATATACTGTAGCTATAGTTCCACAATTTTCTGCCAAATGCTCAACTCCTTTTGATGACACTAAAAATGCGTGTGCTAAAATTGTAGTTCTACTCATCTGTCAACTCTATGGCCCAGCTTGAACACATTGCAGCAGTCTGGCTGTCCAAATGATATCTATATTCATACTTGCATCAATCTCTTTGGCATGATACATCAGCCTCTAAATTAGGCCCACAAGCCATGCACATGTGTTTGTGTGGGCCGTTTGATGCTTGAGGCATTGCTTCAGTTGCAGCATTCAATGACACTTGCAATTATGTCATGTTGTGCATATAGCAATTGGTGGCAGTTGATTGTCAGCGAAAGAACTGTTGCTGGTGACTTTGTGAAGGCTGGTGAAGAGGAAGGCAAATGAGGTTTCTCAGAGAGAATTGCACATCGTCTTCCTCGCTACTTCACAGAGAAATCGGTGACAGGATGTGAGAAAGGGCAGAGAAATTCTGTAAACCACAGCCCAAGACAACACACTCTTATACACATGCAGGTCAGTGTTCAAGAGCTTTTGCAATCTCTCCTGACAAAGCTCGAGCCATGCAACAGACCTTTTTTATTTGACGCATAAGCCATATTTTACACCTATACATGCTTCACTTTCAAGGCCGACATGAACATCGCACTAGAGCCCATGAAGCAGCTGGCAATGTTGTTCTTTCATCAGCATCTCTGTTGCTTTTCCACAAGTGTTCATAATGAGCCTATCTAATGTCAACAACACAGACAAGCACAAAAGCAAATCTTCATCATTCCATTAACAACATTTACAATCATGTGCAGATTGTAAGATAACACCCAATAAACATAACCCTTGCACTCGGGCTTGTGGAAGTAGGCCACTTTGACTCTTCATGTTTTGACATGCGGTGCAGGCTCCTGGCTAAAACGTGAGTGAAGCATTTAGCCGAGTCACAATTCACATAGCTGAACTTAAAGTGAAGTGAAAGTACGTACACTGCAGACCAGGTAAAAATATAATCAATTATTTCCCTTAGATGTTTTAAGAGTAGAGCCCTTAATAGGCATTGGAGACTAAACTGATGTCTCTTTTGGGAGCTGTCAGTGTGGACTCTTGGAATTCTGGAAATTTCTTATTACACCCAAGAAAAATAAAGAATGCAAAAAATGTTCAGGCGCTTCAAAAAAAAAAAGAAGAAAAAACCAACATGCGTTTCTAAAATCATGTTGCAATGCATTAGCAACATGGAGAACCAATGCATCTAGCTGAAAAAAAAACAAAGTAAACATTAATGCCAAAACGGTAAAAGTTAGAGTAGTTTAACTGCACAACATTTTCAGCCTGCCTACTCAGCACAATGTACAATGAAGTAGCAGCAAAATATTCCTGGCTAATTTGTAATCTCTGTCTAAACAACCAGCTAGCTTTGCAAGCAGCAATCAACAAAAGTAAGTGGACTGGAAAAGAAACTTCAGCAACAGCGTCAAATTCAGGTCAGGTTAATTTTTTTTTTAGATCAGATTCAATCTTATACAGCATAAGTCATTGCACATAATCTATTTTACCCAAATAATGCTATTGCTCACAGGACACAGTCACTAACTGCACTTTCACAAATCATGGCCCAGAACATTCCATTGAACCACGCTGTCTGCCTCCTTAGACATAAACCTCCACCTATCGAAACAGATGTCATAGTTTTTCCTACCATTCGTCACCATTGCTGAAAAAGGGTGATCCTTCAGAACTGGAAAAACAAATGCTGTAAAATGCTGCCTAAATTTAAGGGTCATCTATCAAAACCAGCCAATCGAGTACTGATCTCCTATGACAAGAAGTGAGAGTTCAACCAAACACAGATCCCATTTTTATTCTTGAGAATTAATTAGTTTCAGCACTACAATCTAAAATTTCATATCCTTGTCATATATTCCATATGACCAATTTAATTCTATAAATTAATAATCAAGATGCTTAGTTTAGTAACTTTTTCCATCTTTACTTCGGTCATCTCCTTGGCTGTGTTGACATTCATTTTGGGCATTAACCTTCCTTGTCATCTTCTTAATTCATGTTAGTCATATCTAAAACGTGAAGAGGTTAAGACCAGGGATTGGCACATGGCCCATCAGATAGGGGAAGGGTGCACCTCCCACTAATGTTTATCATAATAAAATTAATTTATATAACACGTGGTTCACTCAAGGTCCCCCAAGTAAGGAGTGGGTTGTCAAAACATGTGAAATAAAAATATATCTTTGACGGCTACTGAGCTATGGCGGTGTGCCTTTGTGATCGTGTTATTAATGTGGTTTTCCCCTGCAGCACGTGAAAAAGTAATACAGATTCATATAGGTTATGTCTAATATTATTTCTTTGATTTGATCCTAGACATAGGCTATCATATTCGTGCAGGCGTCCGGATAATTTAGCATCTTGCCTTTTTGATAGGGTAATCTGACATGAACCGTGGGACTATGGTGCAATGACGGTCGCTATACGGTTTTATCAAGCACAGTAGTTCCCAACCAACCAACACTTCCTTGCATGTCAATGTCGACGTTCTATATTTCTGAACTCAGCTTGTGAGTTTAATAGGCTATATAATACCGTGTAACTAAGCATAGCAAAGAAACGTTTCTGTCTGGTGATACCCTACAGTAAAAAGCTTATGTGACTAATCCGCTGCCGCAGTCTTTCGCACACCAAACTGAATTCCATTCAGACTTGAATCTCATTATAGGAACAGGTCGACCTAAAGCAACGATCTAGCAACTCTTCCCCTCTAGATAAAGTATCCAGCTAACTAGCGAACTGCCTTATCCACAGTGCATGTATGGCCACCCAAGGAACCGGCAAGTTATTTGTGTAACAATATTTCAGTTGTAGCCTAGCCTACTACGATGCGATTACCCGATAGCCAGATAATTATCCATACAATGAGTTGAATAAGAAATATGAGCATTACTAAGCACATGCACACGATACTTCAGGCACCTCCCTTGGCTACAATTGCCCTTTTCAGTTTTCTGATACACAGAGTCAAGCGGATCTGACAAAAGCGTTACAATTTCAAGACATTGAACAGTTTTGTCTTTACCTGATACAAATGCACGGGTGGGAAATCTCCTTTAATTACATAGCGGTTACACCTATTTCAGACAGCCATGTAGGCTAACGTTACACAAAACGTCTGCCTTCTCGAATAACGTGAATGCGGACAGAGACAGATACAGTAGGCTACTTCCACCTTCAACAACAGCGCCGCTCAGTCATGGCTACAGTATAGTTCTCCAGGTCCTAAAACGCGTGGGGTTCAGACGCTTTTCCGTAGCTTATAAATGTAGGCTACATAGCAAGCTCTATTTGAGAAAATACGCCTGTCTAGGCCGACATAAATTGCATTTTTAGACGATATCACACTTATTTCACGCCCTGAAACCCCCTCGCTGCAAATAGACGCTCATCGAAAAAATACGAATTTTTAAATGAGTAAATTGGGTAGTATGGGTTTGTATAATGCGAAAAGGCAGATGCCAAACTTTCATTTCAGCCAAATTAAATTAATGAAAACAAAATTTGTATTGATCACACTTGTCACAGGTCTTTTCAAATGTATCCCATTGAAATTTAACATACATTTTTGAACAATCAACATGGCACTGAGGTTACCCACTGGAGAATGACTGCATACACAATCTTCTTGCCAAAAATAATGATGATATACATGATAGACATCATGGCTTTGATGTCTGTGTTTTTATACAAATAACCTTGTCTGACAATCAGAAATCTTCCCAGAATACCAACTAGTTGGCTAATCAAAAGGCAAAAGGAAATAAAGGCATTTAAGGATCACAGATGTTAATCATTTAGACCCTTATCTCCAAGAGAAATCCTTACCAGCAGCTGAATGGATGTGAAGATAATTAATGTATATATATTTATTTATACATACAAGCAGGCTAGGCTACAAAAAGGTTCCCATTCCATTCCACTCTACAAATATGACAGCATTTTTTTCTGCCTGCGCAGAATTCAGAAAGAACTGGAGATGAAATTTAGGATAATCATTTATCTTCTTGCTATTCTTTCTTGGGATACTTTATAGTGTGATTAAATAGGGGTTTTACAGACCTTGCATAGGGTATCATGGTCATCTGTCTACTGCATAATTGTGATTGAGATGCCTGCAGTCTGGTCCACCTAACAGCAAAGACTGCTTCCTGGGTTTTGTCAACAACATGGCCTTTGCAACCAGTGTGGTTTGACGCATTGAAACATAGGGAGCTGCTGCTCGCCCATGACCTACATACAACCAACATGGTAATATAGTACAAAAGAGAACCAACACTGATGGGTAGGCATCTTTGGGAGATCACTCAGGAAAGCCAAAAAGCCAATGGTACCAGGTCTGTAGTACCTTATGTTTAGCACAGAGAATTAGTTCATTCGTTTTCAGTGTGTTTCACAATTGAAGTGGTTTTATTTCACTGATTGACTATAGAGGACACAGACCTTGTTTCCGAGGCCTAAACTAGCTGCTGATTGAAAGGAAACCAGTGGTTTCTGTTGCACTTGGTCTTCTTTGCAGCAGCGTGAATCTACTGCAAATGAGTGTGACATCCCAAGACTGTAAAACGACTGGAAATGATGCTCTGCATTTTAACTGCGTAAGATGGTGTATCATTACAGTTCCATTTAACCTTATCACAGGCATCTGATCCCACCCACAGTGCAGTGGCCTACACTGACTGTATTGACCTTTGAAGGCTGAAATTTACTGTGCTGTTGAAAATTACTTTAATAATTAAAGACTGGTCAAAGCAAGAGCTACAAAGCTCATATTCTTTAGTGGCGATTGCATTTAAAATACAAAGTATGTGGAGATTGTGCTTGGAAACGGAACATGAACATTAATAAATGTTGCCTATCACTTTTGAGCTGATGTTTGACACATTATTCGACTACAAATGCCTTCGCCAGCATTGTGCTTTTTCACCAAGTAACTCAAACTCTACGACAACAGAAAAAATGCACTTGACTGAGCATGCATCAAGCACAAAGGCTAAAGATAAACAGGGTAATAGTCAGTCCACTTATCAATTGAAATTAGCCCAGATTACTGATTCACTGTGCCTTTAACTGTCACTATCAAAGGGCATCTGACTCAGTTTCCTTCAGGAAGCAGCACAGCACATCATTAGGCAAGAATATATCTCCACCTAAAAATTTGCATAGATTTTTGTTTGCATGATACTGTGCCTAAAAAAAGAACCGTTTATATTTCTTGCCTATGACATCCCATTTTACCATCCATTGTGGGGGACTGGCTTAAAAACAGTACACAATGAATGAGGAGCTGGCAGTGGAGGGAGGGGGATGACTGAGGGCACCAAAGGCTGGAAAGTACTTAGGATATAAACTGTTTTCACCATGGGAATACACCAGTGGAAAATACTACCTACTGTAACACAGAAACTGCTCCTATATTGCAGATAGTGAATGTTCCAAGCTAAACGGGGAGGGGCTCTAGGGCAACGTTTCCCAACCTGGGGTCCGCGCCCCCCTTAGGGGGGCGCCAAAGATCGCAGGGGGTGCGCCAGACCTCAGACAATTTGAGGCCTAACATCATATTTAGACATATATTTATATGTCACAGAGAAATTGTAACAATACATGATTGTTGCTAAAAGCATTAACACTAGAAAGGCCAGCGTGCGCTGTATACCTATAACCACACCTGTCAACTCTCCCGTGTTTCTAATGTAATGAACGATGTGTTTTGGAGACAGCAGGCGCAGCTTCCTCTACAGACTCTCAGACGCTCTGCCGTCTTGGAGTCGCTCATTCTGCCCAACAAAACATCGACAGCATGAGCGCCGGTGTCACGCCATCTACATTTGATAAATCTCCATTTAAACACTTAAAGATTGATTGTGCGTCTATATAACTTAATACCCCAAATGGACAATAATAGGCTAAAGCCACAATCATAACAATAAACAGCCGGGTTATTTAATGTTGCAACAAAATTGACATGAAAAAAGACGCCGGGTCCAGCACTTTTCTCTAAGCGCCGCATAAGCTCTCTCCTCGAGCAATTGAAAAAGAAGCTGGCGCTAATGTGGACACAGAGAACATCAACAATAAACTTTTTACAACTTTTATAATATGTGATGCGGTATGTCAAAACCAGGCGGAATTGGGCAAGAGGTCAATTTTGAGTTATTGGTATATTAGTAAAACATAGACCTTGCACTTTACAACTCCGCTTTCTTTTTTCAAATCGGATATTCCAAAGCGAAGTTATTAAGATTTTAAATTGGACCGTCTGAAACATCGAAACTGAGAAATAGCCCTTTAAAGTTTGAGTTTAAACAAAACAAGTTGGTTAACAATGTTAGCGTACCGAACCCTGTTATCGGGCGGAAACCAGACATTTTTGTGATCAACATACGATACTGATATTATTCTGGCACATACCATTGAACATATTATATTTATTAGGTTCACAAAACGATAAGCTAACTTTTAAGCCAATAACCATGTAGATGTGACCGGTAGTTTTTTTTGTTTTAACGTCTTTTAGATTAGAAAGTAGCTACTGTCAAAAAAGGGGCGCCCTTTATCTGGCGGCTCTTGTAGTGCATAAACAAGCTCACGATTATTGTTGTTTTAATAATCAATTAATAGTTTATTTCATCAAGAAAGATACCGTTTGAATAACCAATATGTTGGCAAAATAGCTGGCTAACTGGATAGTTTACCTGACAGTCCGAAAGATGTCGATATTGGGTTTATTTATTCACAAAACGATAAACTAAGTTTTAAGCCAATATTAAACATGTAGACGTGACCGGTAGTTTTTTGTTTTAACGTCTTTTAGATGAGACAGTAATGTCAAAAAAGGGGAGACAACTATCGTTTATTGGCTTAAAAGAGATAGGCTCAATCGCATTGGATTTATTTCTTTACAAAAACGATGTTAACTTTTAAGCCAACTTTTAACGTCTTTAAGATGAGACGAGACTGCCAAAGAAAGGGCGCCCATTATCGGGCGGCTGTTGTAATCCATAAACAAGCTCACGATTATTGTTGTTTTACTAATCAATTAATAGTTTATTTCATCAAGAAAGATACCGTTTGAATAACCAATATGTTGGCAAAATATCATCATGCGATTTTACGTTAGCAAGTGAGCTCGAAGTTACGCTAAATTTGGCGTCATTTCCAAGCAAAATCTCGAACAAGGCATCATTTTGTGAAATTATATGCCTCTCTAAAAGTGTTTAAAAAAATACTTTGTCGATGAAATTTCAGTTAGAAACTTTTACAGAACATTTTTAATATTTGTAGCATCATAAATGTCCAAAAATCTCTAAACCCCTAAAATTCACCCTCAAGGCATTTTGCCTGGCTGTGGGCATGCAAGCCCAAGGTTCACATTAATGAACCTACTTGAACTTGAATCACACCCTGTCTTCTCTCTGCTACTGATTCCATGTCAGATAAGCATTTGATTTACCTGCTTAATATGACAGCCTTTTATTTTTGTTTTATACAGGCCTATGCCAACCTAAGTATTACCATTAGGCCTAGTCTATTATTTTGAGAGAATTTGAATTAATTTTACATTAATGAATGTACATTTGAAATAAATATGATGCATACGACTGCAAGTTATTAGTTAATAAAGGGGGGCGCAAATTCCATCAGGAGTGAGTTAGGGGGGCTCTGGGGAAGAAAGGTTGGGAACCCCTGCTCTAGGGTATGTTCACCCCTATTTCCTACATCACAGTTGAATCCCCGCCCCCTGGAGCTTATCTGACAAAGTCTGAAACCATCACAGGGAACTGGAACTGAACTGATCAATCGCTTGCATAGAGATGGACCTTTTAACTGACGTCTGGGGACTACGGATTTTAAACCTCACAAACAAAACTCCAACATGCATTATGACTAGATGTTGCAGGTAGTCTGAACTTGGTCAGGGGAGTATTTTTCCATTCTCAAAAGAAAAAAATAGCTGGTAGATTGATGCAACAAAGGGCAAGCGTGCCTTTATTGACAACATCTGTGTCTATGGAGAAAGCGTGCCCTGTATTTGTGTCACACCCCCATGCATGGTGGCAAAACATGTTTGTTCTGCGTCAGAGAGGCAGGATAGAAAAGGTCACTGTTGTTAGATTTTCATTCGTTTAGACTATACAAGGCAAACAGAAGGGTGAATCAGAGAACATGGAGAAACAGTGCTGAACCAGTGTCTCTGGAACTGCCACCACTCAGCTCAAGAGAGATGCTTCTTCAATTTGATCTTTTTGGTTTTGGGCCCAGATTTGTACCGGATAAACTGTTAAGGATAGAAAGCAGAAAGAGTTTCACATTCACTATAAATAATACAAATGCATGATGAAATGGACAAAGGTAAATGTGTCATGATAAAAGCAAGTAAACATTGAATCATGAATATATAGCATTATATTATATATTTTGCTTCTTTTTTTTTTTTTTTTACTCAAAAGTCACCCTGGCCATTAAAGCACCTCTTATTTAGCAACTGCTTTATAGCCAGTGCACAAGGGAACTATTTTTATTGAAATAATAATTTCAGTTACATTTAAACAATTAAGATGGGTGGGTTGATGAGTAAAACAAATAATTCACACTGTGTTAATCAAACATGAAAGCATTCAGCTTATATTTGGACAAACACTCTGCATCTATTCCTGGTACTGGGTACTTTAGAGGGAATCCACTTAAGGCACCATATTCAAGGGTATGAATATCAGTGCCACCCTCACAACATGTGTCGAGCTGCTCCAATACTTCACACTTTTTACCCCAACCATTTATCCACACTTGGGTTCAGACTATTACTCTACACTTGTGTCCAGGTTAGTACATTTGGACCGTCTTAATAAAAAACCATTCACTACAATCAGAGGCAGCATTACTAAAAAGAAATTCAACATAAACTTGTGTCAAGGTGTTCATATCACCACCTTCCACTTTAAGCCAAAAAAGCCACCAGACAAAGGCCTGAGGAGGTCCAAGGTCAAACTGAATCCAGTTCACTGATACTGTATAGGTCAGTATATAAATAAGTTTTTCCACTGCTCCACCACCCAGGGAAAATGCAAAGTTGAATTGCAGGTTGCCAGGTTTCTGTAAGATATTTCAATTGGTCAGGGCTGACAATGCACGACTATAATGTCCAATAGAGATTGTAGTGATTCTGTGTTGGAAAGACAATAGTATTTTCCCTCATGTTTGACAACTCTTTGTAGTTGATTTGTATTACCAAATAGGCTAAAGGAAAACCACAACAAAAAGCTTTTTACATTGTCAAAATTCACTGCTATTCACTTGCATAAAGTTACAGTAGTTATAGATAAGCAAAGCATTAGTTTGATATTTTCTGGGTCATCCAGCAATAAGCCAATTGACACATAGCTGTTAGGTTATTGGAATTTACAGTTCTCATCTCAAAAAAGAAGGAAGAGCAGCCTTGTAAGAAGGAGTTCTAACCTGTGTCCATATTCTACATTTTAAGTGAAATTAAGATATCTTTCCTTTCTGCAGCCTGGTGCATGTCTGCAAAGCTCAAAGCAAGAACAGGAAGCGATAAACAGGAAGTAATGTTTTCTGGTTAGGCTTGAAACAAAACAGTCTATTCGCCACAGCCAAGGGGACTTAGGAGTTTCCCTTGCATGAAGGATTAAGGCCATCTGGAAAATGCTGCAAGGCACTTCTAACAACTATAGCAATAATCGCAATAAGGGGGTATCATAGTAGGCTCAAAGAGATGCCTAAAGCTATGAACTCAAGAGACTTGGAGCAGGTGTCACACTGTAACTACCATTAAAAACCCAGCTGTATGATTCGATTACAAAATATTTGGACAGAATATAAATCCTGCACCTTGAATACGGAGTACTGCGGGAAAAATTATGTCAGAAAGATTATTCTCAACAAATATACAAATGTTGTTCATTCTAGGCTACATATCGATATTTTGGAAACAGCTTTGTCAGAGAGAGAACATTACTTAATACAACCCAAAATTAAGCGGTAAGTGGTCATTTCAAGGAAATATTATCAATACAAATGTTTATTAAAATTTTGACCAAAATTGCACCAACTAGATTTCTGAAACTATTTCTATTACCATTCTACATTAATAAAGGACAAAATAGTATGCATATGCAACACATAATACTCAGTGCCTAATTAGCCTAGTTATTTTTCACATGCATTAATTGACACACATAAATTCATCTCACAACCAGCCATTGGATCTCAACCACTGCTCTACTTTTCATTACTGGATGTCTAATCAACTCACTCGTGTACTGGTCATTTAAAGCTCAAAAGCACTGACTCTAAATGTAATAGATATTACATTACATGGGCATATACACCCATCCTAATAGGGCTGCTCATGAGCTAAAGGATGGCCTCGATCCAGTACAGTAATATAGATAGATGGACTCTACGCACAATGTGAGGACCCCAGCTTCACAGTCACGTGCCATTATTGGTGTCCCAGTTTTTCGCCCACAGTGAGGCTCTCCCTCCTGGTTGGTGTCTCTTATATAGTGTTCTCAGCACACAGTAGAGGCAGCATTGTTACTCACTGCATTCCTGATTACTGACTGAAAAACATGGTGCTTCCCACCACATGTGGAAAGATTAGCTATATTACTAGTTATTCGCCAGCTACTGTCATCACTGAGATCTCAGCTCAATTTCTTAGCAATGAAACACTTGTTTTGTAGATGGATTACTACCCAATGATACACTACCTTGCAGGTATCCCTTTAACGTCCATAAGAGTGCAAATAGAGTGTGAAATCTATGTACTCAGAGAGAGAGAGATAGAGATAGAGATAAAGAGAGAGAATGTCTGCACTAAATCTATGATAAACAGGAATCAGGGCATATTTTAACCCCTGTCAACACTAGATGGAAAACAAATAATAACATGTTAAGATTTCCATCTTCCCATATTCAACTTATCAATTAACATTTTGATTGCAATCTGTTTTTGTGCCTCAGATTTGGCACAACAGTAATACAGTGCACTGATACTGCATGGCCGATTTGCACGGCTCTGCTGGTTTCACTTTAAGAGAGTCAGAGAGGAGTGGAATCAAGCCAGATGAACAGTGCAGTTTATAAGAAACAGACCCAACCAAGAGATTCACAATGCAATGAATTTATAATAACATTGGGATTTGAAAAAGAAAATATATTTAAGCTATACAATGATTACCATTACACTTCTTTTCTATAAAAGGGTTTGTAGTGCTAAAACACCATCAATCAATTGACTGTCCTATGATGACTAAGCAGGTCTGCACTGTTTGCCTCTACTGCATATTGCCTTTATAAAGGGTAATAACTTTGGTTGTAGTAAGAATGCACAGGTAATTTCCCTTCTGGAACCTAGCCATAATTATTTACCCGTAGGTTTACGCCATCGCTATACTATTCAGCATTTCCGTTTATTGGAGGTGGCTTTCGTTTTCCCCAAGATATGCATTTTTGGAAATGCCGGTGTTTACAGGACTTGAAATTGCGTATTATTTACAGTACGATATGATATGCCAGTATTGACCTTTACCTGTGCGAATCAAATGTTGCACAAAAGTTATTTCGTTTGAAAACAGCCTAGATCACATGATTAGTCAATACCTGTTGGTTCACTTGATATACTGCAGCCTACAATTTCACGTGCTCGCGTCGCCAAAATCAAACGTCCCATTCTTAGGCTATTTTACATAATAATAAATCAATCAAAAATGAATTGACGTGTAAGAAATTATACTCCATGAAAAAAATAAAAAGCAGACATTCATTGAAAGGAGATATATATTGACTTATTTATTCAAAAACATAGCCTATGTTAGGCTACTTGCAATTCAACCAAACACTCGACTGTCGAGGCAACCTTTGCAGGTTTAAAAAATATGGAGTGACAAAACGTTTAAAAATTGGTCAGTTCCCTTGAGCTTCAATCTATTGCATGTGGCTGCATGCATTAAATAATACATCGGCTACGGTTACTAGCCTATATGAAAAGTATAACATAGGGTATTAGCTATGCGCTAAATCATGCGCACCTGGAGATGCTGGCTGCGCCCTTTTATCTCAAAATTTTTACAAATATTGGGTAAACGGAGAGGATGACATTCAAATTCGAGCTACATTCCGAATTTGGCGATCATTAGGCTATTTGATGTGGAGCTCGAATTAATTGCCGTGGGTGTCATGAAATACTAACGTTATCAGGGTTCAACCTGCAGTCTATAATAATATACCTCCCATACAGTAGCCTAACGTTAGTTTCTCAGCAAGCAAATTACATTTCGCACGGTTGATTGTATAATGGAGGATCAGGGAAGAATAGGCTACACAAGAGAAATTCAGAAATACTATTCTGCAAGAAAGCAACATTAAGACCACATACTGCAGGCCTACCTTGGTGTTTGAATTTTTCCGAGCAGTTATGGAAATAAGCAGCCGCTATGTGGATACCACGCGAGCTCGCAATAGAGAGCTTTGGTGCGGTGCTTCTTTCAGCTGTCTGCAGTTTCCGGGTTGGCTAAGTCTAAACGTCATTGTGTTAGACAGGTTCAGGCACAACAGGCGATAACTATAGCCCGGACCCCTTTGTATGGGGTGAAACGTAATGGAAGAATTGGTGTCGATTGGGATCGAACTAGGATTTGGATTAGGATAATGGATTGGATTTGGTTGTACCTGGATCCTTGATTAAATGGATGGTTTTGTATGTCATTAGATAGTCAGTGGATGACTTGTTTATGTACGGTGTGGTTGTCATTGGCCAATGGTGGTCGTTAGAGAGTCATTGGAGGACTCTAGTTAGACATTGGATGTCTTTGATAGTCATTGGATGACTTTAATCGGATTGATTTAATGGATTTCAAATTTGGATTTAAACTTAGACAATGATTTGGAGTATGAATAGGCTTGTAGATAGAGAGTCATTGGATGACTCTAGTTAGACTTGGGAAGTCTTTGGATATCGTGGGATGACTGGATTTGCAGATAGAGAGTCATGGGATGACTCTAGTTAGACATTGGATGTCATTGGATGTCATTGGATGACTGTAAACAGATTGGATTGATGGTTTTTCGACCTTGGATTTGAATTTAGACAATGATTTGGATTATGAATTGGCTTTTAGAGTTTATATAATAAAAAAGGGGCTTTGCCCCCAAAAAAACAAAGGAGAAAAAAAAACAGACGATAACCATAAAAGCTGGTTGTCGTGCGTAAGTGGAAAAGAAAGCTAACTTTGGCGGTAAATCAGGTTTTAACGGGGATGTAAATAAGACATGTACAAGTAATGGCGTAGTTTTTCGTTCATTGTAATGAAAATAATAATAATTAATTGCTCGACCTGGCATGCTATGTGACATATAATTGATGTTTTTCCCCTCCCGATACACCTGATGACCAAAGGAAATCCGTTATGTATTATTATAAGCAATGGTAAATATTGTGGTGTGACTTTTAAAAGCTATCAGCAATGCAGTATGTCCAGAATAATCTAGGCTGTGTTTGCGACAGAGCCTACATTAAGTTTAAAAAAAACTTTCAAATGTTCAAAGTTTTATGAACTTGTAAATTAGAAAATATAGCTTCATAGACTAACCATAATTATTTTAGTGGTTCAAATGTAGCCTATAGATAGTTAAACTGACGGTTTTTTAAAAATTATTTATTTTAAATCTAGCATAGTTTTTATATCGCTTATACACCAGTTTAGTAGACTAATTGGTCATCTGTAGGTTTTTTGTAAGGCGCTTAACTGTCCTCATAGTGTTTCATGGTTGAATCATATAGGCTATTAAGTCTAGGGTGACTGCACGTGTAGGATGCGTTTTTCCTCTTCGTTAAAATAACTTAGCATAACCTAAATAAGGTAGATAAGCTTATTTATGCCATAGAGAGCAATATTTTCTTAGACTGTCCTTAATGAGCATCGCTGAAGTAGCTACACCGGAGTTGAATCAAAGGAACAGGTATTCTCCCCTTCCATTAATTGGTTTGCAACTTTATAAGTGGAAATGCAGCGCGCATACGGTTCATTTTCCAGAGCGAAAAAGAAACAACTATTATAGCGCTCTCAAAACTCCCATATAGCCCACAAACTAGGACAATTTGTGGTAGCGGTTCACCGCGTGCCCCAATATAAACGTAAAATGCCTAAAGACAGAATTCACATTAACGTAGTAATAATTGGCCATGTTGATAGTGGCAAGTCTACCACAACAGGCCACCTCGTTTATAAATGTGGTGGCGTGGATCCAAGGACCATCGAGAAATTTGAGAAGGCTGCAGCACAGGTAAGGCTTTCCAAAACTATTGGCCTGTCTTGTTGAACAAATTTGGTGCTTGAACTAATTTTACCACACATTTGCTCAAAGTAGTGAAGTGTAGGCTAGTTTGCTGCTTTGTGACTTCCCTGTGTAGGCTACCACCACCGTATTGTTTTTTTTGGTTTTTTTAAACAGATGGGCAAGAGTTCTTTCAAATTTGCCTGGGTGTTGGACAAACTAAAGGCGGAGAGGGAGCGTGGTATTACAATCGACATCTCCCTGCTGAAGTTCAACACGCACAAGTTCTCGATTACAATCATCGACGCGCCGGGACATCGGGACTTCATAAAGAACATGATCACGGGGACATCACAGGTGTGCGATATCGCAGCAAGGACACGTGGGTTCAGTGCCCTGATAGTTTTTTTTTATTTTTTATTTTTAAAAAAATACATTTTACTGCCCCATGTTCTCGCTCTGATTTGTTCACAGGCTGATGCTGCACTACTGGTGGTGTCGGCGGCGAAGGGGGAGTTTGAGGCGGGCATATCCAGGAACGGACAGACTAGGGAGCATTCCTTGCTGGCCTACACACTTGGCGTCAAGCAAATGATGGTTTGCGTCAACAAGATGGATGTGACGGAGCCACCTTACAGCCAGAAGCGCTTTGAAGAGGTTGTCCGTAATGTGACCGTTTTCATTAAGAAAATCGGCTATGATCCCACAGCCGTTCCTTTTGTCCCAGTGTCTGGATGGAACAGTGAAAACATGCTGGCTCCTTCCCCTAAGGTATGCATGCAGACAATCTTTTATGGGCTAAAATATAATGTCCCAGTTTGAGCTGGATCAATGCGTGTAGTCTGACTTTGCCATGTACTTTCTATTCAAAGCATAATTGCACGGGAATGCCTTGTCCCTCCCATCCATAGATGCCCTGGTTCAAAGGGTGGAAAATCAAAAGAAAGGAAGGCAATGCAAATGGTAGGACCTTGCTGGAGGTCCTGGACTCAATTTCTCCCCCAGTCCGAACCGTAAACAAGCCCCTTCGACTGCCTCTGCAGGACGTCTACAAGATTGGAGGTGAGTGAAGTGCATTTCCCTGATACCAAGGCAGAGGGTTTCTGGACATGTTGATGTGTTTTAAAATTGTCACACACTGTGGGTGAAGAGGGTTTGTGATGCTTAACTGGTCTCTCTGGCATTTGCTTTTGTCTTCTGCCTATCAAAATGTGTGCAGGTGTGGGTACAGTTCCCGTGGGGAAGATTGAGACGGGGGTGCTGAAGCCTGGCATGCTGTTGAGCTTCTCCCCAGCTAAGCTCACTGCTGAGGTGAAGTCAATCGAGATGCACCACCAGGGCCTCCAGACTGCTCTGCCGGGACATAACATCGGCTTCAACATCAAGAATGTGGCCGTTAAGAACCTGCGACGTGGGGATGTGGCTGGTAATGCCCAGCATGACCCTCCCTCAGATGTTGCCAGCTTTATTGCCCAGGTACGCTTGTATTCTGTTCCCATTCCATAACCAAGGGTAGATGTGGTTGTCACTGAAGTCCTAGATCATTCTAATGTTTGTTCCAGGTGATCATTCTTAACCACCCTGGCATGATCAAGGTTGGTTACTCCCCGGTGCTCGACTGCCACACTGCTCACATCACCTGTCGTTTTGCTGAGCTGCGGGAGAAGATTGACCGCCGGACAGGGAAGAAGCTGGAGGACCAGCCCCAGAGCTTGGTGTCTGGGGATGCTGCTACAGTCAAACTGACACCCAAAAAGCCCATGTGTGTGGAGAGCTTCTTCAACTACCCTCCTTTAGGTGAGCTCATTCTAGAGGGCTTGTGGAAACCTGAACTGGTAGCTTGTGTACTGTGCAATGCAAAAGCAATTATGTCAGGGTTAAAACTCCATGCTTAAGCAATCCAACCCCACCTACACTTGTTACTAGCCTCCATTCTGAGTTTTGGGCAAAATACCTTGATTGTGGAAGGGGGTCTGTGGACAACATTTTAATGTAGATTCTGCATCCTGTTCTCCGTACTTATGCTCTTGTGCTTCCCTCAGGTCGCTTTGCTGCTAGGGACTTGAAGCAGACTGTAGCAGTTGGTGTCATCAAATCTGTGGAGAAGAATGATCAAAGCCCAAAGAAGACTGTGCAAAAGGCCCAAAACCTAAAATGAACCACTTTTGAAATCTTTCACAGCAATGGCTAATGGAAAAGTTTAAGTTGAGCATTGTTAGAATTGTTTGTTTGATCTTATAAGAAGCTGCCTGTAAGGTTTTTTTTTTACCTTTTTCTTTTACCTCAATGGTTTACTGCTCAGTTGGTAAAATGTTATGCTGAAAACTTTATGAAATAAAGTTGTGCAAAGCCAAAATGCTATATTTCTGTAAGACTGGAGAACTCTCACACTGCTCATTTGTGCAGTTAATTTATACATTTGCTAACGGTGACATTTTAAGGTTGTGAATTTGACTTGTTGCATTCATAGACTCAAAAGCTTGTGCTCTTCATATACATTTAGAATGGGGCAACTCCATACTGAGTAAAGTGGGGAAGGCCAAATTCTACATGCCTAATTTGTTGAGTTATAACTTGTACACTGCCTCTTAATTGGCATTAATGGAAACATGCTCATTTGCAGTGGCGTACCGTGGGAGTAGAACTAGGCCTTCTGTAAACTTACCTTTAACGGATGATCACACACAATCTGTTTCCGTTTACTTTTCCTGATTGTCAATCAAATAATTGATTCACTCAACCAAGAACAAGTAAATTATTAGGCTACCAAGTTATTTTGAGATAGCATTATTGTTCTGTGCAACATAAACTTGTTGCATTTTTGTATATCGACATTTGTGTTATCATGCGAAGATTCTGACTTAAATGCTCCATGTTTAAATGTTCAACGTATTTTCGTAAATGAGTATTTCTAGCCTGTATTATGCGCTGCTCAACGATTCGAGACACTTAAGAGGCTGTCCGCTTTAAATTTATGCTTTCTAATGTTTAAATCGCTTTGTCTAATTTTAGTGTCGTCTTAAAATTAATTACATTCTTTAACGCAGATTATTGCCTGATCCTTGTTAAACAATCTTAAGTTGTCGTTATTTAATCATTATAGGCTACAAATTGGTCTTGATTATTCAGAGAATGAATGGATTGATTGTTAGGCTACTGAATCAAAATAAACGGAAACAAGTAATCCCAACTTTTTCCAACGCGCAGGCCGTCGCTACATATATTTAAGTGCTACCCATTTTATGACGCAAAGAAAAACTTGATATATTCATTGATGTTTGTTATTGAATTGATTAAGAACTATAAGTAGAAACAGGTTGAGAGTAATATCCGTATAAAGGTAAGGTTACCGAAGGCCTATTTTACAGCCGACGTTATGCCACTGCTCATTTGACGGGACAAATATTGAACACAATCTTCAAGCCCACTACATCTGAAGCTGAATGTTTGAACCATTCCCGTTCCAGGATTGTGCCGCTCAACATAAACTGGGATAATGTTTGCATAATGCATGTAGATGTGCCACCAGAAAACGTCACAAGGAATGCATGACATCCAATTCCATTAGAACTAACCATCTGCTGCCAACAAATGGAGACTGCTGCATTTTTTCCAATGTAAAACCTTTAATTGATAAACATGGAATGATTGGGTGGAACTCCTGACTACTAAAACACAGGAACTGGAGTGGGTGAAGGGATGGAAAATCAAAACTAAGGTTTACATCTAAGTCCAGTTATTTCTCACAATTAAATATGTAAAAATAGGAACGGCAATGCCATTTATAAGCATATTTAGAGGCATGTAAAAGATCACTTTTTGTGCAGAATTTTACGTGAAACAGGCGACCATGTGAGCGCACCCCTCTCCTTGACTGCCTTGTAAATTCTGGATGAAATAAATATTCACTAAACTACAATTGCACTCTTGTTCTCATGAACTATCAATGTATGCCAAGTTTAAACAGCTACAAATTGTAAATCAGAATTACTTTGTATTGAACTATTAAAAAAAAAAAAAATTAAAAAAAATGTATACTGAAAATACTGTCAAGCTTTTAAAACTACTGGACAAATCACATCCTACGTAAAAATGATAAATTTATTTCCAATACTTGAGCCGTCACACTTTCAGATGGATTTACACATATGTGCGTAGCTATACGTATGCATGTATATATACAGTAAATTTACAGCAAAATGTCCAGTGTTGATTCAAATCTAGCAGTGTACATATGAGCCTACTCTGGCCAGATCAGGCTCATATGCACAGTTAGTTGAATTAACACATTTTACTGTGTATGACCCAAAAATGTATCAGACCATGAACTTTAAATATACTACAGGAAGCATTCAAATAGTAATACATTGTCTCTTGTTAATACATTAAAGACTGAATATCTAATGTAAATTCCTCTTCTCTCTGCACCGTTAAACAAAACACAATGACTAATGAGGCACAGCGAGCGTCTGGTTCATGTTAATACCTTCATCAGTCACTTCTGCCACCTCTAGGAGAAAAGAAAAAAATCTAAAATAATTCCACAGTTTGATATATCACAAATGTTAATAAGGTCTTGAACCTTGAGCAGACTGCATGCTGGGATTGTGTTCATCTCAATGTCTGTCTTTTGTGCATGTCCACATACAGCTCCAAGCCTAGCGGGTGGATTTGGTCCCAAGGACTGGTCCAAGACTGCATGAAAGGTTGAGGGGCGGTGAGTCCCATGCCTTCATTCGTTCTGTCAGGAGGGACCCCAGTGGAACGTACCAAGTAAACACCCCCTCTCATACTCCCGGGAGACAGCAGTTGCTTCCTTGGGTTATGTTCCCAGTTTTGACAATAAAAAAAGTTGAAACATCAGCAAATAAAATTACGTAGACACTTAAACAAACAGCACCACTACTGCTACCGGTATGGGGGATGAAGATATGAGAAAAAACTATTTGCGGTTCAACTCTGGTCAAGCAGTGGTTTTAGAGTGCAACTGCCACACAACTACTGGGGAGACACAGCCCTTTGCAGCTTCTGACGCTTGAAGGACACCTGTCAGACAACAATTGATTGCTGTCACCTGCCATAGGAACATATATAGCAAACTACAACTCTTCTAACGGTAAGCAAGCAAGTTTTAGGAATCTGTTTAATGAATATATATTTCATCCTTGGACGTGCATTTGTACTAAGTAAAAAAAACAAAAAAAACATTTCCACTGGCTTTGTAGTTGCATTGTCTTTTCTGTGCAGCACACCCCCCACAATGAGAAATGTGAGGATTGATTAAATAATCTATTCCTTGTGCATTTACTCTCCTGATCTTGCAAAGTGTCAAGGAATTTCACCAATAAACATTTAAGCTAATACGGATATAATTTGAACAAGATTGCCTTAGAATAAATCACTAGAGGTAACTGTATGTATAAACACGTGCATACACACATACATGCATGTATGCATATGTACTGAAGTGTGCACATATATATACACGTACATATGTACATACAATGTATATACACATACATACAGTGACAGTATACACTGAGATGTTAAGTGCTAGACTCAGAGGATAGCTACAGCAAACCCAGTAAGATGTGCCAGGTTCCAAGGCTATGATAATACTGGTAAAGGCAGGATAACACCATTTATTTACAATACATATGTAATTCATCCCTAAACTGAGATGAACCCACATAGGGTTCTTTCTTGATTTGTGTCCATTTTGTTTCTGGCTGTAACAGCAGCTATGTACAGAGGTGGTGCCCTCACTCTTGCGTGAGGCCAGAGGGGCGGAGCTTGTGCAGGAAGAAGGGGGCCTCACGCTTGTCCGTCCTCCAGTCAGTCAGACAGAATGTGCACGAAAGACATGGGGAACACCCCCTTCCTCTCCGGGTGCCCTTCAATGTGTCCAATCTGCAACAGAAAAAAGAAGCACTTAGGCAAAAGATCCTGTGATCAACAAAAGCAACAAAAATGAGTAAAGTGTAATGTGTGAGGGAAAGCTGACTAATAACCAGTGCAATTTGACAAGTCTGGTACCAGCTACAGCACTTGGCATTTGGAAGCATTTGTCATTGGTGCATTATAGATGTCAATTTCCTCATTAACATGAAAGAATAAGAACCATTTTTTGTGGCAGTGCAGAAATACACAAACAGGTTCCGCTAACTCACTAGTTGCAGAACAAAGCTGCGCGACAGCAATAAACTTACACTGCTGAGGCCCGTGCTCTAGATCATTTTCCATTTATTTTGTGGATAATCAATCCACATTTCTGCTGAAGAAAATGCCTCGGGAGATCCCACGCCGCACAGCGGCTGACGGTAGTCACAGAAGCAGTTGCCATGGAGACACACTCACCCACCACTCCTGGTCCTCCTCTCCTGTGACGATGATCACCTCTCCCTCGGCGAAAGTGAGCTCGTCGTCATTGTCCGCCTGGCAGTCGTAGATGGTCTTCACCCGCCTCGGTTTGTTCTTCCCCTGGGCGAATGCACAAATGCCCAGCTCTTTTTACGGTGTTACGTGACCATTATAACTCATCATTCACATGAAATTAGCTCAGAGACGCCAGGCTGACAAACGAGCAGAAGCTGATGCTTAGCCCACTAATACATCTTTTCAAGCACTACCCAACCCTAATAGTTGAGGAAAAAATACATTCTCCTTGTCAGACCACCCCTGTTTACACAAAATAATAATGGACTCCCATTATCTTACCTAAAGGGTTCATCTAGACTAGGGGTGTCCAATCTTGGGTTGCTAGTGCAGGTTTTTGTTTTAGCCCAGAACTACGACACCTCCGAATCAGAGCCCTATCTGCTGCATCCTGTGTACTCTGTACTTACATGCTGTACACTACTTGCTGCATACTGTTTAGTGACATGCAGTATGCAAAAAATATCCTCAATACTATTATCAGCGAAAACCTGGAAATAAGTATATAATCCGGGGATATTAAAAACACTCAATTTTCAGAATTGTCACGTACTTAACAGCTTTTTTAAAAAGTATACTCAACTGGCATACTCAATTGTAGGCAAGTGTGCCGATTCAGACACTGCCCTGATAATGCACTAATCATGGTCTCCAAATGAATGACCTAGAATCATCTGATAATCCAAAGAACCGCTGATGACAAATATGTGGTGTTTTTTCAAGCCATTCCCTCAAAAATGCAATTTAACAGCAAGACATAAATATCAAACCACTTAACCTTGAATCAGCTTGTTTTGAAACTAATGAGTAATTTCTACTGTTCTGTGAGTATTAAATGTTTGAATAGTTGAATAGGGCTGGGTAACCTAACAGATTGTGGCTCTTAGGGGCTAATTAGATCCACGCTTTACCTCTTCCTCAAAACAGATTTGTGAGGCAGGCACTGCTACTCACTGTATTAATCTTCCTGGGCAGTGGAACAGGCATCTCAGTGGCACTGGGTGGCGTGCCATTGGTGTCCTCACTGGGCTGTTTGGGAACCAGCTCCCCATGCTGGTTGGAGGATAATGTGTCAGGGGGCTGCAGTTTTGGCGTCACCTCCCCAGAGGGCGGCCTCTGGACGGGGTCGGCCACTGGTGGCTTAGGAGGAATGTCCGAGAGCTGGGGCTTAGGGGGGAGGTCCTTGATTTGAGGCTTGGGTGGAAGGTCCCCGAGTTGGGGTTTCGGGGGAAGGTCAGACAGCTGGGGTTTGGGAGGCAGTTCTCCTGGCTTTGGGGGCAAGTCTGAGATCTGGGGCTTTGGCGGTAAGTCTCCCAGGTGGGGCTTCTCTGGAAATGGAGCCTTGTGAGGAGTCTCAGAAGTCTGGGGAGATTTCTGGAAAAACTCATGGGGCTGACTAGACTTGTCTATGGACGGGTGATGGATGGTGTCAATCTTCCGTAGTGCCACTAAAACAGAACACAACCGTAAAGCCACTTGTTTTTAACAGCCACAACACATAATGTTTCACCTACCCAAAATGTGCCTCACTCCCATCATAGGCCTTTGCCGACACAGTCAGGCGTAATAAGAAGCACCAGTCAAGGTGAAGAGGGGAACAAACCCCTACTCATGGTGTTTCAGGTGAAAATACAACTCTCTGGAGCTAGCTGGGACCTACCTTTTTGAGGTAGTTTGGGAAGGACCCTTGGACCGAGTGTAGATTTTGTGGTACTAGAAGTAGTGCTGAAAACGTATTAAGCAAACAAGAATCACAAAGGGAAAATTCTACTACTAAAATGTAAAAAAAAAACCTACATTACACCCAACTACAAACACGACAAGGCTTGCAGAGTTAAAGGAGGTCTGCTTTGCAGAGTGTGACCTCTGAGAGGGAGGTTTGTATACCTTTGCTGCTGTGGAATGCCTTCGAACTTGTGTGTTGCGGGTGAGGTCTTGTTCAAAGAGAGTGGAGTGGAGTCACTTCCTGTAAGCACCAGATCAATAAGGGATAAAGCCAGGCTGCATTAGGCCATTATCTGGCAGTTTTTAAAGCTGAGTATATATGCAGGTAGGTACTGCGTTAGGCTCGGTTCCTAATGGAAAGTGTGCTGTGGTTTTGCATAAGTAAATAACAAATAGCTTTGATATAGCAGAAAACATCTAAATGCAATGTGTTGGCATCTGGAATTGTGCTAAAACGTGCCAATTCCAGTTCTCAAGGGTCATAGTTCTGCAGATCTTAAGAACTGCCATTCAAGAGGTTGACAGCTAAGAGTATTAAAAAAATTTGGGACAGAAACTAAATCAGAGAACAATGGGACCCTTGAAGACTGGAACTAATAATTAAAAAAATATTGTTGTGTGTAAAAATAAAAAAATAAGCACCAACCACAAATATTGATCGCAGCAGCAAGTATGGCTAATATGTAGACTACTAATGACACAATGGGTTTCTGGGAATCCAGTTAATCTTCATGCACATTTAACAGGCAACATATGAGGGGATGTGAAGCTGAGCCATCCATTAGCTGCAATTAAGGCCTGCAGTCTTGTCAGCTACAGGTGCCTCCAGCCTCTAACTAACAATTTGTGATCAGCGTACCAAACCCTAATCCTAACCCCAACAATTATGTGAAAAACACTGGAACTGATCCCAGGTCAGCACTCAGTGCCCAAATTTATCTATGTTAATTTCCTGATGGTGGTTCCTACAGAGGGGGTCACTGTTCTGCTGGTAACAGTCACACGTGTGCCGTTGCTCACTCATTACGGACGGAAACAGTCAGTAATCTATATTCGCAGAAATTTCCCATGCGACCACTCAGAATTCCTCAGAATCCAGAATTCCAGTCGTCATTTGATCAAATGATTTACGGTTTACAATGAACAAAACGGGTGAATTGTGAATTCACTGAGGAAAATTTTCAAACAAGGTAATAGACCATGTATAATGGTACACCACATAGTTGACGAGCATCGATATCGAGAGTGAATCATTTTCTGCCAATGTTTTTTTTTTTTTTTTTAAAAGAGCAATTCAAGACCTTTGATCCCACTACTGTGTGATTTGCACACATAAGCATAAGACTCCCAAACAGTTCAAAATCTCAAGAGGTTTCAAATCTGCTTTTCTATATAATTTTCTATAGTTCTATAAACAGTGTTATTAAATCTATCAGTGTATCAGTGTAATTCTGGAGCCCAGACCCAGAGTGGAGCATCAAAAATATAAATTTCAAAAATAGGCAAACAAGGTGTACATTTATTTAATCTTGGCAGAAAATATAATTTAGTTGCAGTCCTCACAAACTGTTTAAAGTGCAACCAGGGAATTTAAGCACGCCCTTCCAAAACTGGAAAAAGGTGAAAGGTTGGTGTTAACATTCTTATTGTCATCCACAGCTTGAGGGATGGAAACATTTATAAAGATGTTTAAGCAACAAAAATGGATGAATGATTTGGCATTTCCTAAAGAAACATTCCCAGCGGAGAGAAGAAAAAAATGGCCAAAACACTAAGGCAGGTTTCTGTGCTGTAAGTCTCACGCACGTACAGGAGGACACAACCGTCCGCAAGGACAGGCTTTGGCCATTACTCACTTGGATTTTCCAGAGGAGGGAGAAAAAAAATACGGCACAATGGTGCTTCACGAAGGAAATGGCATGCCATAGTTGCCATAGCAACGGCTCGTCTCTGAACGGCCAGGAGGAACACAGGCTTCCTCACAGTTTCCTAGCTTATCTCTGCATTTCCCTCCGAATCTTTTCTTACTTATTCCCGCCTGACTCACCCCAAGTTATCCCACCTTTACTCTGTGGGCCGTGAGGTAGAGGGCTGGGCGGGTCAGACAGGGTGCGTTTGTGTCCGGGGGGAGGGGGCGGTGGCCTCTTCTTAAACAGGGTGGAGCCCCCAAGGGGTTGTGAACCCAGGGGGAGGGTGGAGGGAGGGCCGGCGGAGGGAGCTAGAAGAATAACAGATATAACATGCAGTGACCGACAGGCAGGAGGCTCCACCTAGATGTGTGACTGAAGCCACAGGATGGGGCGGGATCCAGACCTCATCTGTGAATAGAGGTGTGGCACAGGGTTAAAGGAGGGGAAAGGGGCGGGGTCTCATCCACAGGACCAGGCTCCATCTTCCAGACGTGGCGGATATGTGCAGGGATAAGCGTGAGGATAGCATCAATGGAGGAACAACAGCATCAACAATAACAAAATATAACACCAGAACACTGGGATGGGGAAAATAACAGGCAGACGGTTGACAGGGACAGAGCAACAACTGATTGTACAATTGATGATAGGGGGTGATGGTACAATGGAGAGATGTAGGGTACATACAGGGTAGGGACCGGTGAATCTGTTGTCTTTTTAAAATATTTTAAAAATATATACATTATATAACACTTACATGGAGGTGTTCACCTTTTCCGTTTACTGCTAATGAATTAAACGTGTTAACGTAGGCGTTTACTTTTGAAAGACATTAAGCAATACGAACACCCCATATTTTAATTTAGGTTAATTTGCACTTTTTTTTTACTTTTCATGCAGTCATGGGGCTAATGGGATTATCACCTGGAGTTACCGAGCATAGCAAACTCAATATATAACGAGCCACTGTACAATATGAAATCTTGCGTCATCAGCAGCACTCAGCTATTCTGGAAAGCCGGAGAACTGTACGTTCAGAAGAATTGTTTTCATTGAGTTTCTGTCAAAGCGGAAAGGAAAGAATGGAGCATAGAGAGCGTTTGTAGATCCCCGGCATGACAGCTCCCCCATTTATAACTCTGCATATTGGTGCTTGTATATCAGTAGCCCATTAGATGTGCTGGACAAGATTCTGTTTTCTGAACTGCTGAATGGCACTGTTTGGGGTCCCCGATAACAAACATGCCTGAGTTCACTCAACGTTCTTGATCTATGCCAAACTTACAAAACTGGCTACACTGAAATTTTACCAGTTAAATGTAAAATGTTTGTATTCATTCATTCTTGTATTCAAAAATAATTTGGAATTAATTAAATTTTATTTATTATGTTGTGAAATATTTCAGTTTTTCACTTAGGGATATGTAGAGCAAGGCTCTGCTGAAGGCTTTGTTTGTGGTTCACATTTATGCAGTTTTTCAGTAAATATTAACAAAATACTGCTAGAACCAGACAGGCAGAATAAATATGTGTCCTCCTCCTAACCTTTACTAAAATAAGAATCTGAATCACCTGACATCTCCTCCAAACTCCAGAATACATTTTTCACAACTCTCTGGATTGAATAACCTTGCAGCGGATGATGGGAACAGAGAGAAGCTAATTTTGATGGGATCAAACTGAAATACTTAAACAATAATGTCCTCAAAATACATGAATGACCTTGTTGCTGGGTGGCTCATCCAGTCGAAGCACTATTCTAGCGCATGGGTGGGCCCCACAGTGTGTTATCGAAACCAGACCGTGCTGACTGCAACCAGCAGCCCTGCAGGGTCATACACAATTGGCTCCAGCATCGCCAATGCGATGGAAGCCAGGATTTCAGTTGTCAGGGACGACAGCGTCTCTTTGCACACCAGTGACCCCCGCTGGTCAGCCGGGCGCCCACAAGTCCGCATGTTGAGCTAGTTAAACCTTAAACCTAAACCTTAAGCTAATTGAGATAATTAAACCTTAAACCTCTGGCGAACTTGCAATACAGTGTGATGCGAGGTGCATGGCCGACATAAAATGCTTTGGAGGAGAGCACATGCTTGTCCGCACTCTCCAGAATCAATATTGGAGGTCGCAGCAACGAGTGCTGATAAATATGATTAGACTCGTTTGAAATTTCCCCAGATCAATTATTGCCTTGCGGTTTAATGATTCTATACCTCACATGCCTGTGTGGACAAGCAAAACCGACTGGCTTACGAACTTATGAACCTGTGTGTAAGCATTACCAGCAGTCTCAGAACCACGCCTTCATTAAAATGGATAAATTGCAGCTGGTTAGTATTTACCTACCACTGTATAATAACAGAGAGGCAACCCCAAAGCACACATGTTGTAATTAGTGCTCACTGACGCAGGTAATAGAGAGCTCAGCCAGGAGGGACAGGGTCAACTGCACCACCACAGGGGACTGGGAATGGATGGCGAAGCAGGTGAGAGATATTGTATAAGACGATATTCACTCATGTAGGGCCGGGTGCCTGCCAGAGTGGCATAGTGTGACATCTGAGATCCAGAAAAAGATAGAATTGGCACTGTGAGAGAAAAAACAGAATGTGCCAGAATGAGAGGAGGGAAATTGTGTGTGTATGTGTGTGTGGGTGTGAGAAAGAGAGAGAGAGAAAGAGAGGGAGGGAGAGAGGGAGAAAGAGAGAGAGAGAGGAGACTGTGAAAGAGCATTCGCTTCAAACATGGCCTCTCTTTAGAATTTAAGGGAAAGCATGAAAGGAAACAGCCTCTATGACATTGCCGTTTACCTGGGCCACGGCTCTCAAGTTATTTAGCTATGTTCAATTATTCACGCTTGTTAAGTATTATGACCAGAAATGGTTGGGAAACCTTTAAAACGTTCATGGTTCTGCATTTACTCTCACGAGTGTCAGCTACTATAATGACGTCTTCACTTGTACTTGCATAGGGAGCCACCTTCCCTGGAAAATTCCTTGTTTGTGGAGTTGCTATGATACCTCTCTCCTGCCCTCTAGTTGAGTCTGGCAAATAAGGTTCTTCTGTTGGGTGTGTATAACACCAGGAGACCATACCAGGCTTTTAAAATAGCAAGAGGCTTTTGATTCCACTGAAATAACTGACTGCTTTAAACTCCTGCATCTATTTGTAGTCTATTTCAAGCCAACATAAGCTGTTCTCACCCTACCTAAAACCTACACAGCTAGCACACAACATTCTCACAATATTGATGAAACTTCTCCAGTAATATATCACTTTCTAACGCAGTCAATACTGCACTGGGAAAAATTGCGTGGCCCCGTCATACACGTCCCTCTCCATTAATGCAGATACGTTAGGATACGTGAGAACATACATCGAAAACATGGCAACACTTGTCCAGATTAGATCGTAGACGGCCTAGGATCACGCTGCGGGTGTCTAAGCGCGGCGTAACCCTTCGGCCGGGGTTGGGGAGGAGCCGCCCTCCCTTGACCAGGGGCTGGTACCTTTGCCGATGTTCCTGGGGGGCAGGGGCGGAGCGTCTATGATGGGCGAGATGGGCGAGTCGGTGGAGGCGCTGTACATCTGGTTGGTGAAGGCGCTGTAGGACAGGCGCTGCTTGTCGCGGTGCCCGATGAAGCCGGGCAGGGACAGCTTCTCCTGGGGAGAGAGGCTGGAGGAGTGGCAGAAGCTCTGGGGGCGCGGGGAGCGCTCCTTCTTAATGGGGCTGGGCTGCCGGGGGCCAGCGGAAGAGCGAGGAGGAAAGAGGAAGAGAGCGGGAGAGGTTATTAGCGGCGCGGTCCGTAGGGCGGCCCACTCCCGAGCCACCTGCGCAGGTGGGGGTTCCATCATTTGGCACTTCCCGAGCTGTGACCCTTCTCTCTCCGTTACCCACTCTACTTTCTCCCTGTCTAAATCAAGCAAGAGAATACGAAAGGAGGGAAGACTGTCTTCCATCCTTTAAAAAAGAGATTAGTATCATTGTGTATAGTACTAACACAGTTACCATAGATACGTACAGTGCTTACTGATTACTAATTTGATTTAATATTTATACACGTTACTGTGCTTTTGTATTGCAACTGTGGCAACATTTCCAAATGTATTCCCTGCCTATAAAGCATTTTCAATTTAAATATAAATTTAAGATTTGAATTTGAGGGAGAGATACTTGTCAACACAGAATCAGGCAGGAAACAAGGGAAGGAGAATGACGAGTCAAATGGAAAAACCTCCAGACTTTTCCACTGTAGAACTACTTGTACCTCTCTCTTTACTGCTTCACTGTACAGTAAGAAACCAGATCAGATATGAAATGGCTGAAACAAGCATTGTGCATCAGCAGAACAAAATACTCGCAGACGGAATTCAATTAACCCAATGACGTGTATTTCTCACCAGGCAGGCATGATTTTACACACTAACACAAGCGGTTCCTGTATATACCGTAAGTGCGCCAGCGTCCCATTGTCTTTAATGGTTGAAATTACAATGGACTGCTAATGAGTTTGGGGAAGTGAGGATAGAGTTTCCACACAGACTCATATAATCTAATGCAGGTGCAACGCCTTGTTTACAAGAGCAAACAATGTACCGATTAAAATAGAATGACTGCTTGCTTTTAATTGACTGAAACTCACAATAAAGTTCAAAAAAGGGTGGATATTCTGAACCGTACAAAAATGGATAGACACCAAAAACAGGCAGGGTATATTGCAATGTTGTACACATAATTTAATAATCTCGATAATTTAGGATGGTGCCGTTCAAAATCAGGGTGCAAGGACTTTAAGTCTTGGCATATTGTGTATTATATCCATCCGACAACCATCCCATCATCAGCTTGCACGGTCCTAACCTTAACCCCAAACATTACGTTAAAGTTGTAACTGAGCCCCACACTCCACTGGGCGGAGACACTCCACTGACCAGGGCAGGGCAGGGCAGGGCAGGGCAGGGCAGGGCAGGGCAGGGCGTGTGGCACGTGCGAGAGGGCGTGTGCCAGAGTGGCGTTGCCTCACCTTGTCGTCCAGGTCATCGTCGCTCTCGTCGATCTCCTCCAGGCGCAGACACCAGTCGTACTCCACGTGCACGTGAGGGTTGAACTTCCCAGCCCCTGCCTGAATCAGCTTAGAGGGGGGCACACACGGGTTAGACTCCACCCAACCGGGCACTGCTCCCACTGACACACCACCACACCCACCGCATCGGGAAAGACTGCCGGTCAGTGCCCCCAAAACCGGACTAAAAGTGCTTACCCATAGGACTTTCATTAAAAAAAAAAAACTTGAGTAATCAGACTTTCTTCACAATTAATACAATTCTCAACTGCGAGCTGAGTTCTGTGAAAGGGCCGGTTGACGAACAAGGTGTTTGGGCGCGATGCATTAGAACCAGCTGCATAGAAGGCAAAAAAATTGACGAAATGTCCTCTATACACGATGCAATTTGTACGATATTACATGCAGTCACGTAGCAGCGATATCTGTTTGTTTATCTCATGGGAGCGCTCAGGGAATCACAGAACAGACGGCAGGACACCGTGCTCACGACATTAGCACTTTAATAATCTGTGCAGAACCTGGTAAATACTTGCACACGGCTTGACTCTTATCACATGACTGTTGAGTGCAGACTGTTCGAGGCAGCGGCAAAATTACACAGATTTAGCAGCTTGAAAGCATGTCTGTGAACAAACCTACATTGCATTTGATAGGAGCTGTTGTAAATACATTTAGCTGCTGCCGCCTAGTGGCCACAATTTGTAACATGGCGTAGATTTTGCGCAGCATAGGCTGAGTTTGCCCTGGATAGAAACACTATGTTAAAATGAAACTAAAAATATCAAAGTACATATCCACTCAAATGTTAAAGAGGTTTGCACAGATATAGAGGTTTGTATTTCCTGAACAAGGTTCTTACTGGTTCTTCACACTGGGTGCTTCTCAGCCTCCTGGCTACATCCAGCGCTATCTCTCCGTTCTGATTGGCTGAAATAACACAAGGTCGCACATTACAAACCATCAACAGCGTACGGTTAAATGTAGGCTCACAAAAACCTGATTTTAATTTCTGGTAAAAGGCCCTCTGAACAAACTATCACACCAGTGAAATAACAAACCGTTATCTTTGCCGGGAATAAATGGGGCCACGCTTCTCAGAAGACATGCATAGAATACATACACCTACCAACACCAGTACTTTTGCTCACAAATTCAGGTGTAGTGAGGTAAGAAACTGTGCACAGTGATAAAAGAAGCATATGATTTTATTTTTTTCCCCAGCTATCCCGTTGATGAGTGCTGCGGAGGGAAGGGGGTGGAGGTGCGGGCGCGGTCAGAGGTGAGGTACTCACTGATGTCAGTCGCCGGCTTGCCCCTGAGCAGCAGCTTTAGGCATTCGTGCTTCTCGTACATGCAGCAGTAGTGCAGCGCTGTGTTCCCCTTCTCTGTCTGCTTGTCCAGATTGCCGCTGCACAGACAAATGCACGTAACGGGTCAGGACTCGGTGACACCGCATATACAGCGTCGTCGATGTTGCGACGGACTGCCACTGGATGCGGATTAAAAGTCCAGGTAGGACACTGTGTGGACCTACAGCGGCCTGTTCAATTTTGGTGGTAGTGCTGCACGGTGGTTATAGGGTAACATCTGCTGAATATCAAATTAATCCTTTCTGCAGTATGACGCAGGGGTTCATGTGGACCTGACCGTGTGAGCGAGACGCTGATACTGATGATGCTATGCGCTTGTCTGTTGTATCCTGTTGTCGTGATATTGTACTGCTGTTACACATAACTTAAATTCACATATCTTTACATGCTTGGGGACTACAGAGGAAGACTTGCGGTGAAGCCGGCGTACAAAGCATGAAACATTGTCTTTGTAGTGCTTACGGCTCAATTTGTGAACAGCAATCTTCTCACAAAGGCAAATAATGTTTCATTAACTTCCCGCAGAGATGGTTCATGCTCGCTGTAGTTTAAGTGCGGAACCAAAGTCATTAAGTCACTGCACCGGAGGAGTACACTGCATGCAAAGTTAGACTGGTGCTGCAGCTACAGTCAGCTTTGGCATAGGCAGGACTCGCTAACAAGGCTATAGGGCTCAACCACACACTGATACCTGGTGTCTTAGCTAGATGACCCACCCAGCAGTTCCATTAATAATTATAAATGTACTATATCTATACGCACATACGCCAATGAAAACAATACAACTACAATACTGAGTATACTTCAGTGTACTTGGGTGACCCGTTTGAAGCCGTACTGAATAACAGGATTCAGTAGAACATGCATTATTAGTTTACTACATACTTAACTATTTGGCCAATGTGGTTACATACAATGTTGAATGTACATTCTGAATATTTCAAATGGATTGCAATGAATATTGGTAATGTTCTATAATTTTGTACTGGGACCAAACCAAACTTAATAACAAATAAACACATCACTATCCTTATACAACTATTCTTATCCATCCAACAAGGTGGTATAAACAGACGGAATCTGTAGTTCCTTCATATTAGACAAGTTCTTTATCCTCAGTATAACTTAAAAAGCTGTGATGCTTCCAATAGAGATGTACATGGCGGTTCTTTCCGCATTTCCGTACCTGGAAATTAATTTGGCCGCTTGACTGAAGTCTACATTGAGAGGAAGTGACTTTAATCGCTCATAGAGAAGTTCCAATACAAATGTGGGATAATTAGTCCTTAATAACTGCTGTCACCATGATGGATGCCGCAGCTAAAACATATAAACCTAACTGAACCAAGACAGGTTTGCTCCTGGCTAAGTCAGCGGGGATACGAGAACACAAAGGGAGAAACGGCCAAGGATAAAATGTCTTTGAAAGAATACACTATGCCTTCCAATGCGGTTTGCCTTGAATACACTATGCCTTCCAATGGGGTTTGCCTTGAATACACTATGCCTTCCAATGGGGTTTGCCTTGAATACACTATGCCTTCCAATGCGGTTGGCCTTGAATACACTATGCCTTCCAATGCGGTTTGCCTTGAATACACTATGCCTTCCAATGGGGTTTGCCTTGAATACACTATGCCTTCCAATGGGGTTTGCCTTGAATACACTATGCCTTCCAATGCGGTTTGCCTTGAAGACACTATGCCTTCCAATGGAGCTGGCCTTGAATACACTATGCCTTCCAATGGGGTTTGCCTTGAATACGCTATGCCTTCCAATGCAGTTTGCCTTGAATACACTATGCCTTCCAATGTGGTTTGCCTTGAATACACTATGCCTTCCAATGCGGTTTTCCTTGAATACACTATGCCTTCCAATGCGGTTTGCCTTGAAGACACTATGCCTTCCAATGGAGCTGGCCTTGAATACACTATGCCTTCCAATGGGGTTTGCCTTGAATACACTATGCCTTCCAATGGGGTTTGCCTTGAATACGCTATGCCTTCCAATGCAGTTTGCCTTGAATACACTATGCCTTCCAATGTGGTTTGCCTTGAATACACTATGCCTTCCAATGCGGTTTTCCTTGAATACACTATGCCTTCCAATGGGGTTTGCCTTGAATACACTACGCCTTCCAATGGGGTTTGCCTTCACATTTAGCACACAAAAATGAGTGAGAAAAAATACACGGACAGCAAACTTATGCTTACAAATGCCGACTCACGGGCAGTGCAGGTAATTCAACTTAATGTGTTGACATCAAACATTTGCTTCGTTAAATGGGACCAATCATGTATATAATTATATAATTATAAAGAAAAGGGGTGTGTGGCTGGGCCTCTACAGCCTAGAGATTGCCTAGACACATCTGGCACAGCAGCTGTACAGGAGTTTGATCTTCTGCCTTGGCTGCTAGGCAACCAATCCACACTTTTGAAGGCCAGGCTTCTAGCCACCACAATACCCAGTCGTAACGAGGAATAAATGGACTGTGACAACAAGCATCCAGACCCAAATATTAGTTTTGGCTATATTTTTAGGATTCAGCATATGATGTACTAAAAAGAGACCCAAAGGGTCGCAGCACGCCTATAATCAGTTCTAACCAAACAGAAGGAAGGGTGTTGCTTTATGAGCACCATCTGCAAGCGGTACTTTCATGGGATTAGTCCATTAATTAATGCGGAACGTCCTTTTTCTGTGACCAATTAAGCCCCGACTGTATTTGGGTCAGCTGTGAGCAAACCCTTGAAAAGAAAGGGGGGGGGACAACTGAAAACAAGCGCCTGACCCAATTCGGCTGGTCTAGTGGGAGTTTTGTTCACTGCTTTCTTTCCAGTGTACAGTGCGAAAACCGTACGGAGAAGTGTACGCCCCTTTGCCGCCTCGACCAGGGACGAAAGGGACTCAGGAGTGAGAGACTGAAGGGGCGAATATGATTGCCTTTTGCTCATCATAGACAGATAGACACAAGACCGCCAAGTCTTGAACAGTCCATCTGCTACTTCACACACATCCGCAGGAAAACCGGAGACAAGGCTTCGCCACATATTAAAACAAAATGCCAATGACAAGCTTGGTACTCAGTGCCGATGTGGAATTTTTGAATTTGTCAACAGGATTATGGACAACAGCTGCTTGTTCTGTTGAGTCGGTGGATCCCTAAATTCCGATTGCCGGCGCACATTCTCTGACATTCCAAATCACTTATTAAATCCTGAACAAATATTTTAGCTGGTAACAACCGACCAGGAACGCACTGTTCGTAGTAACGATTGGCTCATCAGATCAGTAAGCACCAGTCATTTAGCGTAGCGTAATGAACGTGCGCCCATCCGCGTACCTGTTCTGCACAAGGAAGTCAACTAGGTGCAGTGAGGTCTGGTCTGCAGTCCGCACCGCATAGTGGAGTGCCGTCTCTCCTGGCTCCTGTGGGGGGGGGGTGATAAAAAGAGACATGTATGGAATCAATCAGTGTTAGCGAGGAGCTAACTGAAAGGAGCATCGTGGCATCCTCGTGCTTCAGCCAACAACGCTTCATTTAACAGAATTTCACTTCCTAACCTGTCATTTTAACAGGATTTGGAAGAACTGGCTTTTTTCCTACATTAAGTGAGATTGTTTCCCCCTCTTCGTTGGTGCAGAGGGCAGTACCTCCTCTAAGAGAATCACAATTTTAAAAATCTTTGTATAACTGGAAAACAAATAGGCCGTGCTTATGAATTTCAATACATTTAGGACGAGTTGGCCTACATCACAAAAACCATGGTTTTGCTGAATTTGCCAAACATGTCTAATAGTTTAATGCAGTTTTTGTCTCATTTTCACCCAAAATACACACATGTATCAGCTGAATTTGAGTACAACAACAAATGTCCGGTCTTCGTGAACTTTAATAGTCAAGAGCACCAACATCTACAGTATGATTCTACATTTTTATAAAGATGACTTGTATATCTCTACTCATCTGTGTATGCATGAGTGCTTTGCGGTTTTGCACACGCTACATGCTAACATTAACTCCAGTGTTAGCGATCAGGCAGTGACACGGGGTTAGTCATTTGCTATCAGGAGGTGGGTCAAAGCGCGACCTTCTATAAAGGCCTCATCATTCCGGTCCCATCGGTGCTGTCTGCACACTCATCTCCTGTCACTTTGAAAATGTCCTGATGTTTTGTCAGGACGTCCTGGGTTGTCATTGAGTCAGACTGAAAACAGTGTAGTCGTGGCTCAGGGTAATCCTCAGAGGAGTCCCACACACATCCCCTGGGATATATCTAAATCTTCAGTGCGGTCTGTAATAATCAAATGCAGCCGGGTGCAGTTACGTATGTCAGTGCCCGACCGCCACGGACTAGCTTTCGGCAGGGGTCAGAAATCTCGGCTGTGGATACATTATAGAGAGCGGCAGAGGAGCTGTGTTGGCCAAGAGTAGACAATAAAATGATGTAAATGATTCTAAGAGCACTAGCTTTGTTCCCACAGATTACGGTAGAGACAGCATGAAAAAGGACGATACTGCTCATAAGTGGGATTGTGTGCGTCTTTGTGCAAACTTGCATCACATCCCAAGATGTTCAATCAAAAACTCTAGAACAACAAAATATTAAACACCCTTATTTTTCAAATGATAAAGGCCATCAATTTTGTATTACACCATAATCCTGCGATTATATTTTTCAACTGCACAATAGCAGTACACTTGCAGTACCATTTACTTTAGTTTACCCTGCCATTAATTTAGTGCAATCTTGCAGAATCTACCCTGGCTCGATTGAGTCTGTGTCCCCAACTGATTATGACCACATACTCTTCAATATGCAGCCCCACCACTGTCTGCTTAGGGGTGGGGCCAGGGCAAAGCCTTACCTGGCCTGTCTCGGGCAGTGGCTCCATAAGCTCCACCCCCTCCGCATAGACCTGGATTAGTGCGAGTAGGTCCCTGGACTTCACAGCTTCATACAGCTCGCACATCTTGGCGACTGCTGACGTGCAGGTCTTGCGGGTAAATTTGTGGTCCACGTACTTGGCGTTGATGAACTCCTTCCTTGCAGTCCTGCGTGGAGATGGGAGGTGGCGGTGAACTGCGGCCAGTGTTTGAGCTCCCATGTAAAATTCCAGTACATTAAAAAGAACCCATCTCATGACACGGGCACAAGAGAAGCCTTTAGACTTATGTGTGGAATGCCCTCTTAAAGCCAGATGTAAATTCGTACGAAAGGGTAGCAGTTCTTATCCAAGCCTATTAATGTTTAAAAATAAGGTATTTTTTTGCCATTTACATTCTCCATGTGCGCATAAAACGTTGCCAAGTTGAACTGTGCCAAGAGCGGACTGGGGTTGCGTGTGAAAGTGAAGTGTAACAGCAAGCAATGGACATCTGCTGGGCTGCAAAAAACGAAATTCTCCTAATTGTTCTGAACACTGAGCTGGAAAGCAATGCACCCTGCTTAGAATCAGAATAGTTTCCGTTGCTCTATTAGTAAACCAATTTTGACTGAAGGCAATTCCATTATCGTGCATGACAATGATTCCATTACGACTGCAATATGACAGAAGTTATCTTTAATTCAAGGACAGCTTTTTTTTTTTTAGCTAGGTGATTTAAAATAGCTGTCTATGTGTTGCGCCATTACAAACACACGCTTTTGTTTTTGGGTCTCACCCCACGAGAGGAAAAAATACAATTTGCTTTGTTTTCGCATCAACGTGGTAAAATACAGGAGTTTTAATAGCAAGCTTGCCATTTCCTTTTTTATATTAAGCCAATGTGATGCGCACGTTTTTATATGAACAGGAAGTACTGGTTACTAAAGAAGTAGGAGACATTTTATGATTATTTTACTGGCCAAGCGGTATAAATGGTAATAAACTCAGATCAATTCACACAGCACAGTAATGTTCCAGCCAGCTACAAAATGTTGGCAGGGTTGGGATTGAACATTTGCATTAATTTGCACTGGGGTGCGAGACAACTGGCCTTGCCCTAATTGGAGTGTGACACTATTGTAAAGAGAGCTGATCGTACACTGAGGTGTCAACTCCACAGGTAGCAGGGACACGCAGGCACATTAACTGTGTGTTCTCAGAACAAATGTATTAACTCTCATAAAGAATTAAATAGAAGCTGACAGTGTGAGGGACTTACATGTCACTTGACGGAGTGGGCTTTGGTGAAGGAAAAGGAAGGTTCCCTTCCATAATATCATTAAAACTACTGTTTCCTACATTCTTGGCCAGCTGAAAGGGAAACGGACAAACCAAGTCAAACCAACACGCTACAGAAACAAATTATTTTAACTGGTCAGAAGTAAATGGATATTCATAATTGAAGTGATTCATAATGTGACGTCAAAATAGCTAGGGGGTTTATGAAAAATATCAGCACTTCACAATTATTGTTAAATATGAGTATCTATATATGAGTAACTCACCAAGAGTTCAGAAGTTCCTAATTTATCTAGCTCCATGGACTGGATTCGTGAAATGTGCACCCCCATTTCCCTGTGGATGCCTGAACACTCAATACATGTTAAAATTCCCAGATTTGTGGACAGCCATTTTGGATCTGAAAACACAGAAAAACACACAAGTGGAAGCTATTCACACGTATCAGTGACATAACATTTCCAGTACTAATCTACCAAGAATTAATATACAGTCAAAACGGTGCCTATTTATAAGTTGTTGTTTTTTTTTTTCATTCAGTTTGTCTTTTATGAATACAAATTCTTACATTATACATTAAATAAAACTAAGTATCAAATACCTGGACACTACAGTATTTAAAAATTGCACATAATAATGCATTTCAGGCACAAGGGGGCAGAAGAATCCTCTTGGCTTACTTACATTTTGTACGTTTGAGAATTTGTTAACTGCATTTCAGGTTTGTTTTGCAACATCTAAATTGTGATTAAATCTTAACTTATATATACAAGGAAATGTCTTAAATGTTGGCTTGCAATTCACATGCTATTATGCCTATAGTGTTGAAACATAAGTAGATCCAAATAGAATAAGACTAACACTAATACTGCCTATGCTTACAACAGATATGGAATATATCACTGAAACCAGAGCAAACAGTCGTTCCATGGCATTCCATGACAAAAATACAATCATTAAGGAAGCATAATATTTCCAAGATCAAGAACAGAACAAGTTACTGCTCTACTGACATGTTTTCCTTCAAGATAGCACAACTGTTGCCATGCTTGACATCCTTGAAGTGTGAAACTGACTCACGCCTGCATGGATGTGATACACCACTAGGGGGCCACACGGAATTTGACAGCACAGCACGCGTGGCCGTCCCTGCTCATAAGCGGCAAACACAGTCTTTTCCTTTCTGTATTCACTAAATGTATAAGCGGGTAATGAAAATAGGATCACGCAGCTTTTTGGGTCAAGAGCTTCTTAAGGCAGCAGAAAACATCAAAAAAGCTAAGCCAACGCACTGACTGACACCCCTTGAAATCCTCGTTGGAACTCTAAATGCTACAAGGTAATCGGGAGAAATGTTATTGGTCGAATAAATGTCCTTAGCTTGTGGATGTGGCTGGAGTCATTTGGTATTCTGCAAAGGATGTGATCAAGCAGAACTACCCAGATACAGCAATGTTCATCATTTAGAAAACGGACGCTGCCTCATATCTACAGAGATAAAGAGAATCAAGGACATGCAGAAAATGCAGCTGCGGCTTTATATATCCATAGGGTTAGGCAAGAGGGGCCTATCTACTGCTATGTAGGGTCGCAATAGTTGACATATGATACCTGAGGGGCATGTGATGTGGGTCAAATCCTGTCTAAGACTCTTATAATGTGCCTTTAACTACGGAATTGTACTCCAACTACTCAGGCAGTACAATGGAGACACACCGTAGAAGGACTGGAACGCACAGAATGTTTGTCAAATAAATAATGAAACACAGGCATGCGATGTTCTCGTTTTTCCCAGTATAGATCTTCCCTGGTCATCATCTATGGAGGCTTCCTCCCGATACCTAAACTCACTCAATCAGCTGACAACACCACCACCACCCCGCAGATTTTTCTGCTGACGGAGGGCTTTTCCGGTGATTATCCGTGTGGGGCTGGGGGAGGTGCTGGTTTTGGGGGAGGTAAGCTCTGACTGCTGAGTCTCTGCTTTAAAGCTGGGAGGATAAGGTGAACTGCATGCTGGACAGAACGCTAACGAAGCAACGTGCAAACGTCGGCTTTGTGTGTCTGACTCAGGGCAGCCAGATGTCGATGCAGGATCCTGGCCGAAGTGCACCTCATGCGAAGATGTGGACAGACTGCGCTACGGCTACATGAACAAAAACGCTTAGTGGGCAATCAAAGACGCCCTTGAAGAAGTTTCTTAAAAGTTTGCGATTGTGATTCAAGCACAAGTGTAGAACAGCTTCCTGCCTGCAGGACCAAGTGAAAGGAAGTGAGGTATACAAGACCCCCCCACACACGTATGCACGCGCACAGCCTACCTGAAGCCCCGCAGTCACAGCAGGCCTCGTTCCCGGGCGTGCGCAGCACGTCGTCGATGATGGCTTTGGTCAGGTCCTCCAGGCTGTCCTCCCCGGTGCTCTGCTCTCCGCGGAACGCCATGTTCAGAGCCTCCTCCTTGCTGTTGGTCAGCACCGAGATCCAGCTACGCGCAGGCAAACGCACAGAGGAATTACTGTAGCCGTGGCTACGGCACCACCCAGTCCACGTTTACAGAGGCCTAAGGGTTCAAAATGCCCCCAGGCCTCTGCTACAGCCCCCACAGTCAGACTACTTGAAAGAGGAGCTTGTTATCAGTTCATAGAGGTAGTGCGGAGCACAAACCTCCGTGACTAAGCAGATATGATAATCAAATAAATAATGCAAATAAAACGGTACAATGATGGACGTGGAAGAAGATGCTTAGCCACACAAGGTTAGGGCCCTCGTGATTCAGCAGCTTTGAAGATTGAAACAGACATTGCTGCCTTTGCATTATTAATCTATGCAAATTTTAGAAACAGCGTTCCCTTGAGTTTACGCCGTGGCAGGCAGCCAGACCCCTCGGGGAAGTAGAAGTCCATGTCGCCTTCCTCCAGATTGATATCCGCAGTACTGAGCACCAGAGGGCAAGGTGAGAGACTCATTACTATGTCTCACACAAAGTGCTGACCTCCATGACCCAGGACAGGGAGATTTGACATTTTCAGGCCAGCTACCTCCCAGAGGGCAACAACCCGAAAGGGATGTCACACCTGCAGTCCCCTTGACACTGTCACTGTTCCTGGATGCATCTTTAGACTGGGAAAAAAAATTATCCACCGTGGATTCATTCGGTGAAACAGCACCACAAAAGGGTTTTTTAAGTCTAAAGGAAACACCAGTTGTCAAATGTACATTTGCTTACAAATTCCCACAGTAAATTCAGAGGTAGCGTACGAGAGATCAGTGGAACTTTCAAAGAGAAATCTCTCTTGGAATCTAACTTCTAGTTATGTGATTACGTCAACTCTTGGGAGTTTCTGACAAATTGCCAGTGATATTTACATGTGTGAATTATTTGAGACAGCATTATTTTTATATATATCATAAAATCTCATATATACAGATTTATTTAAACTTGAAGATTTAGGGTACTATTTCTTGTCTGTGCCAAAATCCAAGCTCTACTGACAGCATAAATATCCCAAATCTAATCTGTGCATCAAGCAAAGTTTGTTTGCTCTCTATGAGTGCAATGTGATAAACAGACAATGGGGGATTGTACTCCTTGAGTGTGGCCTATACCTTGAAATGATTAAATCGGTTTTATTGAATTGAACCGTTTTGCTTTTTATCTAGCTACATTCTCTCCTCTGTCAAACGCTATAGCAATAGCCAAATAAGAGAAAACGTGTGTGTGTGTGTATGCATGCACATGTGAGTGTGTGTGTTTGTGTATGTGGTGAAAAGCTGGTCAACTGAAGACATTTTCCATTCACTCACAGGTAGCTGCTAAACGTAAGTCCAAACTGATCTGGTGGAGATCTAAACTGAGGGACTTGGTAACCCTCCCCTCCACAATGTTGAGGAACAGGCTGGCTGTCACGATGACAGTTAAACCACAGTTAAACCATTTCAATGTTGTGGGTGTGTGAAATGGGGGTGAGTGGTTTCGCTAACCTGAATAACTGGCGGAAAGCTTCACCAAAAGTGGCCACTGCCTTCTCTCAGGAGAAAACTTGTTTGTTAATCAAATATAAAAATAGCTACTGTAATTCTCACAGATTCTCATAGATCACGTTGCACACGGGTATAGCCTAGAAGTGGCATTTCTTTTAAAAAAGTGTTTTTTAAGGTAACTATGTCTGTGCTACAGTACATTTGGTGATGGTGTGAAGAGAGCTGTAGCGTGTGAATGTGCCTTTACCTAGAGCAAGATTCAGTGACAGTAGCGTGAAAACAGTCTTAATGAGCAACAGAAAGGGCCGTGCTGCAGGCCTGTCACTGGCACACAGGCCTTCAGGGTGGAGTCATGCGTCAGGCACCAGCCTATAGACCAGACCTGTCTGTGGAATCGGACAATGGGTGGATATGCTATGGTGCCAAAAACATACTCATACTACAAACTGACTGTTTAAAAGTCATCACAGCAGCAGTTTTTAGCCTTTTGTTACTGTGTAACACATAAACCCATTCTCAGTGTACGACCACAGGAATGTCATTCCCTGAACAGTCACATTTTTCCACCATTCTTGTGGTTTGGTTTTTCTTTTTGAAAGAATTATATGTTTTAGACTAGCACGGTTGCATGGCCGTTTTTACTTTTATATGGCCGTAATTATGAACCTCGACAGTGTACATCCCAGGCGGTATATTTCTTCCTACATGGCGAGCATGACCGTGTGGAAAATGCAGAGGCTGACTCTGATCTCCCAGCTGAGGAAAAACAAGAGGCCGTGTGATTAACACGGCGAGGTCCAAGCCTGCCGCAACGCCCTGCTCCGTCCAGCTCTGAGTCACCGCGCGGCCAGCAGAGCCCGTCTGCAGCGCGTGGTTTGATTTTCCCCTGTGGTTTACCATCCTTGCGAGATGAAAATATCACAGACGAGTGAGAAATGCGTCCACTACCCAAAAGCGTGTGTGTGTGTGTCTGTATGTGTGTGTGTGGATGTGTGTGCGTGCACGTGTGTGTGTGTGTGTGTGTGTGGGGAAAGCTGGTCGGCTGAAAACGTTGTTCATTCATTCATTTTAGCAGGCGGCTGCTAAAACCAGGTCAAAACCAATCTGAGTGACTTGGTGACCCACCCACCCCCCCCCGTCCTTCTCCTCTCCCCGGAGTTGACAAACAGGCTGACAGTTCAAACACTGAATCTGTGAGAAAATAACTCAAATTTCAGCGTTCTTCCGTCCTGCGGGCGTGTGAAACGGAGGTGAGCGGTTTCGCTGACCTGAATAACTGGCAGAAAGCTCTGCCAAATGCAGGCGCCGACTCCTTTCAGTTCACAAACCGAGGTTCAGCCTTTTGAGAAAATGGGACCTCATTCATACCCACTCTGCTCCCTGAACACAGACTCCCGGAAACATGAATACGCCCTATTGTGATGTACTGACATTGTAATGAGATTGTATATCTGCTCTCTCGCTCTGTAAATATCTCTGCGTGTACGTGCGTGGGTGTGCGCGGCTGTGTGCATGTTTATGCATGAGCACACACGTGCGTATGTGTCTGCTGTATGCGGCAGAGAGAGAGCAATACTGAAACTAAAAGAGAACGAATGACGCATTCCATTATGGTGTGAATCAATTACAATTAAAAGAAGGCCATTTATTTTGTTTTGCTTTTAATGGGCAATTGTCAGTGCCGTCCAACGATAAACTGAGTTGTGTGTCTTTTGGTACGCTCCATTTTGTTCATTTCTTTGGGAAACACTGGTTTGCAGCTTTGACAAAGCGATCAATTGGCATGTAATCGATGCCTTGTGTGGGGGAAATTGTGAGAATTGCTTCACAGGCTGGCGAAGGTCTTACTGTATTAGGCACCCACTCACTGAAGAGAGAACCTTCACAGTCTCACCGCTACCAAGCAGCAAGCTTTTGGCCTCAGTGCTTTCCACATCTGCTCCACAAAGTGCGGTAAATGACTGGCGTTTGAGTGTGGCTCTCGGGTGAAGTTAGTAATACACCAGTAATAAGGTTTTATTGGATCCACCCCCACCCCGTCCCCGTCCCCGCAACACCCACCCACGGTCGCACACACTCACGCACACTTACATCACAAACTCTTGTTCGTCTTCGGCCTGGAAGTGATACGTTCGATTATCTGCCGAAAGAACAGAGGCACAATGAAGGCAGGCGTGGCAGAAGGAGGCATTACCTCGGCATGCTCCGTTGTCGAAGGCAACGGCTTCAAGCGGTTTTGCTGGCGACCCAGGGCCACATGTATAAAACTCTTGAGTAAAAGAATGCGTAAAAGAATGCTTAGGGTGAAAGTCAGAAATCTGCCTTTCTGTCATGGTGTCGCCATATCACACGGACTCCAAACGTATGGTGTCCATCGAGTGCAGAGGTACGTAGATTCTCACAGCACGTGTTATATTATACATCTGAATTTGTGTGTGAAAACTCGCTTACGCGGCTTTCTGAGGGCATTTTTCTGCTCAGCACTGTTTATACATGTGGCCCCTAGAGCGGAGCTCTCCGTGAAAGATCCCGGCACTGAGGCAACGGGGGAGCAGTTTGTGCGTGTTCTCGCCGTACGGCGTAGGCTAATAAAGAGGCCCTTTTAGCCGCCGGGACAGAAAGCAAGCGTCGGCTCGGGAGGTTGACATTTGCCGAACAATGTCGGCCCTTTCTTGCGTTGAACACTCTTGCTCTTACAGCCGCCCCCCTTCCTAAACCAAACCCCCCCCCCGTCTTAGGAGTCTCAGCACGGCTTCGCACTTACGGGAAATGAGGTCGAAGCACTTCTTGTCCTCTCCGCTGGGCTTCACCTGGCAGGTGAGCAGATTGAGCTTCACTGGTTGCCTGTTGGACTGAGGACAGATGGGGAGAGAGAGACTTTTAAAGGAACACTGGATATACAGGCTTGGCACTGGTGAAGGTAGAGCATGTGGGCTTGTGGGCTTGCATTCACATGGGCCGCAAGAAATACAGCACAAGTTAGAAAAGACCAGGCAGAAAAGGCCACCTGTCTTTTCCGACTACAATTTTCAAAACTGCTAAACGTTGGAGAGATACAGTACATAGATGCCATATCCATTAAATAGTGCAAGTTTGCAGTAAGTTTAGTTGGTGAAGCCCACATTTGTCAAATACAGCATTTTATAAATCTGACAGAAATCAAAAGAGCGTGAGATCAGCTAAGTATTGCAACGCATTTTTCTAGGAAGCCATAGAGCTGGGAAGTCCTAGAGGGCGACAGCGACGACCAATGACTAGCGCACAATAGGTCACGCAACAGAGAAGATGGATAAAGAAACGCTGACAAGGCGGCACAGTAAAAGGCCCAGATGTGTTTTCCGAGTCAAAACGGCAGCTTCAGAACAGACTGGGCCCTCAGCGGACGAAGAGCGGGACGAGGTGACTGACCGCACAGGCTTGTAATTGCGCAGGGCGTTGGGGAGATGCGGTAATAACGCGAACGTCTGCATTTGCGCTCGGCCGCCGTTGCAGCCGCTGTTATGTCTGCGCGGTGGAGAAGTTAAATGAATGAGCGTAAGCTGCACAGGTGGCATCCTGGCTTGGCACAGGCTCAGCGGAAAGTTAGCTGTGCGACAGAACAAAATTACGGGTCGGCGATGCACTGGGACACGCCTCAGAAAAAAAACACACCTCACCAAAAACTGCTCCTTTTGTGGTTTGAAAAAAGAGACAAGAGAGCTTATCAGCTCCATTCAGGAGGTGAGGGGCGGCGGCTCAAACGTCAGCAAACACGGAAGATATACACTTTTGCAGCGTTGAGCAGCGCACTTTACCTGAAAGGCTCCGTTGAATAACTGCGGCATTATGGCAAACAAAACGTATTTCTCCAAAGCCTGTCACCCACACACTGATTCCTGTACTCTGGTCCACTTGTGACCACACTTAGCCCCGTCACATGACCGAATATTATGCGAGACTGCTCAGGAAATATGAATGGCCCTGAACAGTGAGAAGTCTCTGTTTCTTGCACTTTAGTACAGCGTACTCACAGAGATGAGTCACTGCTGCAGGTGGGGGGAAGGGACTGGGGCTGTTTCCATGGAGACCCACCCACCCTCTCGATGCAGTCTCAGTGATGAAGTATCAGTGTCCTCTTGTGAGGCTCTTTTCACCCCTCCAAATACCCCACCGCGCTATACTATCTGACCAGAGCATATGAATTACGGGCACACCATATGGATATTCTGGGGCCAATATCCACAACCGAAATTTGGCCGGCCAGCGCCGATACCGACGCAACTAAGTTTCCACATTCATAGAAGCAGTAGATGAGCTCAGATGTAAACTATTGAAAGAAAAAATCTCACAGATTTTACTTGTATAACAAAATACAAAAAATACTTACTTTATTACGCGGCAGAGAGCTGCTCAGTCTCTGTGTAGCTTTCTGTGTAGAGTTTGGCTTGGAAAAAATGGTTAATTAAAATGAAATAATACGTAACAGAGGTTTCGGATGACGATGATTAGGCTACTTTGTGAGCATGCCATTTTCATTTGCTTTGCCTCTATCGCACATGTTGCGTTATCACATCGGGACCAATAAGAACCCGATATCATTGTGCATCCCTAATAAAATTATCAGTCAAGGAAATTAAGGTAAATGCCCCTGTGATACAGCAGGCCATGGCACCAACCGGCAGGGCAGCAGGGCTAACAGGCTGCCGCCCTTTGAGCGGAGCGAATGGGGGCTCACCGTAGCATGCGAGATGGTGAGGATGCCACTCTTCACTGAACACTTCCTCCGTTGCCACACCTTCCGCAACCTGGGGGAGAAGAAAACAGGATATGATGTCAAACGTGATGTCGATGCTGGGTGGGTGGATAGCCACCTATATGAAAACCAATGAACAGGAAATAAAACCACAAACTTTAAAACTTTGAAAAATGTTTTATAAATATTAAATAAATGTAATACTGATCAACGGAACAATAAAGGCTGTCTTTACAACACTGTCATTACAACACTGCTTAAATTACAGATTAATCTTGTATATACAGTGAACACCATAATTCATAGGACAGTGACACATTTTTTGTTATTTTGCTTCTGTACTCTAGCACTTTGAGTTTGAAAGGATACAATGACAATGAGGTTGAAGTGCAGACTGTCAGCTTTAACTTGAGGGTATTTTCATCCATATCAGAAATTATAGAACATTTTGTACACAGTCTCCCCCATTTTCGGGCATCAAAAAATATTGGACAGTTTAACATAATGTAGAATTTTTTATATATGGTTGAATATCCTTTGCATGCCATGACTGATGTCCTGATGTCTGTGACCCAACAATATCAAAAGACTCTTGATATCTTATTTTCTGGTACTCCTACAAGAAATACTATAACATCTCTGCATTTGAATGGATCTCTATGGTAATTGGTGGGTGGGACTAGATTTAACTGTAAATTACACTGTAACAGTATGGAACACATGGTTGGCTAAATGGCTCTACGTCATCAAGGGTCTGACGTATCAAACAAACCTTAAACCATCACTCTGCTGCCAGACATGCATGCAGTAGATATGGATGGATAATTTGAAGGGTTTTTTCTCCTGACTTATTTTTCCAGAGTTCAACAGGGGAAACAAGCATTGATCCATCCTTATTTACTGCATATCTGGCAGCAGAGTGATGATGTTTGAGGCTCATTTGATACCTCAGACCCTTGATGACTTACAGCCAGAATATGCGACCAAATATTAAAAATGATTACTTTATTCTACATTATGTTAAACTGTCCAATATTTTTTGATGCCCGGAAATGGGGGGGCTATGTACAAAAGGTTCTATAATTTCTAAACGGTTCATCTGATATGAATGAAAATACCCTCAAATTAAAGCTGACAGTCTGCACTTCAACCTCATTGTTGCATTATTGCATCCTTTCAAACTCAAAGTGCTAGAGTACAGAACCAAAATAACAAATAATGTGTCACTGTAGGCCCTAGCCCGTCTCAATAAAGTATTGATATATTAAAATAATTACATTTCTCTGATTTTGCTTACTTTTCCATGGTGACTGTTAACCATGGCTGCAATGTACAGTAACGTGGGAAAGATATTCTTTTTTAAGGCAAAAGGTAAAGGCACAACTCTTGTGGCATGTACAGAGTTAAATAGAGGCTGTTGTAGTTCAATTCTATTTTCAAGCACTTCCATCAGCCCTGGGATTAGGATGGCTATTGCTTAGATATTGCTATTGATTATCTAGCAAACTGGGATCATCACTGAATCAGCAAGGTGTTATTCATAATGCATCAATGGGGAGGTTCTCAGTTGAAGTAGTTGTGGATCATCTTACTGGATTGCGAGCAAGGACACAAATTCGCGCACACACAGAAATATACAAACTTGAAAGTAAAAACAGTGAGGACTCAATGTACGCACGCACGCACGCACGCACGCACGCACGCACGCACGCACGCACGCACGCTGTAACTCTATCCTCTCATCAGACCACTCTGTCCAGGAAATTAAAGCTAGTCCTGGTTACAGAGACTAAGAGATCAATACCGTGGCATACTTTGTTACAGGACAGCCATGTCTCCTAGGGTTCTCCAGTGACCCTGCGGGGAAGGCTCAACCCTCTCCACCAAGAGAAAAACTGTTATTCAGGGGACAAATGGTGAGCTCTGCTATAAGGCTATCTTGTCACGTTAGGCCATGTGGGGTTTCAAATATCAATACGGCCATATTAACGACTCCATTTACCACGTGTGATGCTACAAAGCTTTCATATCCATCGATCCATCCTGCCTTCCTCGATTCAAGTAGTTAATTGTAAAGGTCAAATCCAGGTGCAAGGATTTAGAACAGAAATGGACCATGAACAGACTTTGTGATCAGAGATTTGTGAGTTGTGAGCTGAAGGAAGAACCTGCTCTATTCGTAACTGCATCCTCCTTATCTTGGAATGAGGGTTTCTGGGAGTAACATTGGACAGCCAATTCTTTGTGTGCATGCATATGGGAATTAGGTTTTAGCTATATCTGCTGCAATATATTTATTTATTGTGCATTGTCCCTGTCAAATAAACAAACAAACAAATAAATAAAGAAATGAGTGTGTGTGTTTGTATGTATGTGTGTGTGTGTACGTACGTGAGTCTGTGCCCATATGTGTGTGTAGGAACCTGTTTGTGTGTGTCCGTGCACATATGTGTGTGTGTGTGTGTGTGTGTGTGTATGTGTGTGTGTGTGTGTGTGTGTGTAGGCATCTGTTGGTGTGTGTGTGTGTGTGTGTGTGTCTGTGTGCATATGCGCATCTAGACATCCGCTTGTGTGTGCGAGTGTATGCCTACGTGCATGGGTGTGTTCAAGAGTGTTTGTGCATGGGACCTACCCGTCACTCTTCTTCATAAGATAGCCTTTCTTCTCACTGCCGAACTCCTTGTTTCCTTGGAGCTGGTGCATGCTGTATCCACCCTGCTTGCTCTGAGAGTCCTGCAGAAACAAACAGATGACAAATATCAGTAAAACACACATTCACACCGAACATGTTTTACAAACCGTATGATTCCACACAGGCAACATACATACATGCTATAACCGTGCAGCGAACACATTACCAGGAGTAAGACCTTATACATTAAGAATAAGAGCTTTTTCCTTTTGGTATGTGATGGCGTGTGAAAGCTATTTCATTGCTATCTATTTTGTGCTATGCATACAAACGCAAAAACACACACTTATTCATGCACACACACAGACATACAGTTAAATGCAAAACTATTGGGACATTGACCATTTTTGTTGCTTTGGCTCCAGCACATTGGATTTGAGGTTAAAGGGCAGACTGTCAGCTTTCATTTGAGGGTATTTACATCCATACAATGTGATCTGTGTAGGAATTACAGCCATTTGAATACATATTTCCCCCAGTTTAGGGGACCAAATGTTATTGGACAATTGGCTGCTCAGATGTTTCTTGGCAAGCTGTGTGTTGTTGCATCATTAGTTCACGCTCAATAAAGCTAATAAAAGGTCTAGATTATGTGTGGGGAATTCGCATTTGGAGTCTGTTGCCGTTGAGGACAAAATAACATGAGGCCAAAAGAAGTGTCAATGCCAATAAAGCAGGCCATCATGGGGCTGAAAAATCAGAATAAATCGATCAGAAACATAGCCAAAACATTTGGAGTGTCAAAATCAACTGTTTGATACTTTGATAGAAAGCAGGAACGCACCGGTGAGCTCAGCAATAGCAAATGACCTGATAGACAACCGAAGACCAGTGTAGTGGATGACCGAAGAACACTTTCAATTTTTAAGAAAAACCCCTTTTCAACTGACAAACAGATCAAGACCAATCTCCAGGATGTAGGTATTGATGTGTCAAAAAGTACCATAAAGAGAAGACTACATCAGCATAACCTCAGGGTTCACAGCAAGATGCAAAGCACTAGTAAGCCTTAAGAACAGAACAGCCAGGTCACAGTTTGCTAAATTGTACATTTAAAAAAAACTGTAGAGTTCTGTAACAAATTCGTACGGACAGATGAGACAAGTTAACCTGTACCAAAGTGATGGAAAGAGGAAAGTGTGGAGAAAAAACAAGGAGTTTTCCAGGGCCCAAAAGTGGAATGTTTTTGAATGGCCAAGTCAATCACCCATCCTGAATCCAACTGGCCATGCGTTTCACTTGCTGAAGACAAGACAGAAGGCAAAACGCCCCAGAAACAAAGATGAAGATGGCTGCAGTGCGGGCCTGGCAGAGCATCAGCAGGGAAGATACCCAGCGTCTGGCGATGTCTGTGGGTCTTGGGCAGATTTCAGGCAGTCATCAATGCAAAGGATTTGTAACCAATAAATACGACGACTTTATTTCAGATTATGTTAATTTGTCCAATTACTTATGCTCCCCTAAAATGAAGGGACTATGTATAAACAGGGCTGTAATTCCTACAGGGATCCCCCAATATGGATGTGGATACCCTCAAATTAAAGCTGACAGTCTGCACTTTAACCTCACAATAATTTTTTTTTCAAATCCATTGTGCTGGAGTAGAGCCAAAAAAACAAAAACTGTGTTACTGTCCCAATACTTTTGCATTCAACTGTATATTCCTTGTGAGATTACAAAATAATTTCTACAATCACAATAGAAGAAAAATGTAACATAAAAAGTATTCAAAGAATACAAACATAGACAGCAATTTAACCTGAAGGCAGACACTTGTTCAATTAAGTAGAAAAGGTCAACGCACACACATATTATACACAAGAGACTAAACATGAGCCCAGACACTTCACATGAAGTAACCATGGATGACTTAATGATTTTGCTATCATAGTAACGTGATTAATTTCCCTTCATTGGTTTTGTACAGAGCTGCTCAGATCTGCAGCCTGTTAATGAGATTACAAAGGCACACGGGCATACACAGAGTACGCAAAAGGGGGCTGACACTTACTCTCCTGGACTTCAGTCAGGAAAGGCAGTGAGAGGGAGAGAGAGAGAAGGAGAGAAAAATGTAAAAGATACACAGAAGCAGCAGGGTTATGGCGAAACGGCACTCGGCATCGGAAACCGCGCTCTGCTAGGGCTGCCCAAAAGCACACAGCAATGTGGCACTAGTGCTGTGAGAGCAACGTGCCTCTGGTGGGGTGATTCACCATGGACACAATGCAAATTTAAAACACTCAGCCACATAGTCAGCGACATTATGCCTTGTGCTTCATTTTGCGAGGCACTGTATTGTTCTTGTTACACAGTGCTATGAGTTCAGACTTGCTTCAATTGATTACTCAAAGTTAAGGACAAAGGGCACTGGGATTAGACTAAAACAAGTCCCATCACACTGCTTTTGATGTTCCTTGATGTTTTTAGACAAAATCAGTTGGAAGATGTATACAGTAAATCTGGGCACAGACAGTAAAATACACAACATTGTTTATTAAATTCAGCCAGCAAAAACTGGACTATGCCCATACATAAACATCTCATTTAACTACAGTAATGCTATACTAAAGCCAACACTGGGTTAAACAACTACACACCACATATAGAAATATACACCTACACAGAGCCATTGCTTTGAGGCATGCAGTAGGATAACAAGATAACGCCATTTGTTACCATGGCAGCAGTGTGGAGGTATGTTTTAAGGGTTATGAATACACTATCAAAGCCATTTGACTTGGGAGTCGCATTGCAAAACGTTTGAGATCAAATTTCGACTAAGGCACACGAACAGAACCCTGGGAAACCACTGGAGGTCAGGACAGTGTTTAACCGCTGCATGGGACGTGTCACTACTGGAAAATCTCCATAACTTTTCTTGGCTAAATGCCAGAGATATTATATACAAAGCTGTCATTCAAACTAAACCCTATATTACTGAGTGCACCACTAGCATCATATATGATGGATGAGATTAATTTTCATTACTTATATAGTGCCTATATTTCTGTGTCCTATGTACAGTATAATGAAATTCTATTGAAAGAGATTCTACTGCAATTACTCAACATATGCTACAATTTACAAAGAAAAATATGTACCATTTAAAATATTTAATTTATAATGTAAATGTTTAAGGTCAAATTTAAGTGACTTATGCTCAAGAGAAGGGCAACTTCTCAATAACTGATTTCAGAAGTAAGAGTCTCATCAATAGCTGGTGAGTAATATCTACTGTAGAGGCAGCATTGCTGGCTGTGGATTAGACAACGAGTGGCATTCCACTGAGCAGTCAGTGTGGCACAACACTGGTTACCAGCAAGGCCTACTTCACACTGGCTACCAGTATGGTACAGCACTGGCCACTCCCTCAGCAAAACAGGGGGCTCACTCCTCTGGGCTATGCCTATAAGGTTGGTTCAACCTTATCTCTAAAGAAGACCATGGGCCCAGTTTGGTGAACTGTGGCACAACTAATTGGTTACGCTCTCCCAACAACCAGTGAACAGACCTGAAATAAGCACACACCAATCAAGATTGAGAAGCTGCAACAGTGAGATTTAAAAAAACTGGAGAATTACTTAAGCCTGCCTTGTTTGTATAAATTAAAATTTTTCACTGCCGGACCATTTGTGCACTTCTCACTGTCGGGTATGACAGCAGGTTTCTCACACTTGGCGAATGCCATAATAAAATGGCCTGATGTCCTTCTCATGGGCAGAGAGTGATGGGCATACACACAACTGACTATTCCTATTCCCACAATGTGTGGGTGTTCAGTGTGGGTGGGCTTCATCGCCAACACCAGGGGTGTATTTATTCGCCTGCCAGCAAACACAATTACATAAAAAGAAGACAATTACAGATAGAAAATCGTGTATCAGTCTAAGTTAAGTTATTTGCATTTTTAGGAGGAAATTTAAAGGAATATGGGTCACCAAATACAGAACTAGTGGATTCTGACTGTATTTTTTATTTATTTTTATTTTTTACAGAGTTCTTACATTTCCATAAATAGTGTGGCTGTTATACAGTTTTAAGATGGTTTGTGAAAGAGACTGCATGAATCCCGTTCAAGAACACAGAAATATGGGATGGATTCTCTCTTGCTGTTGTCAAAAGCATATTTTCTGATATAATGGCCCAGTCTCAGCAAAGCTGCAATGGCAGGTAGACCATTTCTCACAGAACACCTTGTACATTAAAAATATGGAGGTCCTAGCAGTAGTCCTTGAAGAACTCCACTACACAGTGCCTACCTCTTTCTGGTCCAGTTGCAGAGAAGACTTAATTAGGTCCCGTAGAGCTGTCAGCTGCTTCTTTTCCTCATCCTGCGTCTGTTTTATCTGCAGAGGAAATAGGCAAGGGTCTCTCCCATAAACATACACAGATACACTATTTCACTGTGGGGAGCCATGATGAAAAACCCTGTGCTTTAGCTATAATATGATCCATTAAAAAAATTAAAAATGTATCTTGTAATTGGAGTTTTTTTATATCGCCATTTCAGAGAGGACATCAAAAATTGATGCTGACGTAAGAGTCCCTGACAGGATCTCATGACATGAATTTGGACCACGAGCGTGCCTTTACCTTATTTGTCATTCTTTTCCGCAATCCAGATCCAAATCAAATCAGTACACGCATTATCAGGCATAACAGTTGAGGTAACATGTACCGATGAAAACTCTCTTTCAGCAAAACGAGATGGCGTTCAGTGAAGAGAGACGTTATTCAGTGAAAACTGAACTTACATTGTACAGGTCAGCGGCCAACTTCTCTATATACTGCTTGAGCTTGTCAGCAGTTTTCAAGCCATCTTGGAAAAAGCTGAAAAAAATGACAATAATGAGCCACTATTGAATTACATACATGCCAATGAGGTACTCTTGGTAGGCTGCTGTCACAGTTCAGGGTAATCTTGAAAACAATGTCATACTCACCATAACTGACTCATAATCTTTCTTGGCCACACCCTTTTACTGCTGTCCTCATCAGATATACTAATACGGGAACCCTGAGATTATTACATTTAGCTACATGCAGCGTGCACCTCAAGCTATCAATATAAACATCTGTGATGATACAAAGCCATTTAAAATGAGTTCTCTTGTTAACATGGATAAAAAGTGCCACATTTTACTGTATTTCTACAATGTAAACACAGAGTACTTTGCATTTAGTGAGAAACATGCCCAGAAATGATATGTAGGGTTCAAGGGAAAAGCAGTCAGAATTAAAACCAGATTTTTTATGCGGTTCCATGTGCTTTGCATTCAGCCATGGGAATTTGGCTGTGGATACCCAGCATTCTCCTGCGACGTTTCATAGAAATGTGTGAGCACAGGCACGCTGACTTTCCAATGAAACCGCGTGCTCGCTGTCATCCATAATGGATCAGCAAATAACACACCTGAATGAAAGCCTGCATCAACAGTAATTGTCGCTTCCGGATACATAAAGTCACAGCGCTGTCGCCGCCGCTCACTCCTCCAGTCTGGCTGACCCCAGCTGATTGGCTGAGAAGAACAGGGCGGACGCTGTAACGACGTTAGAAATCTCCGGGGGGGCAGCCGGGCTGAAATTCAATCTGCCCGTCAGTCACGTCTGGGATGCATGTACGACTACATCTCCCCTTTCCTGAACGAATTTACTCCGCTTCAACTCGTCGAATGCGCTTTGGTGGCTGGCAACTAAAACAGTGCTGACTGTGGCTTATAGAGAAATGCATAATATCGATATAGTATCATTAAGTTCATTCAGCAGGTTATTCCCAGCAACAGCGCACTCCGCCGGTCGATCAGGCTTCTGTGGTCTGCCTACACCAGCTGCCCAAGAAGTGAGGTCCTGCACGTCAATGAAGGCCGCACTTCTGGGAAATACCATACATCCTATGATATACAGCAATACCTTTTAAATTACAAAAAGAAAAACAGTGCGCAAAAAAACGACCTTTGAAATGGTCATCGCCTGCGGACCTCACAGCATACTTGTGGCCTAATGAAATTCACGCTCGGTAACGTTGACACGGACGAGCCGTCTCGAGCACCCCTCTCTCTCCAAATTAGGTCGCGCTCTCTCTTTCGCCCGAAGCCGCTCGTTGTTAATAGAGATTTCCGGGGAAAGAGCCGCCCGTCTCTTCAGCTGCCCGCACCCTGCGGAGGTCAACCGCTCTCCGAATGGAGCTCTCGGGCCTGCCTGACAGAGAGGCGATAGCCTGCTCTCGGACCCTCTGACCGTAGCGTGGACGCCCCTCCTCTCCTGTCCCTCACCCGCTGCCCTTCCCGCCATCCCTTCCCGAAAAGCCTGCGTGCCGGAAGACACGGACGAGAGTCAAAGAACAAAGCGGCAGACACGCAGACGCTGTAGCTGTGCATTATTTAACCATAAATCCGGCCCACTGCCACAGCATACATGAACACTGTAAATATTTATGAGAGCTGAATGGTAGGGACCATTTGGTAGTCATGCTGTTGCAGTGCATTTATTATTTCTCTGCTGATGTCTCGTGTAAGGCTCTTTCAACAGAAATGTACACTTTTGTACAACATCCAGAGGCCAAGGGGTTAGAATTACATCACTAAATTGTTTGAATTGAATGTGAATTAGGTTCCAGTTTCCAGAACTTTCTGTGCCATAGCCCTGACTAAATCAGCTCTTTCTAAACCAGAATCAGTTCTGCTTCCTGATGACTGCTATCCTTTCCAGCACAGTGCAAATAAACTGGGCTATGGCATCAGGTGGTTCCAGCTCCCAGTCCAAGAGTTTCTGGTTCAAAGCCCAAACATGATACTGCAGTTCTAATCCTGAGCAAGTTTCAGTATTTTCCGTTCCTGCACAGAAAACAGGCTGTCTCCACGTCCACTCAAAATTCACTCACCAGCAAAACAGCAAATTGTGCATTACTTTAAGCCCACGATCTGCAGTTGAGGAGGCCTTTCTCAATGGGGGTGATAGCATCATTAGATTTTATTACAGCACGGAGTCACAAATTCTTCTTTGACTTTCACCGAACCTTCATAATGAATTTAGGCTCCCCTGCAGTTAGAACCTACTGCTTATTATTTTATTAATCAATTATTCAAAATGGTGATTTTGTCCTGACAAAAGAAGCAGAGCTGTTGAAATTTCAACAAAGGGGACCACTTATCTTAAATTAACCACAAATTCATGGCTGCAAACCTGAATCCCTCCCACTCTAAGCTCCCCTTGTAGCTATCTTTTGCAGGGGAACAAAAACTGAAGTTCCAACAGCACAATGCATCTGCCTCCAGCTGAGTCCATGGAGAGTGAAGAGTCCATACATAAAGCTGTCAGTTTTTAACTCAAGAAAACCATTTGTCGCCTCTCTCTTTATGAGGTTAGCATTTGCTCAAAGCTTTTTTCTTTCTTTTGAAACGCTTGTCTCTTCCCACAGCTGCATAAATATTGGTTATTCATAAACAGACATGGGGATTGTGTCGCATTTATTATACACGATTTATAAAAAGCAAAGTACTATGTCATACTTGCCTGCAAATGGCTCTTAATAACCTTCTTGGGCAAAACAATGAATAAACGATCAAATTAAGTGCTTTTTTCTTCCAACCATTTATAAGTCGGCCTTGTAAAGTCAATGTGTTTGATGTGTGCTTCATACATTTTCCCGGGGGTTGATTTTCAAATGATAATTGACATTTTCCAGAACACTTAATACTTCTTTTAAGCACCCATTCAAAATATTAAATCATGATTATAAGAGAAATCAGAGTGAATAAGCGAAAAAGCACATTAAATCTTAACACTGTTAAATGATTAAATTAAGGATAAATTTCCATGTCAGTTTCAGCAATCGAGAATATGCCGTAATAAATTAAAGCAGGTCCCCCCATCACCAATTCCTCATCGTTAAAGACTGGCGTTTTACCAGCAGAAAATTCATAAGAACAGCTGAAGATTAAATAAATCATATGAAGATTATCTCAAAATAATATTGTAAAAGGGTTATTGGGCCGTGCATTCCGCTACTCTAAAGCACAAGACCTTGGCGCAGGGATATAGGCCTATACCTGTGCATTTTGAAGTGAATCATGCCCAGTGCCAACCGTGACAGTCACCCTTACATAATTGCCCGTAACAAAAGAGGGAGGGTTTTTCTCAACCCTGTAGCCAATCGGGCACCTGTAATCTGACTATTAAAGAGTGAGAATAATAATAATTATTATTATTATTATTATTATTAACAACAGCAATTATAAGAAGAAGAAGAATGAAGGAAAATATTCCAATTGCATGTTTCCAGGGATAAGCATTTTCACTACAGAGCAGAGTACTGGAAGAAATTATTAATGATTACAAAGTGATTCGATTCACTTTGAGGATCGTCTTCCCTTTCCATCCCCAAACACTGAGCTCCCTCACAGATTGGCAGGCAATCTCAGCAATGCTCATAGTATATTGTCCATATAGTAATGCCAATGATACAGAGGACTAAGCTAACAATGATGAACACAGGTAGTGTTGATCACTCAGCGAGCGAGTCAGTGAGTAAGTGAATCAGTCAGTTGTCCAATCTCAATTTTATTGTGGGCTACAACAAAACCTGAGACAGTAAAGACTGCCTTTCCCTCTGTTCCTACATACCATTCCCCTTGACTCCTATAACTCACAAGTCATTGAAAAGTTAGAAGGAATGCTTTGGAGTGCACCCAGGCTGCCTGGACTGAAGTCGGTCTCTGCACTGATTTATAACAGTTTATAGTATCGCTGATGACAGGTACTTACTTGCATTGTGCATGGTAATACTTTATTAGGTTCTGAAGAAGATCCACTCCCTTCTTGGTCTTGATCTCATTAACTTTGATCAGGTACTGTGACAGAAAAACAAGTACAATAAAATGTATAATAAGTGCCTTTTCCATCATACAAACACAGACATTCAGATTAAACGAAAGGCTAAAAGTACATTCCAGGCACACAGAAGGGTCTGAAGGGAGGAGCCCATGTGTGACAGCAATGCTCCAGAAGAGTCTGGCACACAGAAGATATGAGATCATTCATATCCGATACAGCTGACACGTTACATTTCTGTATATCCAATACAGTACTCTCGAAAATGATTCACCCCTTTAATAAAGATGAGCAAAAACGGCTATCTAAAATAAACAACTGTATTAGCATAAAATAATATACTAATCAACTAATTGAGCATAGAATATAGATTATTACCTGGATTTTTAATTTTATACAGGCTTCTTTGCCAATCTGTATAAAGACTGAATAATGTGTATGTTCATGTTTACACCTGACTTATAATGTGTAGCCTCTCATATTCCTGAGATCTCATTTATCCTGGTTGTTGAAGCTCAATATTCCATGTGACATGGAATATACAACATGATCCAATGACTCGTGCACAATTATTATATTATTATGGGAAGCCATTTGTCAGCAGAATGTTGGTGACAGGAGAGCACGCATCCGGGAGTGTCGGAGCCGACACCAACAGAATATGACCGAGACTACTGTGAGTAAATCAGATTTAGACAAATCCGATCAATATTCTATTTCTTGTGTTTAGGCCACAATCTTCAATTGCAACATGTATCGGATTTGTCAAAAAAAAATAAAAAAATCATTATGTTGCATGAAAGAAAAAAAACAAAAGAAAACAACAAAAAAAAAACAAAGTGAACAGATTACTGTTCTGAAGCACTGTATACCCCTCCAAGCTGGATCTTGCCCAGTCCTGTGTAGTCTTACCTACTTCTCTAAATCCATATAATATCACTGCAAAAAGCAGCCAACCCATGAGCATACTGATGATCCCAGCAGCTTCAGAGATTAAAAAGCATACATTGCTTAATTTCAAGGATAATCATTTTGGAACTCTCAGCTCCAAACCATGTTCAGGCCTGTATTTCCTGTATCGAGCGTACATAGGAACTGGAGAGGGTAGGAGCGGACAGGCAGTGAAACCTAGAAAGTAACAGAAAAGCCGTCTCTGCATGTTGAATCCAAGCTAGCTGCACTTTGAATTCAAAGTAGAAAACCAAGGGGATTTAAGAACATAAGAAAACCTGTAAATATCGGTAAAATTTTTGTGATCATAAATTTCATTATGGGTAGCCGTTTAAGAAACAATGATTGCTTTGATCCAGAAGTGGAAAATATTTATTAAAATGAATTACTGTACATTTGCCTAAAAGAAATTGTACATTTTCACAACGTGCTTTTCACATGAAATGTAACAATCATTAATCAAGGTTCAAAATACCATCGGGGAAGTTTAATTTCGCCTTAAAAGTCTATTCCCTGTTAAGATATTCCCCGTTAACTTTCACGAGGGCTCCAATGTTTTGCACTCAACATGCGCAGTATAGGTTTACTTCCAGGGCTTCACAACATAGTTAAATATTCACTGTCTAGTTAAATATGCATGTCTATGGTATTTCTGAGCTCCCGCTGTTGCGCAATAGATGAATCCCCACTAAATGCCAAACGCGTACGCGGTTGACGCTTTGATTGGAGGAGTCACGCTATGCATGAGGGGTTTTTGGAGGGGTCACGCATGAGAAGTCCACGCTTTGATCAAACGGCTGAAAAGTAATGCAATCGTGGTCATCAGACATACAATACCACGGTTACGCATCAGTTATCTCAACAAAAGTAGCGGTTTAGTCATGAATAAGCCCCGTTTTTTTTGAATGACAATGATATAAAAAACACTAATTTGATTTGACATCATATATACAGTTTGTTATTGCACACTGAAAAGCAAGGGATGACTGAACCAGCATAAATCAGGTATCTGGCAAACAAATGAATGACAGATGATGGCATTTAAATCCGCAGCCATTGTGGAAGAATTTCTGAAATATATCACTTTCCATCTTTCTATCTGTGAATTGCACTATGCAGGAGCGCGCCTCTGAGCTTGTGCAAATGAGTGTATGTTTGCATTCGATCTTGTATAAATGAGGGTGTGCTAGTGTATGCACGCTAAGGCTCTGTGTGTCTTATGCCTTCAATGTCCGCTCCCCAATCCGTGAATGCCTTTTGTCTGAGATTAAAGCTGGAGAAGGCAACTTTCTCAATGGTCCCAAACATTTCAGAGTTAACATCCCTTGGCCCTGCCCACAGAAAGAGACACACCCCCACCCTACTGCTTCCACAGACCTCGCTGTGAACGTGCAACTGGCCTATCTCTTCAATTGGTTTGCGTCATGAGCCACTTTGTTTTGAAAACAAACATTTGGGCCGAATCGCTGGTTTTAGAATGCAGAACTTGAGGTTATAAACACAGTGCATGTTGCTGGATTTCTCTCGTAACCGTTCTTTCAACGGCTGGTACCAACTGAGCACGACTGTTCCCCAATATTTTTCTTTAAAAAAATCCAGCCAGACTTTGGCCCTCACTGCACAGAGCCGGTTTTATAGGAGAATGTACTCCATAATCTGGTTATGGAGAGCAGATGAAGGGAAAAGAAATACTGATGTGCTCCAAAACAACCAAAGCTCTTGTCTCTCTGGGACTCCGGCAGGTACAGGTCACGGCTAATGCCTTCCCAGGGTACACACTGTACAGCGCTTTTGCACTTAGCAAGTGTAACAGCCCACTGTGACTGTGTACAGCTTACTTCAGTGCTCTCTGGGTTCATGCCATCAGTTAAGTCACTGATGCCAATATCGTAAAATGTCAGAAATACAGGTCTTTGGTGCCTGTGTGACATAGCATATTCGCATATTTTCAATAATTTCAGTTCTGAGATTTTGAATATTTTTATAGACCATGGCTGCTCTGAATCTTTGATGAGCAATTTATTTTCCTCCTACACATTCCCCAGGCAACGGACGAGGTGGGAACAAAATCAACTTTTGATCTCTTGGAATTTTCACAGACAGAGCTACCTTCTTGAATGTACTCCCAAATGGAGCAATGCTAGTCTCTTGTGTTGATCCAATTAAAATAGCAATATGTACAATGCAAGCACTTGTAATTCCTTCAGAACAAAGGACCTCTGTAATTTAATAGACACAGTTGCTTTCTGCACCCTTGAAGTACTATGAACGGTTGTGTCAATCAGAGCCACTGAGAGGCACAGGTTTCTCTATAGCGTACCCATAATTCAGAGAAGACGCAATTGATAAGCCTGAGAGCACTCTCTTGAGACTCCTTCAAGCTCTGCTTCAGGAAAAAGACTAATATTGTTCTTACCCTACATCACCCTGTTCTCAATCCCCATTGCCGAATACTAGTCAGTATCCACACTGTTTAACGCCCGACGGTCTTCAAAGTCATTTACATATTCATTTGCACGTGTCGTGACTTTTAATTTGCAGAACAAACAGTACAATCTAATAGCGTATCATTTAAAAGTCCCATTTGTTCCTCACCACTGTTCCGCTTTAATACAAAGTGACAATATCATTACATTGTTTATCGTAGGAACCAAAAACAAGCACACTGAGCCTTTATGCGACCTTTGAACTCCGCCGCGGACCACACACACACTTACGGTAAACTTGCACACAGATGCGCACACACACACACGGGCGCGCTGACCTCGCACATCTGCAGTTGAAAGAGCCGACGCTCCTTCTCCATCTCCTCGGCGATCTCGGCCCCGGTGATCTCCGTGCGGATCATGCCGTGTTGCTTGGCGTGCTCGCGCTTTTCCTTCTCAATCTTTGTGCTGAAAAAACACACAAGCCACAGACAAATAAATCACACAGGTTAGCTTGCTTAATCCCTCAGCATCTTTACGGCCGGGGCGGCCAGCGCCGGTCTGGGTTCTACAGAACGACTGTAGAAAAAGTCACGCATTGGGGTCCAATATCTGCAGGTGTTACGTGAACATTATTGCAAAGTCCCACGGTTTGGAACGGTGTAAGTCACAATCTGCATTGGCTACACTTATGCTATGTACATGATGTTACAACTACACCGCAATATTGATACAGTTAAGGGAGCTGATAACAAATTCACAAGCGCGACAGAACAGGATGGGACCCCACGTCTCAAGACCATTCAGGAAGACTGACGATTATATTTCTTTGGAACGGGGAAAACTCAGACCAACATTCCTTTTTTTTTTTTAAACTGAATGTGAATTTCTAATTTCCATGTAAAAAAAACAGGAACAATGATTAGGAATAATAAAGGTATAGGCCAGCATCTTTCCTATTCAGTTCATTTCTCTGGTTTCTACTTCATAAATTGCCCGTCAATTCTCTGAACAATACTGTTGTAGCACGATCCTCCACCTCGACCCCCCCTGCGAACATTTCGTAACATGCTTGTGCTCCCATGACCTGCTGTGTAATTAAATCCATCTTCAGTTGGGAACATCGTGTCCGTCTCTTCACGGACACGGATATTTCACTCCGTCGGGTATTTTGGATTTACGAACAAAGCGATGAAGATTGACCAAATTAAATCGGAGCACATCCCATTACATTGCAGTCGCTTAGCCGACGCTCTTATGCAGCGCAAATGACAGTGCAGGAGAACACAATTGCTGTCGCTCGATTTATACGAGGAATAGAGCCAGATCTGGCAAACCAGAGCCCAGACCAAGCTCTATTGCGGGTGTACAAGGTGATGACACCCCTAGGTCCTGAGGTAGCGCGTGGACAGATCCTCGACGCTGCCTCAGACGTCGGCCCTCACTTTCTCAACACCCGGGCACCTGTCGCGCCTGAATCTGAAGACGAATACATCACAAATATAAATGACGAAGGCAAACTTTACCAGTGAGCATCAGACACAAGCAGCTAATCTCAACTGACGACCCCTCACCGTGTCCAATCGGAGCGCGGCCCGACTGCAAGCTTGGGAGATGACACTTGAATTGATGCAACAGCTGGGCTTGTGTTTCATTTCTACTGAAGAGCTTGTTCCATGATTAACCAAAAGGGTCACTGGGCCAATGGAGAGGGTGGCCAGAAATGAGTTTCACTGACAACCTTTCGTGTCCTTTTTTTCATATTACACCGTGAAACACAAACGATGACTCATCAACAGTCTTACTATTACTACTTCTATGGTAACTGCCGCTGTAACAGGAGCCATGCCCAAGCCTCATACACGGCTCATATAATCACAGTGTATTCAGACTTCTGTTGGGTGCAGCTGGTGTACAACGGGACCCCCCGGACAAGAACAGCAGACTACCACGAGACTATAACCCCAATCCATCTCTTTAATCTGAGCGGCACACAGAGAGGACCGGGGTGTCGCATATTGAAGCCGCTATGACACTGTCATGGACAGAACCCCCCCAGCCCACTGAGATCAAAGCAGACACTGTAACCTCAAGGCTCTAAAATATGCCGACCACTGCAATGCTGGATTAGGATTTTGATGACAACAACAATGCGACAGTCGTTCATTTTGTTTCTGTTTTTGTCAGGATCAGGACAAATTTTCAAAACTGAAGACAGAAGCACAGGGCAATATGATACTGCAAGTATTACAATCAATAACAAGACACTATTGCTTTGAAAACAAATACACATAAACACACAAACTTACAATTTGGCTTCATAATCCTTCCATGCCTTGTCAAATGGCTTCTTTATATCCTGAAAGAGAAAAAAATAGATATGAACTTGATATAAACAGAACCACTTTGATTGCTTGTACACCATTACTTATGGGACATAAATATTTGCATTAGTGTACTTAATGGGGAAATAAAGAACAACAACAAACAAAGAAATCCTTTTTACAGAAATACGCAAAACAGCAGTGACACATTTATGCATTAGTTTGCATCTCTTACTGTCATGGCATGTGTACAAGAGAGTCATCATAGGACCCCAGGCAGCAACCAACAGCATAACCCGCTACTGCTTTTTCCCAATCCTAATAAAACATTAATATAGGTATGTGCTTGATATGGCTTCTTTTTTAATGATGAAAAATATTCTGCAGCGTTTTATTTTTCATTGAAACTCCCCTCGCGCTGTGCTCATTGCCGTGACGGGGGCCGTCAGCGGCAATAAACACGGTCGGATAAGCGGACGAGAGCATGTTTTTCGGTGTGCGTTTCTGCTGAGTCAGTATGCGGGGAGGCAAGGACAGAGCGGAGCACATAGACTACAGCACTGGTTCTCTAGTCTAGTGCTGGGGCCCCCCTGTATATGCTGGTTTTCGTTCCAACCACAATTGCAATCAATCCCAGAATTTTAACCGTTAAGCTGTTAAACTGATCAGAATATAGATTGAGGTGAACCAATAGGCTCCTAATTAGGTAGTTGAATACGGGTTTAAGTTCCTTCATAATTTTTCCTTAAAACTTATTAACACAATGCAGGTTTGGCTCGTTATCACTTGATTTGTCTTTGAATTCTTCATTATTTGCAAATGGATAGTTTTAATGGCCATGTGTCCACAATTTCACCAATTAGGAGCCTATTGACTCACCTCAGTCTTTAATTTGATCGGTTAAAACAAAAGTACCGGTTAAACAATAAGTACTACCATTACTACAACAACAAGTATTGCTTCTACTATTGTGACTACACATAAGGGTAAAAGCTATCATAATATGAATATAGAACAAAATGAATAATAGCTATTGTTGTAATAATGTTTACGTCACATGTTTTTCCTTCTAAGCAAAAATAAAAAAATTCCCTAAGTAATTTTGCTTTTAGGAGAAAAAGAAAAAACACAGCCAACCTCCATTATTAAATGCATTAAACTGGACTACCCATGGGCGTTCTTCAGAGGATGCATTGCATGCACACAGAGAAAGGGGCTAGCAAAATTTATGAGCTTATACAGCATAAAAAGACCTGCACTGGGCAGAGGATCCCACTTAATGAAAACGGGACTCATCTATTGAGGGCTTTTGCTCAAAGGCGACCGGCGTTCGCTTCTTGGATTTACAAGGTCAGGCTTTTTAACAAAGTTGGGGGCGTTCAGTGGAGATTGACCGCTCCCCCGAAAAAAGCAGGGGTGGGCGGGAGATAAATCTGGACTTCAGCAAGGAAGGGCCCTCAGGCGCTGATGAGCGCTAAGGGGCCGTGCCGGGCTGTTTCGGCAGGGCGGAAGCCCACTAAATCTTACCCCTTTGACTCCTTTCAGGTCTCCCTTCAACAGGGAATCCAGGGTGAAGATCACATTGTGGCTCAGGCTCTGGAGCTGTGGGGAAGAAGAGGGACACGGCAGGACTAGCCTGAGTTACGGCGGCGCTGACAGGTTCATTTACCTCAGGACATGGGAACCTAATGAAAGCACAGGATATGAACCTACAGCTTTCACACAGAAAAACCTGCAAGAAGAGAACGATGGGGTTTCCGTCCCAGACGAGGTCCCGTCGACGTGAATGGCGGCGAGGGCAAAGCGCCGTACACGTTGGGAAAGCATTTTTCACCCTCAACTTGGTCACGGGGTATAAAACTCTGACCCCCGCTGCATACCCTCAGTTTTCTCTGTTAGAGAATCGATCTTTTCCCACCCCCCACCACCTATTTTTCCTGTGCTTTATAAGTGAATGGTACTTCACAACAGAAAAAAGACTTTCACCTGCGCCACATACTTTGGTCTTAAAGCATATGTGGGTTGACTGGCATTCCAAAAGAAGTGATTTCAAACTTCTAACTTGGTCTTGTTGAATTATACATGATATTCCACAATCTGGCAACACCATTCAATGAGTCCCAAAGGTTTCTTGTGTTCCAAAATAGTTTAAATAGGCCAGTAATTTAGCCCTTGAATAATCACAGACCCTACGAAAATGAGGACTTCAAAAAGTCTACACTCAACAGCAAGCCCAGGGTACAAAAATCCTGATATCAAATTATCCAAAATGAGAGACTGCTGTGGTGAGTCTATAATTCTCCCCTCATAAATGATATGTAACAGAACCGACCACTGGTTGTGGAATATCAGTGCACTTAAGATTAGTTGTCAAGCCAATGTAAAAATTTGCACCTGCTCTCAAAGAGTGGGTTTGGCAGAGCTGAAAAGCGGCGGAAGGTACAGAATGGGTGTCTGTTCTGGCCCTTTTCTGGATGGCCAGGCTTTGGTGTCGTCAGCTCCTGTCAGTAATTGATCGCAGACCCACTTCCTGGTGCAGTGCTGAGCGTGCCAGGTGCAATCGAGGCCAAGCCAAGCCAGGCCAATATTACGTAATTTTCAAATAAGCTGGTTACTGCTACCCTGTCAGACAGTCAAGTGGAGCTTTATGTATTCAGCTATACTTTATTTGAAGGGCCATTCATAAATCTTAACACCTCCATAAACAAAGATTCTTCAAAGACTCTACATAAAGAGCAACTGCTCAATTGTAATTCTAACTGTATCATATGGATACGACCAGGCTTTCCAAAATTTGGAGAAATTAAAACTTCTTTTAAATTTCTATTAAAAATCTATTAATTTAGGCTGCTAATAGATCTTCAAATCCATGGCTTTTGTCAGTCAAAGCTGGTTATAACAGACTTATATGAGGGTTTTTATCACCCACGAACAGTCCTAAAAATAAAATGTTATCTTATCTTAAAACGATCACATCCGGGGGAAGGATCAGCTCACCACCAGTGGAGCGTAGCTATCGGCCACCCCCACACCAAACTGCACCGATGATCAGGCAGCTTTGCTTTAGTAGCCTACTTACATGACCTTATGTCCAGCACATGCTGCCAGTAGACTACATTACATTACAGTATTTACTGGCTTAGCAGCCTCTATGACTTTGAATTTATGTGTTAACTTGTACAAATACCAATTCCAAAAAATTGGGACAGTGTATAAAATTAAAATAAAACAGAAACCAATGATTTGAAAATCCTTTTTGACCTGGCTTCAATTGAAAACAGTACAAAGACAAGATATTTAATGTTTTAACTAATCAACTTTATTGTTTTTTGTAAATATATGCTCATTCTAAATTTGATACCTGCAACACGTCCCAAAAAAGTTATCTTCAGGAATAGAGAGATACACATTGGGTGACACCAAAACAGCAACACTATGTCCTTCTTAAAGGGCAGTGTGTCAACACTCTCCTGATCTCCTTGGAGTCTTGGTTAGCAACATGGGGCTATGCCCTCAACCTCAGCAGACCACAGCCATCTATAATACACACCACACTCACACCTTTACAAACATGGCCAATTTAATTACCAATCATATGTACGGTGGTGCAGTGGTTAGCACTGTCGCCTCACAGCAAGAAGGTACAGAGTTCGAATCCCGTTCTCCCCGTGTCCCCGTGGGTTTCCTCCGGGTACTCCGGTTTCCTCCCACAGTCCAAAAACATGCAGGTTAGGCTAATTGGAGACTCTAAATTGCCCATAGGTATGAGTGTGTGAGTGAATGGTGTGTGTGCCCTGCGATGGATTGGCAGCCTGTCCAGGGTGTATTCCTGCCTCTCGCCCAATGCATGCTGGGATAGGCTCCAGCAACCCCCTCGACCCTGACCAGGAATAAACGGGTTAGATAATGGATGGATGCATAAATAAGGCATGCAACCAAAACATTCAGTCTTGCAACACAAAGGAGGCAAAGAATCTTGCCTACAAGCCACCCATGAAAAGAAATTACAGTACTACCCCAATGGCTGCAAAGCACGTGTCATAGCACAGGACAATAAAGAAGGTGTAAGCTTTTCAAATAAGACACATTCAGCTTGGGAATCCTGAAAATTACAAGAGATGGATCAGACTTTTTATCATGGATGGCTTACCACTGAGACACAGATGGCTAGCACTAACTGTTCAGACCATGAATGTCAGCTGAGATAAGACATGCCAGGCAGATGCCCTGTCCTCCCCTTCCATCAGGGCTACAAGCCAAAAGCATCAAAAACATGCCCGTTCACCAACACCTTCAGGTGGATTCTGTCTCCACACTGTGACCCTAGATCAGTTTCAGATTTTTAATATATAATGGTTTGGGTTAAAAGTCGGTCTGGGTATACTGATCCAGTATCAGTTACGGTTAACAGTATGCAGTTGCTTTGGGGAGAAGTGACCCTGAAAACAACAGACATAACCCAAATCCTCACAGACACATGCATTGTGGGCAATGTAACTGAGATACCTAAATGAAAAAAAAAAAAAAAACTTTCCGACTGCGTTGAACTCTCCAACAACGCTGCTGCGACTGCGCCCCAGCTCACCAGCCTGACAATAAAAATCGCACTTGAGCGCGGCTGCCCCTGGAAGCTGAACCGGTAATCTTTAAATAAAGTGTGAGCTCGCATTTCCTGCACAGTGTTTCAGGAATTTGGGGCAGAGCGGCTGTTGTTTTGTCGCAGACTGAGCTCTAAGCCACTTTGAATGTTTTCATGGGGCATCACAGATTACCAGCCAACGCTGAGCTCCATATCAGTGCAGTCAAGACGCGACCAGTTAACAGCCACCGAGACATGACCAACTTTATAGCAACCTGAACATGAACAATTCTCATTCTGCAGGCCCACCGTCAAGAGGATTTCTCCAGTTGTTGTTTCAACCAAGGATACCGTTCAACTAGGAAATGTAGGGTAATTGTTGCAGTCAAGACCTGGAAAAGGTGTATAAACCTTATTTTTGTAACTCAGAGGTTGTTGGTTCAATTCCCAGTTGAGTTGCTGCCGCTGTAGCCTTGAGCAATGTGCTTAACCTGAACTGCTTCAGTCAATATCCAGCTGTATAAATGGATTTTACACAAAAAATGTCATCTGTGTAAGTCACTCTGCATAGGAGCATCTACAGAATGCTAAATGTGATGTAATGTTCCACCAACAACCTGCAGGAGACACAAAGTTTATGTAATAACCTACAGTACAGTCTTCAAAGTATTAAAAACATTTTCTGAGAACCAATAAAATAGCCAACCCCAAATTCAACTTTGTGTGGGGCTACTTAGTGTTTTTAATGTATTCAGCAGAAAATCAGCAAAGTGAAATCAGCAGAGCATATGAAATTAGCAGAGCATAACAGATCTAATTCTTTAAAAAAGTACATAAACACTTATTTCACTCTGTGACTAGTCTGTAACATTGATCAAGGGTACGTGCTAAGAGCAGAGTAGGCCACAAATACTCAGATACAGCACATATACAGTACCAATTAGATCGACCTTGGTTCCGCTCCAGAGGCCCAATCAATGGATCTAGATTTGCACTTTCTAATTAGGTACTGGGGTGAGAACTTTGTGGTACTACTGGGAGATATACTACATCTGTTCAATGCAATTATGGTGTAATGGCCTCTAATGGGTTTCCTTACTGTAGCTGCAGCAAGAGCATCTCAGAGAAAATCAATCTCCTGTTGGCTTCTGCTGAATGTTTGCTCCTACATCCATGCTAAATATAACCAGAGGTAGTGCAGCCATCCCTTTCTCTGCCCTTCACTGCGCGTGGTGGAATGCTGGGATACTGGCCTACAGTCAGCTACAATACTTTATTACCGTGGAAGGGAGTTCTACTCATTCTCTGAAAGGACACCTTGGAAAACAAGAGTACATACCACAAGTAGGTGCCAACATGTAAGTATTCTTTTAGAATCAACAATGCACAGAGCACTCAAGGCAATCGGAGAGGAACACACGACAAAAAGAAAATACCGAAAGCAGTATCTACCCCACTGTGCAGGGCACCTTCAATCTCTAAAAAGCGACATTACGAGCTATTACATCAGCTAACTTGACAAAACATATGAAAGTTACCATTTCACTACTCAAATTTCTCCCTGGGAATATACTGAAATACAATAGGCAATAATGAAAAAATCTGGCCTCTCATGAGTGCCTTTGGACCAGGGATGAAAAGCATGATTTCCCACAGGCAGGAGGTGTCAACGCACAAATGATTAAGAAGCAGGTGGGGCGAGGGGACGGGCAGCTACTCATGCTGCCTCTGCGACTTTGTGGTCTGGAGTCTACTTCACTCCGCCGTCTCTGCCAAAGGGTCGAGACAGAAGCATGGGATAAGGAAGAACATCCAAATTCTGTCAACACAAAGACAATAGCCTGATTCAGGCAGAGCTGATCTTTAAGTCCAAGGCGGGTAGGTGCCAGAACTCCAACTCCCTTGCTAAACCCCCCTCCCAAAAAAAGAAGAAAAAAAAAACTGACACAGAAGTCGAAAATCCTTCACACTTAAATACGAGGCAGCCTTGGATAGGGGGCGGGGGTCACATCATGCCAGGATGAGAAATGCATTTGCGCTTCGGCGGACCCACGCAGACCAGAACCTTCCAGGACTGATACAAATATTCCGTCGGAGACTCGCGCTCAAACACACACAAGAGCTTTGTCTAAGGGCAAAAGCCATCCCTTAGCACTCTGACAACTGTAGAGAGGGTGGGGAGACGGAAAACGGAAATACTTGCCAAACACAGCGCATCCCATCGTCTCTCTACCTGGCATTCATACAATTCAATTATCCTTTAAATAGGGAGCTTAGGTTATTCAGACGGATTGTGCACAACTGTTGAGCAAAGACTTGCTGGCAGAACGTGCCTTTAAACACGCCCTCCCCAGTATTAAACTTTCATGCCTAAAAAGCACTTGCAGTTTATGGTTGTTCTGTATGAAAAGTGGTTGGATCTGCTAATAATTTCCGTGATGTCAATCATTCTCTTTGCTTGTGCTAAAAAACTCGCTATAGGTTATTCACCAACCTTTCCCCCAATCACCAGAAATAGTTAGGGGCTCTTACCAGGTTCTTGAGCAGAGCAGAGAGCTCCTTGGTGAGGGTGGAGAATTTGACGAAGGCTGTGCCCAGGTCAGGGTTGTCCCTGCTGATGAAGTTGCTGCCAAACTTGTCCAGCGCTTGGACGTAGTTCTCTTCATTCTGGACATGGTCTGTGGACAGTGGCAGAACAAGAGCATTAATGTGACAATATAAACTTGAGAGAAGCAGTATATGTTTTCATAAATTTCAATCAAAATCTGTTTTATTCTAGTTTGTTGCGTCTTTAATGAGAACGTACAGCTCCTGTAAAATGCGGTACCACCCTGTCAGCCAGTGAATCATCCCCATGACATCCCTGCTGAACATAAAGGCGACGTTACAAGACTAATCCAAGAGAAATGCTAGATGACATGCACAGGGCTTCATTATACTTGAAACCTGACATTTAAAGAGACGGCAAACAGCAATTCAAAGTGATCTCCCCTGGCCCTCCAGGCTAAGCTTAGCAGCGGTCACATATCTGCAGACCGGACTAGATAGTCTATAATATCCATTCACAAGCTAATAATGTGGGTACTGGAGGTGATTGCTGGGGAAGGGACAAGGCTATACAACTGGAAGGCAAAAACCCAATACATGATAAACGCAAGAACTCAGATTTTAGCTCTCGGTGGTCCATTCCAAAGTTCCTATCTAATCCGGCTGGACTTCCCGCTGCACGTGCAGCCACAGAGAGCTTATACACTGATGGCAAGTCCCGCTCCATTCATCCGCATGAAACAAGAGGAGAAGGGTTAAGCCTGACTCCGAGACTTCAAAGGAACGCAATGTTAAAGAAAAGCAGAGAGGAAGCCTCTTCCGTAAAGGTCACTGGAAATTCCGCATTCAATTCTCAGATACAATTTCACACAGGCGGCAGACGAGAGCTGTGTCGGCGACAACAATGAGGTAAAGAATAGGTCTACATGCGCAAACAATAAGGCTTTTACCACAAAAGGGAGAGGGTAACCACTAGGAGGATATCCATGTGTTTATAATTATAACACCAAACGGCCAGCCCAAAGCCGTCTGCGTAGCCCTTTCCACCTCCTAACTCTGCTGGACTATGAGGCCAAGGGAGGATTCAAAGTGCTCGAGTGCTGTCCTCTTCTGGTATTCAGCACTCATCTGGGTTTCATTCACCAATTTTATGGGGCTGATTCCCTTGGCAGAGTGACATTATTAGGTCATTTGTCTTTGGGAAAAAAAAACAAAAAAAACAGACATGCACACACACAAACCAAAAACACCCAAATATGCAGTATCCATTACAGCCAGCAGGTGGCTCATTTCCTGCAGTGGACCCAAGACTCAAGGGCCTGATTTACTTAGAAGTTTAGCATGTGCAAAACCTTTTAGCACATTCAAAATCAATAACATGACCAGTGATTGGTCATGGTATTTGCGCCAATCATTGGACGGTATTAAAAATGCTAAATCAAAAAAGCAGCAAATCATCTGTGAATGGTTTTTAAACGGCTCACACTGATACCTGTAGATTCTTTCGGTGGATCTTAATGTATACTCCTCCCTGATTTATAACTAAAGTAAAGACGGTGAGGCCTATATCTCATCTTGCAGACATTCTGTAACCCAAATTAAGACGAACAACATGACCCTACAAGAAAGACCTCCTTCCTCCATGAAGGCAGAGGCAAATAAATGTGCTGTTGATATTGCAAAAGGTTCAATGAGCTCATTAGAAAAAAAAACTCAAAACTCCAGCATGGGTGCAGATATGGGAAAGTAAATTATGTCCCTGTCAAAGCCACAGACAGTATTTCTGTGAAATCCTCTGGTAATTCCCCCAGGACTCACTTAAATAAAATTAATCCTATGGGTGTGAACACTGACCTTCAACTGTTGCACATCACAGCCTTAAAGGCAAACCAAACATGATGCCAAATAAACCTCCATCTTAGCACAGTCCTTCATAAACCGAAAGGTCAGAGAGATATAACTTTCATGATGACAGCCAAAAAAGTGACCCTGGAGAGCATTTGCATTCCCAGCCAAGAACAAAGATACCAGAAAGGACATATTTACTGAGCGGCACAGACACAGTGTAATCAGAAAGGTTTGGTTGCGGTGATTCCACACCAGCGTAGCCATAACCTGCAATCCCAGGCAGGGCTGAGAGATAGACCCTGCTACAGAAGAGCCGAATGTGCGGGTGTCAGACAGGAAAGGCCGAGTTCGACGCCGTCACAGTACAGCTGTACGCATCGATACCAGGGAGAACTGGAGGCAATGTCCTTTTTAAAGGACAGCCTGACGAATACGATCCCAGAGAGGATTGACGGAAACAGGCCCTGCTTACATCCCCACCCAGAGAGGACACGGTCTGTGCGTGGTCCAAGATGAGCCGCATACTCAGGAAAGCCTATAATCCCTAATGCGAGATGGTGCGGTCTGTGCCTGGGGGCCAAGCTTCCCCCATGTCCTGCCTGGATCGACGTGACGTCACGCCTGCCGCCGCATATTTACGTGCAAGGGACAGTCACAGAGGTCAACCTTGGGAGAAGGTTCCTTTCCTAATCTAAACTCAGCATCACCAGCCAGTTTTTTTTGGCTTGACCAATTAATTTCATACTGAATTCAAAGCAGTGAGAACGGATGAGACCCTCACAGCCTGGAAAAGGCCGAAATACTCACCAACGCCTCCTTCGGGTCAGGAGATGTAAAACCACCTAATGCTAGATTCTCTAAACAGACTCTTAGCTTAGCATGGCTTGTTATATCCTCTCTAAAAATATCAATGTACTAACACAACTGGCCACAATATATGGCCGGTTTGAATGTGATGGTGTCCCTGATGTGTGGACTACAGGAAGACAATAACTAGGTGTACACCAATCTAATAATATTAGGGGCGATAGGCGATACCAACATTTTCCTAATAATGTCTCGTGATTCCAGAGTTCACGCTATTATTTTAGAAAGGTTCGTATGTTTCTTGCATCAAAGTGAGAAATAAACGTCCATATCGTGAAAATGGACATTCCGTTATGTTTGTGCCTCATTTCCTTCCAAGCAACACAGTCACCAGTGAGGGTCGCAACCGTAATTGTTGAAAGAGGGAATTTTTATTTCTATATAAAGTTCAGTGTTTTCTTGTGAAGTTTGTTTTCCAACTCCTTAGTCACTTAATACCAAGCTCAAGAAAGTTGATCTGATGGCACCGAATAAGTAAGGAGATACCAAACACAAGCAAAGTTTCACTAGCCAAATGTGACATTAAAAATAACTTTAATTGGATTTAAAAACTGTATTTAAGGGATCCATGTCATTGAATTCTGTATCTTAAATTATCTTTTTTAAGACATTCATTTAAGACATTCTCTTAAACGATTTAATGCATTTATATGTGAAATGGTTATGTCTTAAGTCAATTCCTACACTTGAATATTCTGTTTTAGACGTTGTGAAATGCGACAGAAATGACTGTGGCTGTTTGAGAGCTGCTAAGCGCCTGGAGACGTTCTAAATTTGCGTAAAAAATCTGGCTAAACTTAACATTGACAAAGGAGACATGTGAGCTCCGAATATATTTTGTAAAACTCACCACTGAATTGTTATCAGTGAATGAATGGATGTTCATTGAGAAGAAGATGCAATGTTTGGGAAGCTCACTGAGAGATAAACATGTACAGCTGCAGAGTCCAGTGGAATTCAATTCATTCATCAGGGCAGCGGAAAGCCAAATCCTCTGCTTTGGAAAAGGGATAATCATCCAGTGCAATAAATTACACTACTTTCCACATTATTTATTTTGCCCTTGGACCATCATCATATAATTTATGGGAATTCCATAATGATTCTGAAGGGACAGCTGCTTTTTCGAAGCTCGGTTTTTTTCATTTAGAGCCTCAGAGAGTCTGACCTGTCAGTCACCACAGCAAGCCAATTAAACAAGTTGTGGTTTTATTAATCAGCGGCTACAATAAAAACATATTGTGAATGAAAGTAAACCCGCTCTCTTTCTAGTCACCAGTCTTTCTAGTTAGACAATGCCATTAATAATGGACTGGGGCTATAAGCGCTGTCACAGGGATATAAAAAAACGAAAATCAGGAATAAAAATGCACGATCACATAAAGATTGGAATTGCCCATATGTTATTTGACTGAAGACAATCCTTGAAGACAACTTGCAGTTGCAGCTACAAGTCACACTCATTCTTTCCAACATCCAAGCAATTCAATGCGGCAAGACCTTGCTTGAGCAGTACTGCCATTCAGTTTTTATACCAAACAGACAGAATTGAGATGAGAGATTGTCACATTCGAGATCAGTAGCTGGAGACACAAAACACCTTCTGCATTGTGGGCTGTCCTCTATATCCCTGTAACCATTAGGAATTAAAAACTGGGTCTGACATGGCTCTTAAAAAGGTGATTTGGGCTGTTCTGAAAGACAACATAATGGTTTTACAATTCTCATTTCACTTTTATATCTGAATCTGTCTTGAGGTCAATGTTAGCTTTCATTTGTTAATGAAAAACAGCAGTGTTCAGCTTGAAGTAACAAACGCGTATCATGTCAATGTTCATTACAAGGCCTGTTTGTGATGGCCAACCAAACCATGTTCCTGAATTTAATTTTATTGATAAAAATAACTTCAGGCTTCTTTTTTTAAATTGAATCAATATGGATGCTAGTGATGCTGAAAGAACCACTGATTTCTGCTCCAGGCTCTTGTGACATCAGGTTTAATGGCAAAGTATGAACAAATTTTAGGCTTAAAGAGACATAGCACCACTCTACTAGCTTCTTTGCAGTTACATGAAGTGTATTCTCTTGCTTTAGACCATGAACCTCCAAAAGCCATTATAAGGGTGGCAGGTCATCAGAAACTTCTGTGTCTAAAATATCATTCATCGTCCACAACAAGTATTTGAGCCTATCCAAAACATACACTAAAACTGAAATAATATCAAAAGACTGCAGAAAGTGAACAATCCTTTTAAGTGAATGGGCTCATGAGCATATAAAACACAGTAAGTTGATGCACAGCCAAACATGGAATTTTTACATAGTTTGATGATTCAATGCAAGTGCAAATTAATGGCAGGGATATTGCATTCCTAATGCTTCTCAGAGGACAAAGTCACTGATGCCAGATGGATTCCTGCGCCCATTTTAATAAGAGCAGTAAATTGCATTGTTTTCTCACCATACGCCTGTGAAACAAACTGGGAACATTTCTGAAAAGGAGTGTGCAATTCAACACATAACAATAAAATCAAATCGAAACCAGTGTTGTTGTGTAACGGTGTTTGTTGACTCCGGTGGCTGCGCTGCGATTTTTTTATAATTCTCCTTCTGTTCGCAAACACAGAGACAGGAGGCGGCGCGAGACCTGCGCCGAGCTGAATCCGGACTGCGACGAGGTCGCCAGACTGCAGTATGTCCTAGAGGCCATGCTGACATCCCGGCCGACAGAGGCCAGAGCCATATGTGAGCGACTGCAGTGCATCAGACGTAACGGTTATGACTTGTGAAAAGGAAACAGTCAGCAGGCCGCGGCAAGGCCTTTGCGGAAGAGCGCCCGGGGGGGGGTGGTACTAGGAAAGGACATGATGGAACAACAGGGGCGATTGACCGATGCAACTCCCTGAGAGAACACACTCTCCAATTTTCAAAGAAAAATAAAGAACACATCCAAGACCCAAACGCAGAAGCAAAGGCTCATCAACAATTATTTTTTATATTTAGCAACAAATATGGATTTATCTAGCATGGGGATTCAAATTTTTTGCTCAACCCATAAGACTATTATTGTCGTATAATAGTCTAATATAGTCTTATGTGTGGAACAAAAATTAGTAATGGGATTCTTCATCAACCCCAGACTGAGTGAAAGAACCATATGTTGACAATCACTGACTTAACCAATCAGAAGACTATGCTTGCCCTAGCAAAATATTATTATTTGTTCAAAACAATGAATCACTGATATATCCACCTATTCTGGGATTAATAATAGCTCACTCTTACTCATAAGCAGAGAGTCACCAATTTTGAAACACTGCTTTAACCTTGAGACAAGCATATTATCTGACATCCTCCATTATAAATACAGGTGTAACAGATTCTTGAAAATGTAGACAGCATAGAGTATTTTGGAAGGCAAGCGATGTGCATTACCTCAGGAATGGGTCAAAGAGCAAACAATTCCATCTCACAAGAACCCGACAAGAAGAAGGGGAGTGTAGGGGAGAGCACTCTCTTACCTTGACCTGAATTATAGATGGCTTTGACGGATTTCTTCACCTTCTGCAATGCTGTCCGGTCCTGGTCCAAAGCCTGAGGATAAACAGAGTGAAAGGAAGAAAGGTGGGGTTATAAGAGGATTAGCACTGCGGAACACTAACAGCAAAGCAGGCTTGTGCTTATCCAATTCAACTATTGGTTGACAAGGTCATCCCAAATCACTAGTCCCAAATCACACTGGCAGTCGGTTGCCTTTGTTTAGGGTTAGCCATGCTCTGTGACTTTCACTTAGGCCTACTTCTTGGCTAAATGTCTCAATAAGGCAGGAATAAAATGCCCTTTCAATCCTGGAACCCAGGGATAGTGTACACTTGCTAAATTCATTATAGGACCACCTCATCCATGGGCATCAGTAGAGGGCGAAAAGGGGTTTGTTTTCATGCTTCTGGAATGCGATACAAGACGCCAAAAAAATCAAAAGAGCGGGAAAGAAGGGGGAACGAACACCAGCCTCGCTGAGGAGACTCAAGAACAGTTGTTGGTGAGAGCAGAGCTGACCGACATATCTTTCGGGATGTATATCATTTTCTATCTTTTCTGTTCCCAATCAGCCAGTCACCACAATTGGGCAGACAAATAGGGTCTTAGCACACGGGTCTAGTTCAATAGATGTCCATCCGAATTCTGTTCTGTTTTCTGAGCTCTGCAATGCCCCTCTGTTCCTGATCAAAACAGATGCCTAAGCAGTATAAGCCCCATAAAGATGCTGTCCAGTAATAGGACTCGCGTTTGAAACAAGGCAAATTAAACTCTTCTGTATGTTACTGGTGAAGTAAGATTCTAAGAAGGTTAGTTTTGGTGAAAAAAATTAATCAATCAAACCAGTAGGTCTTTGCCAGAGAGAAGCCCAGGAAGAAGGGCCAACCCATGAATTCCCTCTGCATCAGCAAGCAGAAAGACATCATCCAATCATGAGGCCACATAGACAAAGGACACCACCCAGCAGTGGACCGGCAAGCCCTCAAGAAGCAACAAAACCGAATATGTATATTTCTATGTACTTTGTCAATTATTTCTGTATGCATTTTATTCCAATAAGTGGGCTCTACCGATTTAAAAATCTAAGTTATTGGTAGCTTCCTCCTACGTCATTATAATTAATGGTAGGACATTAACTGGTGTTGATGGAAACCTTTGATCCACCTCAGAGGTAGTCGAATGAGAAGGGCACAGTCATATTTTAATGGCCAGTAACACCACAGTGCTCCAAGAAAAAGGCTATGATTATGAAACTACACACTTGGAAAATATGTCATGAGAAATGGTGGAAAATAAGTGCTGTATTTCGATACGATTCTTGAAACTTAATATTTTCTCCATTCTCACTCTGTAACAGGACCAGGGTCTCCTTCAGCCAAGCAGCTGTGCGCTTAAATCACAGAAACATTTACCCAGCAACACAGAGGCCTGAACAAATCAGCTACTGAAACAAACAGTTATGGAGGAGGAGCAAATAATAATAATAAGTAATTATCAAGTAGAAATGTAGCTGCTAAGGTAAATGTAAATTACAAAGCTGATGCACATTAAATTGCTCCATAAGAACTTTGGAAGCAGGAAAAAGCTATTCACATAAAACACTACTCCCAGCATGCTTCTTTTATGCTGATTCTCACACATTAAGGTCAAAGGTTACGGTAAATATTGCATTGTAAATAAAGCCACTGCGACAAGAGATGTTTGCCTTCTTGTCATTTCAGTTTTTCTTTTTGAGTCCTTGTTTCATGAACTGAGTCACACCAATTGAAATTGTGCATAGAAGGAAAAATGTCCATTCTCTCTTTAGCACTGAGGTAAGGAAATAGCAGACTCGTGGACAACTTTACATAATCCCTCACATGCATACAAAATGAATAATAAATGAACCAGCGAGAAGAAAGCTGAAAACCAAAGAGAATGTGGCACCATAATCTACGAATAAACATTCTCTTCAATGCAAAACTTCCAGTTACGGTTATCTTGCAGTGACAGCCACATTTCATCATACCCATGACCTACTGTAACTACCACAAGCAGCTTCCTGACATCAAGTGGTTTGACTTTGCCTTCATTTGCAATTACCACAATACACTCCCTTCAGCAATAGGAGGCTCAACCAGGAACACTCCAACAGAGTGGTAACAACGATCTCAAGCCCAAGCAATTATTGTGGACTTAATTGATGGTCCGGACAACACCCATATGAAGTGAGTCTGGGATGCATGAGAGGTAAGCCCATGTGACTCTGTTCTCTTCTTCTTCAGGCCCAGTCCCAGACCTCAGTGACAAAGCCATCAGCCAGACTGCAAAGTGAAAGCTAATGAGGAACAGAGGCCAGAGGACCTTGCAGCCCCTGCAGGCCAGCCAAAGGGCGTCTCGACAGCGCACACAAAAGCAAGTAGGATCTGGCTTCAGCAAGCCCAGCCGGCTGTGTGCCAGAGTCGAGCGAAACAGGAAAACAGCCCTGACAACCCCATGTGCAATCCACACAGAATTCCTTATCACAAGGTGATTTCAGAACATCTCTCATGACTGATACATTTACATTAAAAAAGTTGTCAGCAAAGAAATATGATTCGACAGACTGCATTTTTTACTACTTATAAGAGTGCCTGATTCATTTGCCAAACATTTACATTTACGTTGATATCTTTCCATTTGTCTTCGCTTTTTTGTTTTTAGTTCTGTCGGGCTCCTTTTCTTAAAAGATATGAAAAACTATAAACCTCCAAGGAAACTGAGAGATGTACTTATTGGCTTAATTACGGTCATGCTGAAGGAAATGAAATAGATGCCTAGCAATGCAGCAAAGTAATTACGACAAGATTCATACAGTTTTTTGTTTTTTTTTGTGGGCGGTTCTTCTATTTAGAGGTGCCCTATGAAGGCTGCTGTAATTTTCACTGGGAAGCATAATTACAGTTGCTGACTACTAATGCACAGGGGAAATCAATGGGAGAGAGGGATCCGTTTACTGATTGAGGAGATGACTATGGAATCCACAGCGTTTCTTTACTCCCACGCAAACAGCCACCCGGGACTGAGGGCTGAAACACTCATTCGGCGCGCAGCTCTTCATTCCGATCCTTTCTTAGGTCTGGTTGTAATTGGCCTTTCAATATGATATCAAAAAACTTTACAGTTGAGCGTGACAGTTTTACTGTGTTGCATAGCTGCAGCATGTAGCTGTAGCTATAGTTGGGGGGGGGGGGGGGGCGGTGCAGGTGGTAGCAGGTCACCCAAACTTACTGAAGGAACATCACCAATTTGTTGTACTTCTTTGTGCAACCAAACATTGGATGCAAAGCCCTGCCCGACCACCAAGCAGCAGTTACACTGTGTATAAACGGCATCAAGACAAGTTATCAACATGTCAACACTCATGTCAACTTCTGTGGGCCCTTTTGTAAACTATTGAGCGCAATGGCACAGGCAAACATATTTGTCACTTACACAGATGCAGTAATGCACATAAAAGACAACGGTCATTGCTAGGGACAAACTACATGCGAGTCATACCCCTAGACCAACTAACTATGCAAAACAATACACTCAAGCTTTCACAGTGGTCCTGGTTTTGCATCAAAATTATCCCATCTGCAGATTTTGCTCCTCGGTTGAGTTCAGGCAGCAAATTAGCATAACTTCTGCCCTGCTCCCACACTAAGCATGCTGGCCAGCAAACTGAGCAAGACCTACAAGGCATACTGCAGAAACTCAACAGCCTTTTTCCTCCTACACATCATCCCACACATACCTCACACACCTCCTACCCTGAACTCACACGCCACTTTCCAGAGAACACCTCCAAAACCTTGGCTAGTGGGGGATAACTCAGCCCTTCGTTTCTGCGTTTCTTCACCCTCCTCCCAAAGATTGTAATGACTAAACGTTCTTACGCACAGCCTTGGGCCCTGGCTATACACAAGCAGTTTCTTCCTGACTCCAAGCCACAGCACTGGCGTACACCCAAAAGTGCTAACAAGCGTGTGGTTTTTTTAATTTTTTTTCAATGGCTACAAGATACTTTCCCTGTAGGTCTGCTTTTGCCGATTCTGGCAGAAGGCCCACTCTGAAGCGGCCGACACGGAGACCTCCCTCCTCTTTCACATTTTCCTCCCTTTTCCCTTTTTTCGTGACATCCCTGCGTTTCACATGGGGGTTTTCTAAAAAGGCACGCATGGCAGCATGGAGGTAGCTCCCACAGTGCTCGTCACTTCTGGCTTGAACAGCTTGTTTACTTCAAAGGAAATCCTATCTGCACTTCAATTCCTCTTCAGGCTTCTACAAAGCACCATTGGGAGTAACTGCATGACTTGAATCAAATATGCATGAAAACAAGCGATCGGAATTTTTACAAACACGTAAATTGCTATCACTATTTTATGAAATGCATTTGCATGATTTTCGTAGCGGAATTACCCTCTCAGTGGAAATGGACACTGGTACTAAAGGCAAATGTTTGTTAACAGACTAAATAGCAAGACATTTGTAACACTTAGAAAACTCTTCAATTAGCCTAATTAAGCAAAGAGCATGCAAATAAAAGCATGCTTTTATTAACACTTATAAAGAGAAATTCACACATTTTTGGACAATTCACCACACAATGACTGGGGTGGACAGTTTATTTTATTTACAGTAAAATGCAAACATTCTACAAAATTCCATTGGTCTCCTATGCATTTTCTCACATTAGCATTTTCTCAGCATAGCTATTAGGATCAGGGAGAAAATAAACAGCTCCTTGGTTACTCAGAGATAAATCTAGTTCCAATACTGCTTCGTCGTTCTCCTGCATCCAGCCCAGTCTGTTCATTACAGTGCAATGACAGTGAAACACATGACACTTTCTAACCAAAAGGAGTAGGCCAAAACAGTATATAAATCTCATCCAAACCAATGACAGTTATTAGCTAAGTACTGCTGCTACTTCCCCACCAAAAAACACTACTGTAATAAAAGCTGGCTTGCTCTACATCTAAAAGATGAAAATCTTCACTGTTCAAAAGAGGACACTGTTTTAATTAGAAAAGGCACATGGTTTGGCATGTCTGTGGGTGAGATTCACTCTTCTTCCCCACACGAGATGCCAACACCACATTTCAAAGCTTCACAGGTTCAGAAACGAGCATGGAATCAAATCTCCTGACATTCTCTCCAGCTGTGCAATGCGAAAAAAGACCAGAACTATAGGCTACTGAGGTTCAGTAAGAAATCAAAACAACATTCTATATTTGGTTTTTGGTACAGTCAATATCCGAAGTTTCAAATCATCATACCCTCGATGATGGGGTATGAAAATATATATCCAGTGATGTCCATATCGTATGGACATACCCATATCGTATACTATTTTCAATATGAACCTGGTGTGTTTTATTGTTTTATTGCTGTAGTTTCTATGTGCTATTACAGACTTGGCTGTAGATTGGTTTCTTGATTTTTAGTATTTTATTAATCACAATTCCTTTAAAAAATTATTCTATTAATTACCACAAAAGGATATATAACCCATTCTCAAACAATGATTATAAAACTACAAAACTGGTGCCACAAATGCATATTTAGGTTACGTATCTACCTTCCCTATTCGTTCAAGATAAGTTAAAGCTCAGCTCAGCCAGCCAGTACATTTATGACAATTAACCATTTACATTGATGACAATAATTAACAAACAATTAACTGGCGCAATAGGAGAGGTAGAGGAAGGGGAGGGTGGATATAGTTTCCCAGGAGGTACCGATCAAAAAAAAAAAATGATGTCACACTTCGGCCCCAACTCATTCAGTGAAGACTGTACCGTGAATGTTGCCCAGTTGCTTTGAAAAAAGGAACCAGATATTTCAAGGTTTATTTACACAGAGTTTGTGCTGTCTGCCCTCTCATATGACATTCTTTCAAACAAGTAGGTGCCATTTCTTAAGTCTGTCCACAGACACAGCACTGATAAAATACCCAGCTTTCAGGCTGCCTCCTCTTTGCCTGTAAGCTCGCTGAACTACCACATCCACAGCATAACTCAGGGATTGACCTCAATGACACGAGGTTGCTTAAGGTTGACCACTTCCCCTCGAGAGCACCAGCTCTTCAGAGCCATTGCTGAATGGAAAAAGAGGGCCCACATGTCCAGTGCTTTTCCAGCCTTTCTCCTGAAATGGCTTTCATATGCTGTGCGGAGGAGAGCGCACGCTGTCGCCGCCATTGCCCCTCAGCGGCTACGTGTTCGCGGAGGTCCCTCCGCAGGCCGCGACATTCATAACACTAATTATGACTGGGAGCGCTCCCCTCCTGAACCAGTGGGTCACCGCCGAGTGGCGTGGAGCTCTCGGCCGCGCGACTCCCCCTGCGCCTCATAGCGCAGCCTCCCTGATTTACGGAGCTAGGCCCGAATCAGATTAGCCAGGAAAGCGAATGTCATTAACTTTAAAGTGATTACATACAGGAAGCTCACAACGAGGTCTGGGTCAAGCAAAGAGGAGTGTTCGGGGTGAGGTGAAATGCGGACGGCCTACTTCGGCAGCGTAGTAGTATCTCCGAAATGCTGACCCTCTCGGGAGGGCTGTGGCGTAAGTAAAATACGGACTTAACCAATTCCCTGCTTGCATCATTACACAACTTTTCTTATTGCATCCTGTCCATAAAATGAGTGCACTACGCTGAGGTGTGTGGCACAATCCATAGGGCAGCATATTCTAAAACCATGTGCGAGTCACCCATGGGGTCGGGGGTTAGATTCCCCACCATGACACTTTCTGCGCTGTGATGCCATGTCTGTCTGCAACCCTCTCTGCTTTCCCCCTGTAAAAGGAAGGCAGACTGTCCGCTCTCCTTTAAAAAAATATTACATTTAAGGCATTCACATTCAGAAAACCTATAGTCATAGCCATTATTATGCATGAGGAGAATACTTTATTCAAAGGCTTTATCCAGTTTGTTTGAATGAAGCATTTACTTCACAGATATTTACAAAACGGCACACAATCTGACAGGAGCATTTTAAGAGTGCCAGAGTGAATCTTCTCTGGGAATTGCCATCTGAAAGAGCCAGCCCAAGACAAGTTTACCGTGCTCCGGTTCGAACCCCTACCATTACCCCTACCACGAAAATGTTGGAAATAGTGAGTGCTTGGGGCAGAATGCATCTTCACCAGAATCTTTTCTGCCACACATATCCTTCTGGCCAGCACCACAAAACAAACAAAATAAAACATTTTTTTAAAGATAGCAATCGCGATGTTGCAAACCATAACACTGCCACAACCGATTATGGAGATGATAAACACCAACATAAATAAATGACGTTGGGTTCCGGTGGCTGATTGGCTGATTAGAAACGCTTAGAACTTTGGGCTAATTAAATTTCATGACACAATTAAGCAGCCAAACGTTTCCCCAAAGACAGATTTATGCAGTGCTTCCCCAATTACAGCTGGCCCTCTGCGGCAAAAACATGTCCTGAGGGCTCTCCTTCTCCAAGGTTAAAGCGCTTTGATCTCCTTCAGATGGAATTATGGGACGATCCAAGCACAGACAAAGAATTACTGGACTGAACAGAAGTCCCTGTTTGATCTACGTAAAATCATCTTATCCAACATGGCGCCCAGGATGGCCATGTGCAGTGACCTTATGCGCCCCATGTTGTAAACTGACAAAGGTATTCATTGCAGATGAGGGACTCAGCTGGAGTCCAAACAAGAGCACCGAGTCACTCCTATCCACTGTGGGTGCTCAGTTCTTGCATATATTAGAGGCCACTGCTGTCGATGAATAGCCATTGAAGTCATTCGACATCCATCGTTTCTGAATGGGAAGTCCTCCGCAATGAACGCAGCTCAAACTACGCCGACTAACGCCATCCCTCCTTGCAAGTGTGAAGTTCAGATTCACAGAAGAACGTCACCTTACAAAGGACAATTCACACTGAATGTAAGTTGCACTTGACACTTAAAAAACGTCATTCAATCAAACAGGATACCGTCCTCTTTGGGGAATAATGAGCGGCCAACCGTCGAAGCAAAGCAATTCTACAATGACTCATTCGGAGCAGGTATTGTAAATGAGAAAGTGCAAAAGTAGCAGGCTATTGTTAAGCATGATGGTTCATAACCCTTTCTCTATGCAATCACCATAATTAACATTCCTCTTTGACAGTAACATATTTGCATTAGCAGAGAACATGCTGCTACTTAGTTATATTTGCATTTTGGTGCCAGAAGATCGGGCATCACATTTAATTGCTGAGTAGGCCAACGTGGTCAAAGTCTGACAGAAACAATTATGTGCTCAGAGTTTCTAAAAACAGCTGGGGGATTTGCCACCATTCAAAATGTTCAGAATGAGTTGAACTTGCAAATGCTGTCTATGGGAAGACTAACATGAACCGATTAAGTCTTGCCCTTCTGTAGAAAACCACAATAATTAGCTAAAATCAGCAAGCCACCAACAGCATATGATGACACCATCCATTTTGTGGTTCATAAAGCCTCAATATCCCATCAGTACCTGATGCTAAAGATTTCAATGGTAGTGTCACCTGGACAGTGAATCCAATTGCGGTTTTTCACAGCACCCGTTCAAATTTTCACGCATAACATTTGCAATCGGAAAACCCCCTAAGTTTTCGAAATCAGACATTGACAAATTTACTACAGATGGCAGATTGTCTCCCATCTGTGGGGTGCACTATCCCATTGCACCATCTCGTTTTAGATAAGAATATTCATGAATGAATGCACGATAAAGCTAAATACAGTGCAGGTTAATTCATATTCTCTACTCCCTTTAGACCGAGCTCTAAATGTCCAGACATTGCTAGTTTGAGTCTGGGCTACGGTTTGTCATTCACCTAAAATGACTGGGAATACACCGGAGTTGGACACAGCTTCACAGTTCTTTCTACCAAGGAAGGGTCAACAAAGTTCCATTGGTCACTGCTGCAGAAACGTATCACGCTAAGTAGTCCTAGCAAATAGTCACTGTCTCACAGGCTCCTCGATATCAGAGGAACATGCATGCCTCAGCAATGAATGCCAATTAAATAATTATTTATTTATAGACTAATGAGAAGTATGCTGCAACTCCAATACAGTGTGTTTCCATTATTATTATGATTAGAAACTTTTCTAAGAAATAATAATGATTGTCCTGCGATGGGATTGACGACCTGTCCAGGGTGTATTCCTGCCTCTCCCCGATGCATGCTGGGATAGGCTCCAGCCCCCATGTGAACTTGACCAAGAATAAGCGGGTTATATAATGGATGGATGGATAATAATGATTGATGAGTGTCCAATATGTAGCATCACATTTGATAAAACTCCCAGAACTCTAGATCTACCTGTGAGGACCTGAGTGTCAGAGCAATACCATTCCACCTGCTTTAAGAATCTAAAACTATTTATGTCCTGAATAAGGACACTGCTAGACAGCGGAAGGCTTGGATTCAAGACATGCGTCAAAATGAAAAATTTGGCTACTGTCAGACAGGGGTCCTTCTGCACAGACTTCCTGCATCCACTTTAAATGCACAGTACCTCAAGCAGGTATCTCCCTGCGATGAAGGGTAAGAGGCTGCACTGAAACGTGGCTAAGAATTGGCTAAGATCAGAACTCGTCCGAAAGCCTGGATGACCTGGTTTTCTCTCCTTTCTCCTGACATTTTTGAAGCTTGATAACTGGACTTTGCAAAGGAACATTTGCCCCTGCTGCCAAAAAAGCAGGGAAGCAGAAAATCCATGCTACTAACAAATAAAAAGATAATCTGACAGACCAGCTGGGATCCCTCCCAGAACCAGAACCAGCCCCATCCTTAGCATCAAGGGGACACTGGGAAATCCTTTTTCAATCCAAGAAGTTCTGCACGTCCACAACCCAATCAGAAAATATCAGATCTTTCTTAGTTTTGGTGCATGTGCTTCAAAACTGCTAGCTTTAAGTATCTCCACAAATCAGGAAGTAATACTCTATTTAAGAGGTTTCCAAATGAATCCTGTCGTTCTTTGCCAAAATATCGAAGGCAGCAACATCGTGTGACTCAGTTTCCTTCCATATAATAAACAATCACTGAGGTTACAATTCAAAGAAATAAAAGTGCTGGTGTTAACAGGTGGCCTCTAGAGCCAGGCTCATTCATAATTTACCCCCTCCAGATCATGTACAACCTGATAGTCCAGAACTGTAAGGCACAGCTGGATGACAATACGAGAGGAAGTGACCAATTTCGTGACCAAGTGGCCAAAGTCGATGTCAGGGCAACATGTTTTCAATGTCTGCAGCAGGTGGGAGTAGCATGAAACATGCGACCTCACTTGCACAACCCAGGGTTGCTAACGTTGTGCGTATGTTTTGGCCCAAATGCAAGAGCACAAGGCATAGACGAAAGGTCTGAAGTGTGGAATGGGTTCAGAGATGTGTTAAGTGCGAAATAGAATTGCATACCACTGAGGTACAATCATCACTCCAAATACCAAAAGAGCCAATCCTCTCTCACCACAACACAGGTGACTCATGAAGTTGGACCAGACACAGTGAATCAATAGACCTATCCAAACTTGGAATCCAGAAGAACTTGGAATTGATGGGTTTGGAGTTTTGTCCTTAAGAGAAGTTAAGCATATATGTGTATTGATCAATGATTTAGTGTAGCTGGTGAGGGCTGATCATCGGGGCCTTGGTTGTAAATTGTATGGCAGGAGGGCAAAGGCCAAGATTGGACAGGCTTCTGCTCTCCCTGAATGGACATCTAGGTGCCATAAGGTATCGGGCATGACTAAAGGCGTGCGTTGTTGATGAACAAAAGCACATATCATTCTGAAACAAAGAGATATGCTCTCACAGATAATATGGACGTGTGTTAAGTCAAGGCCTCCGAGGGTATTTAAGGTTGATTAGACGACCAGTGTGTTGAAGGTTGCTGTACCGCAAACTTGTGCTGTTTCTCAGTGATCTTTCCGCCGGTCGGCGTGCCACACAATAAACTTTAAATTTTTCTAGTAAAGTGTTTGTTGTGTTGGTGAGTTCCTGCATTGACCTGACTTGGATTACAAGGAAAAAAGCTGGGACCTAACAGAATCCAGAGGAAAAGACAGTATAACTTCTCTCTCACCTCCACCAATGCATAAAGCTCAGGCCCGGCTTCAATTATCACGCTAACTAATGCGTGCCTCAGAGATTCAAAACAATGAGCTTTCCTCAGAAAGAGCTACAAATAATGTCCAGATCAAAGGAGAGCACCAATAACTGAAAACAGTGCGGTGACGTTGAGGGGCGCTTTCCATTCCTCATGGAAAAACATACAAGGAGCATCTGGGAACAAGACTCATTTCATGGTTTTTGGAATTCTGGCACGTCTGCTATCGTGACCCGCGGACAGGGAGAGGGCAGGATGCCGCAACGCGTCTCTTAGCAGCAGTGAAAGAGTGGAGTGCGGCGGACACCCACATCCTTCCCTCCGGGAGGGGCAAGTGCTGTCTTTCAATGGCGGTCTGTGCTCTGGAACTACAGCAAGCCTAAATCATGCTGTATCTATAGTTACAGCCTTTTGGAGATTCTCAGAAGCCTGGCTGTGTACGTGAAAAAACCCCCAGCAAAGTTTATTTCATAATCAGACACACCACCAGGCACTCCAACTTTTTAAAAACCTACTCTCCTGCAAATGTCCGTTGGCATTCAACCCAGTACCTCTAATGACACCACTTCAAAACAAACATTTAACATTCTTCCAGGTAGGCCTATAGGCCTAAATATAGGATTTGGAAAGGGAAACTAAAACAAAATAAAAATGGAGGCTAAAACATTCATATGTAGATTTTCAGGGAAAAGCTCATCACGTAGCTCTTCCCTGTGGAAGAACAGGAGGACGACGCCGCTGAAAGAGTGTTCCTGCACGGCCGTGTGGGAGTGAGATTCGGTGCAAGTCTTGTAAGTGGGCAGAGTATGGCATGCGTCTCAGACCTGGCCGCCGTGCCTCCTAGCAACACCACAGGCTCCAGCCAACAAAGCTCGGAATGGCATCAGAAGTCCCATATCCTCATAAACGTCACCATTAATCCAGCAGGGTGCGTCAGCCTGTTTCATTAACATTGAGAGCAACAAGAAAAAAAGACAATGAAAGGAAAGTCGCTCGAGGCAAGGAGCGACAAGGAAACTTTCACTACGTTCCGGCGGACGGTCCCAAGAAAGAGAGGGGGCCCGCTGGGTCTGCGTAGCGATGTCGACGCTGCAGATACTGACAGACCTCAACCCTCTGGATCCTTTTAGTACATGTGATTTGCAGGCAAAGGAAACTACTGTTCAAACATATTTTATTTATTAATTTTTCTATATAAGCATCAATTGCAAGTCTCACTAACCTCAGGCGACCTCAACTGCAGATGAACCAAATGAGTGGAAACTTTATCTCCATTTAATACCGTTCGGTATCTCAGCATCGTTTAAAGTATATAGGCATTCCTATAACAACAACAACAATTATAATTAAAAAGTAATAAATAATAATAACAATTATAATAAATTCAGAATTATAAATATGATTATTTGAATAATACGTGTTAAATGTACCCTCACAGAATTGTATGGGCAATTGTAGTTACAGGCCTAGTGTTTGGCTTTACCCAATCTCTTGTTGTCTCAATTTCCAAGTAAGCCTTCTTAACATGTTCTATGCTGATAGAAGCAAGTCCGCTTGAAGCGAACATAACAAAGACCAATTCGCTGTCTGTCCCTTCAGTTTCAATCCGTGCAGCCTCTCTCCAAGTCTCATAAATTCCAAAAAGCCTCGGGTCTTATAGTTGGCATGTCTTTGCTTCCCTGGGAGAATGATATCCATTTAACTGAAAGAAACTTAGCCCTGTGTACAAACAAGGCAGACAAATTCCCAACGATGAATGAATCTTTAATTTTCTCACCCTGACCGCCTGCTTAACTGGATAAGCCAGTAATATGTTAAACTGCAGCAGAGCAAAACAGCCGAAAAACCGTTAGGCCTAATGCAGAAGGTAGATCAAACAACACTTTGGCGATAGATATCACTTCATTGTTTGCCTGTATAAAAGACTTACAATCAGAAACAGCCGAGGAAATGCATAGTTTTTATTGGACATTTACACCCTCTATATTTCTCCCTCTGTACAACAACAGAATTATGCACACAGTAGACACACAAATCCAAACAACATGCTATATGGTACTTATCTTTGTTAAACATTTGGAAGAGTGGCCCGCATTGCCCTGGGCATGCATCCAGGAATAAATGACAGTAGAACCCTCAAAAAGCCTTCTGCTCTTGCTGCAGGATGTGCTAGAGGGAAGGACAGTGAACACGCCATATAAGGCGTGTTAAATGTGACTTATTGGAAGATGTGAGAATTTTGTATCTTCCTCTGAACTGTACTGGAGGCCTAGCCTTGCAGGGTGACACATAGCAGGCCATATCTTTGCCCCAGGGACAGAAGGTAAAAGTTGGCAGGGAATTTCCCGCCTCGTCCCAAAATGGTGACTCCTCTAGTTGAGCTGGCTCCAGCGGTCTGCCCGCACCATCTGCAGTCCTTCAGCACCATGCTGTGCAGATCAGCTGGTGGATTGCACAGCTAAATGAAAGTGATGGCTGGCTGCAAGCACTTTGGAAGACAGTTATGCCCCCACCCAAAATGACTAAGTATGTTGTAGAGTTGGGATGAGCTCATTATTGCAATTTAGCATTCCACATTTGAGAGTAAAGGAAAATGGGGGGGGTAAAAAGTTTTTTCAAAAATACTTTTTTTTTTGTTTAAATCTAGTTCTATGTGATAATGTCAGTAGGCTTTGGTAAAGGGTTCAGTCCATTAAATCCATTTCTCTCTTTTAATTGCATTCATTGTGAAAAGACTAGATTGTTTTTGGCTGGGCAATGCTTCTTTCGGTCAGCCCAAAAAAGAAATTTGCACAGCTCATGCAGAAACAGTCTGCGTAGTCCTAAAGGTTTTCAAATGGCAACATTATGTTCCGACAATGGTTACGGGAAAACTGTCATCGTCCACAAACAAACCCTTCCATTTTCAAACTGATTTCTACCATTCTGTGGAGGATGAAGCCGTCTTGTCCAACCGTTTTATGCTTTTCATTCAGTCCTCGGCACAGCACTGAGGCAAACCTGCATTCAAATTCAAAAAATGTTCACATGCACTGAATCGAGAAGACAAAAGGCGGGAGCAGCAACCATGACAACGGCGAGTAATGCCGACGTGATTCACGCCGGCAGCCCGGTTGACATGGCAACCTCGACAGGAATCAGGTCTTCAGCCAGCGGAGGCCTCAGCTGGCTGGGTGAGAGGCCGACATCAGTGACCTAATGGCCGACAGCAATCCACTTAATTGGACTGGGCAAGGGTGGCCTCCTTTTTCCACATAGGTTCCCTCCCATCCCTTCTGCCTGGATCAAGGCCCCTTCACTGGTGTGTGGGGGGGGGGGGGGGGTGGGGGGGTTCAGATGAGAGGCTCCCGTGGGGCCAAACACCAGATCTTAATCAAGATCACAGAGTCATGGATAGAGCACAGAACCACCCATATCTGGTGCCCACAATGATGGCAGACTACAAGTGTCCCCTCCAGGGAGCTTGTTTTAGAAGTGAACAGGCAGGGCCTCTGATCTTTGCTCATCCTCTTTCCAGAACCTTGGGGGGTTGAATTATAACAAGAGACACATGATTTTGTAAAAGCTCATGATTTGGCCGCACAGCGCACTTGCGCAATTCACTGAAACTGATCACTGACTCCAATCATAGAAAACATAAGAAGCTCAATATCTGTATAACGCTTTCAAATGATGACAATGCTGAATGCTGTCAAAATGAGTACATTTATTCCTCGGATTTCAAAAAACACCCTGGACTGAGGTTCAAGATGCGTGGAGGATTACCTGGAATAAACCTGGAAACCAACTTCCCGGAGACCAGATTCCCCTGACAGGGACAAAGACCTGTGCTGCCTTCTAAATAAATGATCTGAACAGTGGAAAAGATACAGGCACCATTCCTTTGCAAGTAGAAGTGCAAGACAACTGAAACTTATGGCCTACATGACAGTTGACGATGAGAGTAAGGTTAATACACAAAATGTGCAACAACTAGCACAATCAAGCTATTTACTAGCACAATTTACATACACACAGCTGGCCCAAACACATTATGAAATACTCAACACAGCCACTCAGAAGAATCCCTGCAGCAACAATTAAGTATCTCTTCCTTCCTTTTGAAAGCCCATCTCCTTGATTACACAGGTCAGCCAGAACGTACACAACCCCTAAGGGCCAGGTCCACTTGTTATGACATGTCTGCTGAAGGGGAGAGCGACGGCGGCGTGGGAGGTTTAGCTGTGGTCTGCTCGCAGGAGGAAGTATGTGTTGAGATCAGATACTGCTGACGCAGGCAGAAAGTGGGTAGCGCAGGGCTGCCAGCCAACAATCTGCTTTTCGGACATACGCGACAGCACGTCGCTGTCCGTGAACATGGGCGGACGCTACGGCTTGTGCTGTCGTACTGGCTACAGATTAATTTACTCATATCCATCCGTCAGTTAACGTAAAATTACAACCGCACTAAATGCTCATCACGTCTCCTGTTTGCTGGGTTCTCCCCGGACTTTCCACTATTCTTGACAACACAGTAGATGAACTGTACATTGGCGCACAGGCCGTACATGTCCTGAGCAGAGCTCCTCTGCCGGTTCCATGAAAAAAGCAAGGACGCATAAATGGCTGAAGGGATGTAGGGTATTGCTCAACAATATGGGCTTGCACTTCATGTTTATATTAACCTCACTTGGGTGTACCTCAGAGCTATTATGCTTGATAGGCTACCACATTGGTTTCAGGTTCATTCCATTTCAATTCAGCAAATTCATGAATTTAAAAAATGTCTATAATATTCTGTGAGAGTTTTTCCAATTAATTTCTTAAATTGACTGAGCCGAGAGACCCAAACCATGATACCGCACATCGCATGCAGTTCCTGTAAATATCCTTTGCTCTTTCAGGTAAACCTCAGATGATATTTTGAAGATCAGCACGTGTATAGCTGTTTCACTTCTATTCATGAAGGGCTGGTCTGAAAAAATATTTGCTATTCCGAGCTGTGGTAATTTAGGGTTGCCACAGAAATTATTGCCAGCCATACATCCTGTAATTTCATTGGTCAAAGACAGAAAAAAAGAGAGGAACGGAGAACACAAAGAGGTCAAGGCTGAGAGCTTGACGGTTCGAGCACAGAGCACAACCCTCAGGGCAGAGCTGCCTCGAACTTCCTGTTCCTGGCCTTATCCTGTCCATACAGAACTGCCACTTTCCCGCCCAGGAAACAGGAAGACACAAACAGCCTTGCTTCTTGGTAACAACGAAGTTAAGTTAAGTTCACAAAGCTCACAAAGCTAGCTGTGAATCATTAACACCTACACAGCCTTTACTGCGTAACCAAAACAAGGAAACCGGAGTCTGTTCTATTAGTTCCTAGTTTAGTTGTCCTTTTCCTTTGCAATATTTTCACCCTTGCTTTCATCTGTTTACCAATTTCCCTGCCCTGGCAATTCTCCACCCCAGACTCACTCCCACATTGAGGTCAAAAAGGCAGAGCAGCTGAGAGAGTGGGCTAAATACCCTCTGAACACATTGCACAGCTTGCCCTAAAGAACACCAGGGTGCAGTTTTTCCCAACATTCTGAGACTTTCCTTCACCCAGGTTCCCTCCACCAATGACGCACAAAGCCCCAGTGCCTCAGCTAAACGTACCGAGAGTTTTCCACTCGGGAGGGAGTGGAAAACGCACGTCTACCAACACCATCAGGGTGTGACGTTACGCGCAAAACTCTCTGAGAAGAGTCCGGGCCAAGTCCTAAACCCGTGACATTCCTCATTTTTTCCCCCCGGAAAGGGGTTCTGCCGCCATGTCTGTCCTCCAACCCCCGCCCCCGATGCAGAAATGTGTACCCTGCTAGTCATCTGCAGGCCCGCCTGTGCTGATTCAGCAAAACTATTCCAGCTGGGGCAAAACATCTCGGCTCGACTCTTTGACGGAAAACAAACCGGCTTGCGGACTTCTACTGACCTCGGCGGAGCCATCGCTTTGGCAGGCTCATTCTGCGATATGTTTGCGAGGGTGAGGAGAGCCGCGGTTTGGGGAAAGTCGCTTGCGCAGCTGCCAGGGAGGACCGTTTTTGAGGAAATGTTTATACACGGAAAAGCACACACGGCGGCATGTGCAGTTCGTCGAGGAGAGGACACGGTTTTCACTAGCGAGCGAGACCAGCGTCCATGGCCAAGAAATAACACGAGCGTATGACTCACAGCCCTATCTGTCCTTGGGCTGTGCAGAGCTAAAGGCTCACAGAAATGGTGGGGAAAGGGGAGGCGCAAGAAACGTTCAAAGAAAGGAAAAGCTGAGGTCAGCTTTTCACACACAGTGACAAGTTTTCAATCTTGATGAATAATAGCAAGGGTAAACGCAAACCTGGGAGAATGCCCCACTCTGAAACATTTTCTGATAAAACAAGTAGCCAAAACATTATTTGTTTAATTTATTTTCTGACTGGATTCAGTTCCAGAAAAAATGAGCCGCACAACCTCACGTCCCACATACACAAACCATAGGCTATTCAAAAGACTAAGCAGAATATTATCTCGTAGATCACAAGGTAGCAAAATCCCGGGCTGCACATCAAAACTACTCCCAACTGATTCTGATTAATAATCAGCATGTAAGAAGTTCAAGTGATGCTGAAAGTGCTGATCTAGAGAGGAGGAGGGAAGGGGTGTAAATAGCCCTTTCCTTAACTGCGCCAGCTGCGGGCCTTGGCAGCGCGGACCAGGCGAGGGACGTGTGCTAGATGGAGGCTTTGCTACGACTGCCGCCACACCGCTGGCTCTTGAAAGGAAATGTGCTCGCTTCCTGTGCTAAGTGTACAGAGGAGAGATGGCACTTGGACATGTGCTGAGGCAGATGTACACACACCAGCAGCCTGGCTGCTGCCCTCCAAAACTTGGGCTACGTTTAAGGTACAATGCACTTTCAGATATGCAAAAAAATAAAAAACAAAACAAATTATTATTTTTTTTTAAATTCCATTTTCCTTTAATCAGCAATGAGACAGTTATATATGGGCCTTCAGACAATAAGGAATTATTTAATATTCATGTTCAAGAAACTGTTATGTTGAGGTGTGCCTGGCAGCTGTGTACAACATTGTAAGCTCAAGTGGTAGGCTGAAACTAGGACGAATATCAATTGTTAATGTATCAGGGTCTCATAAATATCAGAGCTGGTGGCTATTTCAAGACAGCTTACAAAACAAAATTCACATGACGTCGCTGTCGGGCGAAAACCACGTATCTCCAAAACCGTTATTTTTCAGGAAATAAAAAAACCGTTATATTTTCAAAACGAATAATCACAGCGTCGTGAAAGTTTGTATGTTTTCTACATACGAGGTCCGATACTCACATATGTCAATACAAATTTCTTATTCTTAGAAATCAAGTAAAATGGAGTTACGAGTTTTGCGACAATCGAATGTGGAGATGCATGTTTTTTCCATCATTGATTAGAATGGCTGTATCTGCGCCAGTGAATGAATGCCCACTGGCTGCGAGTCTATTATCGAGTGCACAGTTAATACTCACACATCTGTAAGCCAGTCAGCAGAAAAACTGTCAGTCTATCCAGTGATTAAACATCTGTATGTTTTGTAAAATAAATTAAATCAGGAGACAAGTCCCTAGTTCACTGCATTAACCAGCTAAAATGAAAGATTCCTTTCTGCCGAGACGAGCGAGTTGGCTACCTAACTAGCCACTCGTCTCCCAAAAATCACTAAATGGTTTTCTTACTCAAAGCACATCAAAGATGATTAGGTATTAGCTCTAGTCAAACAACAATCAAACATTATGTTACTGGCAAGCATGCAGTCAAAGATATAATGTGATGCGTTTTGTCACAATCTAGCATAGTGTGCACTTGTTAATTATTTCATTACATAGACTGGACAGACACAATGTTTTTTGAAAACATGTATTTAAGCATGTATTTAAGAATTCATAGTGGCACTCCACCAGCCATTAAAAGATCAGGTGTAACTTTAGTAGTAGTAGATAAGATCCGATCAACTCGCGCGACAAAGTTTTCCTCAGATGGAAAGTAGCTCCCGTACTTCGTCCGAAAAAGGCGGGATGGACATGGACAGGTTTTTGCTGACAAGTTGAAGAGCCAATGGCGTTAGGGGGTTTTAATCACAAGCTATTTTTAATACTTTATATTGGTCAAATCGTCTTAAAACCCACAGACAGACTTAAAAGATAAAAAATAGTAGTGATTTATGATATGAAGATACTATTTGAAAATAATGAAGATACGTGGTTTTCAGCCGACAGCGTCGATGAGTATTTTGTCATTTAAATTTTTTTAATATTCCATAGGTATGGTATTCAAGAGTTAATATTTATTCCTGAATATTTATACCATGGCACGTTAGTAGGCCTACATGTATCTCTTATGCAGTATGCATGTTAATACAGTATGGGCAGCTCTGTATTGTGATTGGACTATCAGATGTGTCACTGTATTGCAACAAAAGGCATTCTACCAGTGAAATCCTGGTAATGTAATGTAAATTCAAAATATCATATTCGACATGTGCAGAATATAACATGGGAACAATATTTGAATTGAATAGGCTACTCCTCAAGAAAATACATTTTTAAAAATCAGGGTCACGGCCTTTTTCCAGTAGGTCTCATAACAAATTAATTCTCTATTCGAATCTTGCAAAGTGCCTTCAATGGAAGAGAGGACCCCTAGTCACCCGAGAGCCATGATTTCGACTTCATTTTCTTTTCTTTGAAACAGCTGTGTTCTTTCCTTCCATGTCCTGTACTTTACTTCTATCCCACAGGCTTTTCATTTCATCTCAAAGCCAATCAGTTCACAGATCTAAAGGCAGCCTTTTATACACATATACCGCGCTCATAAAACCACAGGAAGAAAGCCAGCCTGTCCAGAGTGAAACTGCAAGGGGTTTTTCTGAGGGCCGGCCCAATCTGGTTTTATCGCAGACTTGTGGCAATGCGGTGAGGTCCTCTTTGGAGGGTGACCTTTGAAGTTTGGGAGCCAATTAAATACTTTTGGTCACAGAGAATAACTAGCCTATAACCTAGTCATTGTAAACGGATTCATCAAAGTGGCCACTGGCTCTGAGGAAATTTGAAAGAATCTGTGCTTTACCCTTACAGGATAAAGTCACGAGATAGGAAAGAGCGGGTGATATCCGGGGATAGATAGATTGTCGAAACGCAACCACTCGCTCTGCAGGACTGCCTGGCTTGACAGGCCCGGCTTGTGATTTCTGCAAAAGTATAGTAGGCCACAAACAAGCTTCACCTCTAGCTTGCAGATCTCTATTCTTTAAATCACCATCTAGCACTTGACCTCTTCTTCTTTCTGCCCACATGAGGGCCTACATAAAGTTGATGGCATAACTTTGACAGCTATTGAAACCGTAACGTTAATCAAGAGAGGAGACTGAAATTCTCCTTCACATTGTGAAGTGAAATTCAGTCAGAGCCAGTTTTCGGGAGACGGTAACTAGCTAGCTAAGCTACCTTCCTAACTTGCTCAAATCATTCAACACTTATTTGTTTGCAATTTTCTAGCTATCAAATTGTTACCTCAGCTCCATTAAGGTGTCAATGTGGACATTTGAATATTTGAACATTGTGGCGACCGTTACATATTCTTAGGAAGGAAAGCTTGCCATTACAAACATTTCTGCGAGCTATATCACAAAAGCTGCCTCTTTAACATGAACCGGTAAGGCTGTAGCACAAGAACAAAACAGAAATACTTAAATTCAAGCATTTTATTCTTTCTCAACTAATCCTTTTCACAAATACAGCTTCCCTCTCCTCACAGTTAGCTGGCAATTCCTTGACATCAATTGTCACAAATGACTAAAAAGGCTGCTCTCACCTCCTTGGGCTGTGCGAAAACCAATTAACAGGAGAGGTGAGGCTCTTTTTCTCTATGGCCCTACTAGTGCCATTTGTCCCACAGCTTCAATGCTCAAGTTATTTTCAGAATATTTTCAACAGGATATATAAGCCTGTACATTTTTATGAGCACACCAGGGTGGGAAATTAACAAAAAGCATTAGTGCCAGTTTACCCTGGCATTGCTGCTTAGAGAGAACATCCATATGTTCTATGCAAATGTATAAATGTCACATGATGCAACCAAAATCCACCACCAACACCTCATCTGATCTTATGTAAAACTGCTAAAGAAAAAAAAGTGGCAGTGGTCATCAACCAAGCAGCACATGATGATTGAAAATATATCATTGGTTTAATAATATTTTATTTTACGTGTCAACCTGTGGCTTAACATAGCTGTCACCTGCCATCAATCCCAAGATCCAGGTAGCAAGGGGGGTGGTGGATAGGTGAACTACGATCCACCATTTTCTTCGCCCTACCCCTGTAAAACATGGCTATTTCCTACCCTTGGAAAAGAAGGAAAATACCAACCTATTAAAACGCACTGATAGTTTCGCCTTTGTAAGTGTAGCCCTATTTTTAGACAAGTGCAAAAAAGTGAATCATCAGTCTGCGCCCAAGGTTTTTGAGGTACCTATCCCAAAAATCCCCATCACTGAAACTGCGGAGACTGCGCTCAGGGGCTGCGTAAGTAAACAAATGACGGCGATGTCTCCTCGAGTCACCCTGCCTTCGCGTTAAGAGCATTTGTCTGCCAGAGGTTATCCCAAGGACAAGGCAGGAGAGCTGTGAGTTTCTCTTTCCCCAAGGTCCCTGCAGAATAAAAGGATTTTAAAAAGGGCTGCTCAGAACAAAACTGTACTTCGCTCGTAATTAGCGACTTTCCAAGTTTCAGTAGCACAGATATTCACTGACATCTCAGAGGCAGGCAATATGAACTGTCCTTCGGCGCTGATTGCTTGTAAATATGAAACCGCGATGCTTTGGAAAAGACGCAGAATGTCCGTGCGGACAACAGTAAAAGTACCAAGAGACATTAACACCTGATTTAATATTATCTAAAGTGTCTAAAAGACAACACTAAGATCAATGATAATGGGCCTCACTCACCAACCATTCTACAAACAAATTTGTTCTTAAGACTTTGTTTAAAATGTTTTTATGAAAATTCTGGCATTCACCAATATTTTCTTAATTGGGATTTTTTCTTGGGTAGAATAGAAGCTCAAAACGCAAACATCAGTAGTTAATCCAGAAATGTTTGTCAAAACGTTTTAAAGAAAGTCTCAAGAACAAATTTGTTTGTAGAGTGATTGGTGAATGAGGCCCAATGTCAGGAAATAACTCGAAGGGCTGTTTTTTGAAACACGATAAACACATTTTAAAAAGCCGTAGCATAAAAAGGCTAAAAAGGGGCGCAAGAGAAAACAGGACGGGAACACGGGAGACACGGCCAACAGCTGGGGCCCAGCGCTGCATTGCAATATTAATGACCAGAGCAAGGACTGTTCTGGCATATTGTTTGTGACTGAGGCTTTCATTAAGCCCAGCATCTGCCCTGTCACCCAGAAACTATATGGACTCATATCTCTATGCGACCTTCCATTACATCTGACAACAAAAATCTGTTTATTCCCACCAATAAGGTTTAAATACACTCAAGAACGCCTCCCCAACTTTCAAAAGAAATCTGCTCTGTAAGCAAACGTTTGACTGTTTATACACCCAGAGTTCCTCTCTGATACTCTGGGTTTGATCTTGCTTTATTTTCTCGCATTCCCATTGTTCTTCTTCCCTCTTTCTGGAAGTTACTGGACTCAAATGAATTTTTTCCTCCTCCTCTGGGAAGAAAACCCCTGAATAGCAAAATAATGACTGAGCCAATGTAGTCAGCTGACAAATTGTAGTTTTACAATTTTCACCTTACCAGTCTCATCAGCTAACCTCCCATCTCTATAATGGTGAGAACTATAAAGGGTGAATGACTGTGAATGAAATTCTCCTTTGATCCAACTCGACCATCGGGAGTTGCTGACAAAAGGACAGCAGGCCGAATGTACTGCTTATCATGAGGTGGAGTTATAACCTAGTCACCCGTTAACACTTGCACATTCATGGAAACAGGGAAACGTAGAGCATCGCTGGAACCGGCACATCATTACATTTATTCACCCTTCTTGAGAATTAGCTAGTTTATAGTGAGATATCAGTGGTAACTTGTTTTAGAAGCACATCCATGGTGTTCCAGCCAAGGTGCATGACTGAGTATTTTGAATCTAGGGCCACACAAAACAACTATATAAACTACTTCACTGTGAAGTTTGAGTCTGTCTAATTGTGCCATATTAAATGGGAATATAAAAAGAAAAGTAGAGTTTTAGAAAATAGTTTTAGTTCAAATAATTTTATTTTATGTATAGAGAAATCAGAAAATTCTAGCTTAATACAAAACAAAGTAAAGCGTAATACAAAATGATCAGTCATGAAGATTCAGGTACCGGAACAACACTAGGCCTATATTTTAATACATTGCAAAATAGTCTATATAATATGCAAATGATTGGGCAATCCTGTATTGGGCACCCCTGTCAAAAGTGTATGTTACAATGAATCTCGAAGTGAAAAGATGCTGACCCAACTTATGCATTGTTCAAAATTTAAAATGACATCTTACTGTCATTTTTAATTCCTTGATATATTTGCAGTTATTATATATTCTATACAACAGGGTGCCAAAACATTTGCACGTGCCATGTTTACTTTAGCTTATTATTTAGAATGTACAATGAACGCAAATAGATAGTAATCATGCATTGGAATTTGCAGAAAGAGTTCATGTTTACTTTGTACAATACAACCGTGCGTGCGTGCGTGCGTGCGAGCGTATATTCAAGACCACCCATGCCAGTTTCATCTGGTAAGATTATTGAGGGAAGAAGAGTAGTCAAGGAAATGCATTGAATAAAAAATAATAATAATCAGTGAAAGTCAGATGTGTCAAATTGTAATTTGTGTTTTCTCCAAGCTTCAGTGAGAATCCGTCATCCGTCTTATCACACCCCTGGCTGCTGTTTCTACCACCTTGAATTCATACAAAGAAGAGTTGAGCTGTAAAAACAAATCAGTCATGTCAGTCAAAGGAAGGAACTGTCCAGATGAAATATGTATTCCTAAAAAAATAAAGTAAAATAAAAAAAATAAAAAAAATAAAAAACGTTTTTGTCCGCTGAACGGAATCAAAACTGCACCTTTGGGATTATCAGCCAAATTCATGGCTTGGAAACGGGTTTGGATTCTGTGCTGCCACAGCATTCCTTACATAGCTTTAGCGCTCAAATCTTGAATTTCAAGTTTTATGAGTTCTTACGTCCAAGCCAGAGCGGCGAAAGGCTCTTTGAAAAACGGCGTATCCACCCTGTGACAGGCATGCGGTTGGTTTCAGTGTAACATGAAACACAACATAAACATAGTCTCACGCGTCATTCATATTCCATGCACAGGTGTTTTTTTATTTTTATATATTTAAATCGCAACATAAGCACAAATGTGATCGAGCCAACTCTGGGGGTTTTAACACTCACTGTACGAGCTCGCAAGCTCATCTTTATGCCACCAGGAGATCACTGATGGTGAGAGACTACCCTCCAAAACTCATCTTTCTCCCATCAGGAGATTACTGAGGGTGACAGACACAGTACTAACTTCCATAACATTGAGTCTTAAGTCTCCTTTATTTTTAAGTTGTTGAAACAAAGGGTGTGCAATGACACTCAGAGATAGACAGTAAAAGTTTAAGGATCTCTGTTTATTTGAACCAGAGATCAATGTACATTTTGTGCAGATTTTACAGAGCTGCAACGCAAAACCTATATCTGGTGACCATAGAAGAGGGACAGAACAACCCAGAGTTCAAACCCTACTGTATTACGTCTAAAACTATGAGGACAAACATCTCATACATTTCTAAAATCCATGATTTTGACCAGACAGTCAACCATACAGCTTTAAAGTGCCATGCATATTTACCAGAGTAAGAGACTGGAACACAAAAACATAAGACTGACCATGTAGAGTACCTGGGACAAGAAAACAAATGGGAATCACCCAACAACATCTCAAAAATATATGGTATTATTTTTTAGGAGCATGTCGCTCACCCAATTTTCACAGCAGGTTTATACATAGCCCACGTTGACATAGCAAACTAATTTGAAAAAACATCAAACGTCTGTAAAGCCGACCACAAAACTGACAGCCAATTATGCGCCGTCATCAAATACATGGAATGATAACTGTCTACCTCAGTGACATTGTTCAAGTCAACAAAGGCCAGCAAGCATACATACTTTCCTTTTGCAAACAGAAACTGCACACTGAACATTAGCGTTTGCACACAAACTGCTGAACACAAAACCTCGACTCGAATACCGACTCTCCTGCCCCACTTTAATGACTGTTTAGGGAAAAACCAAATTTCATAGATGACAAAAACCATTTAAAATTCTAAGCAAAAGAAATTTCATACTTCCTGACAAGTAAAATAAAAACAAGAATTTAATTTCCCATTTCCAGTTCAGGGGAACTAATAAGGAAAATGCAAATAACGAGCAGCTGCCTCCCTCACAAAAAGAAAGCTCCCTTCCATTATCCTCTGCTGCCAATTTCACACTAATAATGTGGCCTCTCTCCAAGGCAACAACTTCTAGCTGGAAATCTGACAAAGAAGCCCTCGCCCGCACTCCCCCCACCCACTCCTACTACTACACTGTTCTGTAATGCATCAATCATCAAGAGGTTTTGGCCCCAACCGAGGCCTCCTCTGAGTCTGGACTTTCTTGGCACTGGCCAATGAGCTGGCCGGCTGAGGGGACCGGATCTGAACGTGACTCGTGTATGAGATTTTGATGCACAAAAACTATTCTAGAGCTGCATACGAATCCCTCCACGTGGTTGGGGGTCGGATCCCCACCACGGCACTTTCTGAGCTGTGATCCCATCTCTATCCGTTACCCTCTCTGCTTTGTCCCTGTTTGAACAAAGCAGAAAATGTGAAAGGAGGGCAGACTGTCCATTACTGATAGAAATTTGCAATTATGGTGCGAATGTAAATTACTTTACCTGGAAGTACCATTGACACAAATCAAGAATAAAAGTAAGAGAAAACTGGGAAATTACACTTTTGACAGAATTAACACACACACACACACACACACACACACACACACACACACACACACACACACACACACACACACACACACACACACACACACACACACACACACACACACACACACACACACACACACACACACACTCTATATGCAACTGTCAGGTAAACCCACACACTCTCACACTGTTCAGACACAAAGAAAGTCAACAGGGACAGGAAATTAATGGCATAAGCCGCAAAACTCAGGTTAGCCACCCACCTTACCCTGCATGTACATCACGTGCTACAGCCTGTATCACAGACTGCTGTTTAACAGAAAGTGAAAGTTGGGGGAAAAAATGCATTCTAGACGTTCCTCTTTAATAACTAGTACCACAGGACCTAGGTACAGTCAGCATGTGGTAATATTTAAATACATTTCAGTTTTCCCCTTCACTGGCCAAGAGAGACCAGTTTTTATTTTTTTACATTATAATGCCGTACATGGGCAGCCAGGCGACTCAGTGGGATTAAGATGTTTACTGTGCACCATGATCTGGTATGGAATCCTGACTGTGTCAGTGTGTGTGGCCAAAAGCCCTGGTAATGCTTAGAGAGGAATGATTCGATTCTGTAGGGATTTCTTTCGACACACACAATACAGCGAGTCCTTTGGTTGTTCAGGTGCGGACTCCTCGAGCTAAGATGCTGTACTGCAGAGTTTTAATTCTCTCCAAAACTGTCAGAGGACATTGCAGTGACAAGATGGGTATTCAAGTACTATCGCACATTCCATATAAAAGGAAACTACCTTTCATTTGTGTGATTTTACCTTTTGTCTATAGGTGTGAATAAGCTTGATGTAAACTTGATGTACACTTAGGCTACATTCTGATTTGTGATTGTCTACATATTCCCATAGATTACCGATTAAGTTTGGATGCATAAACTAGGCCTTTCTAAATATCTAAAGGCCTTTCATACTTAGATAAACACTACAAATTATGCCATTTCTTGGAAATGGTAAACACAACAAAACTATCTACATACCCATGCTAGTATACCTGCCAAAAATTAGAACACATTTTCACAAGTCAAAATATAATTCAGTGAGATTTTATAAACAACGCTTCTGTTTCAGGCTAGGAAAAGAAGCTTGTATCGCAAGAAATAGAGGGAGTGAAACCCACACAGGCTCAATGCTGGTTTCACCTCAGCTGGGCTGACGACGAAGTTTGTGTGGGCTGTAATTTTGTTGTGTTGACACGACGCTGCACAATCAAATCATGTCAACGCTTTGAACGCGCACTCAATTAACACGCAAACCCAACCCACATTTGAAAGCGTGTTTACCAGCGGGCAGCAGGTTACTGCTGTGCTATGTTTAGGGACTAAAGAACAAAGTCAAAGACACACCAAGTCAAAGTAAAAGACCCAACAAATTACCCAAACACCGTATTAAGGCACGAAAAAAACATATTATAGCAAACAATTTAAGCAGGTGCAACAAGAGTGCATAACAATTTATTTGAATGGGAGTGTAACCAAGGGGAAAAGAGGCTGAATCATGTCGTCAATAACTGCTCATTTGCCCTTAAACCTAAATTAAAGCATAATTGCCCTTCAAAGAGGGACTCTTGAAGTTGCTTCTAGGCGGGGTCACACTAATTACACCACATCCTACACAACCAGATAAGGAGAAAATGGATACTGACAAGTAGCCTACCCTTTCCAATGTTTACGATTGTTTGCATATGTGCGTAAGAATTCAAGAAGTCTGAATTTTTAAAAACCAGACATCTAGAGAACTCACACTCCATCAAGCAAAGAAAGAATTATTCAAAAACATGAAAACATGAAAACGTTGCAAAACAGTGGATTTGAACCTGGCATCTTCATTATCATAAAGTGACTGACTCACACCAACTACTGTGATATTTTTGACGTTACCAAAGTACAGCCTCTGCACAGTCAAGATTGCTTTCCACAGTACATTATTTGTGTTGCTGAAATGCCAGTGCTCTGTGTGTGATGCGACAGCAATAATGGCTCCAATTTACCGTAGGGTATGACGCTGCTGTGGCTGTATTTTCATCAGGATGAAAGGCGTTTCCTCACACATTTCACCGTTTCTCCTCACCAAAGGAAACATTGATGTTCTTGTGAAAACGAGGGCCATTTCACCTGGACACAAACGGGATTTAGGCCGCAGTGGGGGCCACATATTCTTACTGATGTGGAACAACACTAAGATTGATGACACTAACAAAAACCCAGCAGTGTGCACAATAACTGAAAGATATTGTGTAAAAGTATAAACTCCTCTGTAATCTCCTAGGGTCTGGTTTACTAAGACCTTTGGCATGTGCAAAACCTTTTTGCAAGAAAACTAAAAAAACTAATAACACAACCAATTATTGGTGCAAAACAAATACCATGACCAATCATTGATCATGTTATTGGTTTCGCATGTGCTAAAAGGTTTTGCATATGCTAAAGGTCTTAGTAAATCAGGCCCATACTTTTGACTATTTTAACTATTAACTATTGTTTGCACATAGCATGGCCGTCTACGTTGGATGGTAAAGAAAAGAGAAGGCTAAACAGTTTATCCACTGTAGAGTTCATAAAATAATGATGTGAGGAACACTATGAGGCAAGAAAGCAGCACGCATTCACAACTGAAGCTCTGCACATCTGTCCCATGTACTCCCATGTATTGACAGTATATGTATTCAAGTAAGGGAAGAAGCTGAAATGAGCCAGCACCTGCTTAATCTCATATAAAAGCCTGCGCCATAAATCCCAGGTTTTGTAAAACTGCCAGGATACTCAGTCATTCCAGTCATCCTTAAAAGTAAATACATTCACAGCACAATTTATTCATTTGGATTAAGGTATTCATTTATGGACCCACCTTTGATAGGATAACCCTGGTAGTGTACTAAGTTGCCCTCACATACATTTTTCTTGCATTTGAATCTACATAAATTTGTGTTTGAGTCATTGTTATGCACATTTTCATAAAGAGCTTGCAGCTATTTGTGAGTATATTCCTCTTCCATTATATGGAAGTTTAGCTCTGCACAGGTAGAACTGCTTACAGAGTGCAGACATTTCACTGGTATAAAAGGTGACAGAGCAAGGATGTGAATTCACAGTTTGTTGTGTAAGAGCACAAGCTATGCCACATCATTTACTCTGAGTATTTACTGCTGGTAGTAATTTCCCTTCCTTACAGTGTGCTGCATGAGCCAAAATAATGTTTAACTGGAGTGTGCACAGACTCGTGATTTGTAACATATGATCTGCACCTCCCCTTTGTGGTTTCCATGAAGGCTCCCATCATTTTGGTACCACTCCAGATACTAAATTGTAGTTTGTTTTGCTCAACAAAAATAATACCATGAATAGCAAGACTGTTAGGATTTAAGTATCTAAAATGTGAACTTGCCAAATGGATACGGCTTTGACTACCACTCTGCGAGCCAGACACTCTTAACCATGGCCAAAATTCCAGAGTAAACACGGCAATGTCAAAATACGAATTCTCCCTTTGGGACAGCACTTTGACATGAACAGAGGTCAAATACACAAAACAGACAGGTAACCCCCCCACCCCCCCTGCTATTCAATCCAGCACTTTAACCAACTACATTCCGGGGGACAAAACAAATCATATATTAACTCATGAAAAAGAAAACATGAAGGTATAGCAAAGTAAACATGCATCGTTCATTTTGCCTGTCATCTGGGTTCACGACATACTTCAGTCACTCTTCAGTTTCCAAGAGATCCACGTTTGTGTAATGTGTACCCAGTTCAACCAGTTCCTCAGGGAATTTTTTATTTATTTATTTTAAACCAGAAATGGGAATGGGTCCTTAGCAATCTTCATGCAATGGTGTATACTGCACGCTTCTCTCAAAATACAATTTTACAGTATGATATTAGGAGGCCCTAATGAAAGCCAAATCCAAAACATATAAAAATACAAGCATATAAATCACTGACATCTAAAACTGTCCTAATATCATAAAGTTGGGGGAGGTCATCTAAAGATGACAATATCATATCAATAGTTTTTTGTGCTTAGTGAATGTGCCTGAAAGCAAATGTTGGAGGAGAAAATACGTGCTTGGCGATTTTGTTCTTATTATGCATAAGCGGGCAGGGCATAGTTGCAGTCTACTTATGTCTCTGTTTTGTGAGTCAACAACAGTGAGTCAAAGTGTGTGTTACGCTGCTAATCTGGCTTTGTTTCACTCTAATTAACACCTCATTATCAACCATCAACTCTTGCTGTTCATTGCTGGACTTATTAAGTAAATAATTAGCTGGATAGGACCGAACAGTTACGAAAATGACTACATCAGCACTGTAATGTAAAATGTTGAATTTAGATTAAATTTAATAGGAGCCCTGCTGTAGTTATAGACTAATTCATATTAATTATGTGCAATACTGATCTGGAAAATGAACAGAGCGCAAACTAATTAGCACTGTCTCATTTCTGCTTACTTACTGCTTTCCATTTTGCTTACAAATCTGGACGATAAGACTGTGGGTCAAATTAGAAAACGCCATCTGGAGCTACTGTGTGTGCAGATCATTGACCCTGGTTTAGGGATGTGTCTCAAGCTTTCTGTACGGCAACCAGTTTATTTAAACACCAAAGGCAGTAGAAACATAATAACAAAATATATTCAGCCATTTTGCAGGCCAAGTTGAAGAATGTTGTGGCCAAGATGGCCACTAGGTTTTGTATCAATGCTGGGGTAATAACTGAGCGCCAGCTATACATTGGCAGTGCCATCTGTTCTTCATCTGACAGAGAGGAAATGAAGAATATTAGTGCGATAGGCTGTCAGTTACATGCCCCTCTTTACAGAATGACTGACTGGAAGAGACAGAACTTCATTTTAGTTACTTGGCCCTGTATATACCATTGGTATTTCACCATTAGCTTCAGTGTCTTGCAACTTCTGCTGGTATAATCACATGATAAGTAAATAAAGTAGTCTGCCTATAGTAGAACAAAAATGAAACATGACAATTTCAAACTTTGCCTGTAGCTACATTCAGACCGTTACCAAATGTAAATTGCAAATAACCACACTGAAAGGATATATATCTAACATTACGTCAAACAAATGTCTAAAATTTAACTTGCTTTTATGACTAGCTGCTTATTAAATGTGTGCTATAAAACAGTCATCATACATCAGGGTAGATAAGAGGCAGTTGAGTTGAGCAATCTATATCTTCCTAATGCTGTGCAACAGAGATTTGTAAGAGAACATCGAACTGTATTTGCCCAGCTAGAATTGTGCAACCCAAAAAGACCATTTTAAATACAAATGTATGTATACCCTACCTGGCTAATCATGGTGTCAATAACTGAGGTAAAACTACAGTAGGCTAGAATCTATGACTTCTACCAGCATATCTCTCTACACAAAGAAAATCTGGACTAATCCTGGCAGGCATGAAGTGAATTTCATATGCCCATAAAGATACAATGGCGTTTGACCGCATCCCACCCAAAGATGACAGACAGCCAGCGCTAGCTATCACTTTAAATAGAGTTAGGAGTGTCTGAAAGGAATTAGCTGAGCTTCTAATGCAATTTATGCTCATGACTAAGATGCTCTCAGAACGCCAGAAGGCATGAGACTTCATTGCTTTTTGAAATAGCCATTAGTGCCTCTAGATTGATACCGAGAGGAATTTGTTCCACAGGAACTCAAACGTTACTCTCCATCTCATAGCACTGGCTTAGCCTCCCACTGCAAGGTGAGAAATACGCATGGAGGAATGGCAGGCTGATGACTGTTTTCGCACCATGGCCTTTAGCGTGTTCAAAACCTTTTAGCACACACAAAACCAGTAATATGACCAATGATTGGTCATGGTATTTACTTTGCACCAATCATTGGTTGTGTTATTAGTTTTTCATGTGCAAAAAGGTTTTGCACCTGCTAAAGGTCTTAGCAAATCTGGCCCCATGTGTTTAAGGTGAACGTTCACTGGAGCCAACAGCACTCGGCGTTCTGACACACGGGTGGATGCACAAGGACCTTGCTTTCACACTCGCGCATAAAGTGCGATCAATTTATAGGACATGGCGATGGCAGAGGCAGTGAGTCACCGGTTTGAGCCTGACAATGATCAGCATGATTAATGGGAGCGGGAGGCGGAGAGAGACGAGTCTGGGGAAAGGGCGCGACTGAAGACGACGCCAGCAGGGCGTGTAGGCAGAAGGCGATATGAGAGTCTTTGCTCCGACTGCACGCCATCACCTACATCGTGCTCGTCTGCACAGTGACTAACATCCGTCACAGCAGGAGAGCCCCTGTAAGAACGGGCAAATAAAACCGAACTTCCGTGAAGAAAATGCAAAGCAAACAGTTGCGGAAAACGTAAATGTACATGCCAAAGTAAACAGGTGCGTAATTGTTTTAAACTTGATGCTATGTATTTAGAGAACCACGTCTAAACTCTGAGATGCCTGAGATCCTTTAGAATCCACAAATTAACCCTTATAAAACTGCACCTACCCCGTGAATGTGTGAACGTCTTCACTTTTAAAAGCACACAGAAGTGGAGGGGCGACGGTCCACACCATGTGGCCCCCAATAAACCCGCCCCCCTCAGTTATTATTATTATTCCAAAACAACATGTACACAAAAAATAAAAACCAACCTGGCAAAATTCCTGGAACATTACAGAAATGCGGGCTGAAAATGGGTTAGCTGGACTGCCGTGAACCGTATCTTTATTTCTCAATGTACAACAACAGAGGCCCAGCTGAGTGAAAAGGCTAAAATAGTGCCTGGGAAACAAAGAGGCAATGTACCCTGGGCACAGAGCCCCGCCATTCAGGACCGCATGCCCCGCTCCTCTGGCCCTCCCGGCCAAGCGGCCACGGTTCGATGAATGCCACTCTTGACGCGGCGGACAAAGCGAGCAGATGTTAAGCCGACAGACGCTACAGACGGAGCGGAACGGTGGCAGCGTCGGACTATGTGAGCAAGGATGTTGGGGCCATACTGGGGTACGCTGGGGGGGGGGCTGGGGTGACACTAGGAGAGCAGGTGGCGCACGTGTCACTAAACTGTACTTCCGCTGTTTACCGCTTGTTGCTGTGGCCACTGAAGAGCTAACTGGCTGGTGGTGACAAAGGCTTCGCTGTGGTCTCTTGCTCCACTGCATTCAAGGCAAGGACAACTGCAGCATTAAAACTATATGCACCATGGGAGGCTCATAAAATATACATTGTGCACAACACAATGCTCCCTGTGTGTTCTTGCGCATGAATGAAGAGGCATCTGAATGAATATTAAAAAAATGAACCATGCTTAAGTATAATATAATCAGAGAAACTTGCATCTTGAGCAGGTTCTTCAATATTCATTTAAAGTATTCAGAACATTTTTAAAAATCGAGGTAAATCACTTTCTACCACAATTGAATTTAAATTTAAATGGAAACGTACTTGGAAACCCACCAAACATCTTTTCACAAAGGGATTTCGTTCAAATCAGTGTAAAAGCAATTAGACTAAAAGGGTAAGTCCTGAGTAGATGCACATTGGGACTGATGAGAGATGAGAGCAGCAAGGAACCTGGGGGTGGTCCGGGACGACCGGCTGGACTTCAAAGAGCACATCAGGGCGACGGCTCAGTCCTGCAGGTTCCTCCTGTACAACATCAGGAGGATCTGACCGTACCTGACCACCTACTCCACCCAGCTTCTTGTCCAGACCATGGTCACCTCACGCCTGGACTACTGCAACTCCCTGCTCGCAAGCCTACCAGCCTGCGCCATTCTGCCTCTTCAACTGATCCAGAATGCAGCTGCCCGGCTTGTGTTCAACCTCCCGAAATTTTCCCATGTAACCCCCCTGCTGAGGTCACTCCACTGGCTGCCAGTTGCAGCCAGGATCAGGTTCAAAGTTCTGACCCTGGCCTACACTGCAGCCAATAGGACAGGCCCCGCCTACCTGCAGGACTTAATCCAGAACTATGTTCCTGCTCGACCACTTCGCTCTTCTACAGCAGGGCGACTGGCACTTCCCCCCCTCCGTGTCAAAGGCTCTCGCTTGTCCCGACTGCGGAGTTTTTCCACCTTAGCTCCTCAGTGGTGGAATGAACTTCCCATTCCCCTACGTTCTACTCCAACCCTGCCTGCATTCCGTCGAGGCCTGAAGACACACCTCTTCAGACTCCACCTTGACTGATATCCTAACCTAGGAATATCAGTTCCCTGTGTTTACTAGTTCCCTGTGTTTTCCTGTCTGTTTATTATAGTTTATAATAGTATTTAGAATAGAAGTGTAGTATTGCTGATTTACCCACAGCTTACTGTGAACTACAGTCAACGTTCATTACTAGGGATAGCTGCTACATTATGGGAAGGATGTGCTTTGTCTTGTCTGTTCTGTAGTGATCTTGATGATGTCTCTGTATGCACTTACTGTACGTCGCTTTGGATAAAAGTGTCTGCTAAATGAATGTAATGTAATGTAATGAGAGCTCATGTTCTATCCAAATATTGTTTCATCTTTCATTGTACATCTTTTGCGGTCTATGATTTTTGAAGACCAAAAGAAGGTTCAAAGGTTGTGAGCAACTGTAGGCGGCGTCGAGCTTGGGTGGCATCTGAAAGGCAATGGAACAGGTCACATTCTCGAAAGTAAACTGCAACTAAACCCCCCGTTGCAGCCGATTTGAGACATAGTCGTCTTTTGTTCAGTGCCTGATAGGACCAGGCCTGGCCTGACAAGACCACTGCAAGGTGACAAATAAACATGAATATGCTGCCCCAACAGTAAATGATACTCTGTGAGGTATAGAATTCCCTTGAAAGGGGCAGGCAACTTGCTCTTAGACCTACCCTCCCTGGGTGGACTCTACATACACTGCCTGGCCAAAAGAAAAGCCGCCGTTGCACCAGTCATGCATAGTGCCCACTGTACAAGCCTCTGGAGGCAGTGTTATGATCTGGGGTTGCTTCAATTGGTCAGATCTAGGCTCAGCAACGTTATGCAGCAATAAAATTAAGTCAGCTGAGTACCTGAATGTACTGAATGACCAGGTTATCCCATCAATGGGCATATCCCAGGACGACAATGCCAAGATTCATCGGGCTCAAATTGTTAAAGAGTCGTTCACGGAGCATGAGGAATCATTTTCACACATGAATTGGCCACCAGAGTCCTGACCTTAACCCCACTGAAAGTCTTTGGGATGTGCTGGAGAAGACTTTACGGAGTGGTTTGACTCTCACATCGTCAATTCAAGATCTCGGCCAAAAATTTATGCAACTCTGGACGAAATAAATGTTGTGACGTTGCATAAGGTTGTTGAAACAATGCCACGACGAACGTGCGTCGTAATCAAAGCTAAAGGCGGTCCAATGAAATATTAGAGTGTGCGACTTTTTTTTTGGCCAGAAAGTGTATAACACGGTTGGTCCACCACAGACCTAATGGGTTCAGAACCTGTTCTGCAAGAGCAGAGGACAGTCAGCTGCGGTACCTGCTGGTTTCTCCACGTTTTCTGGGAAGTGAACATTTTTTGGTTTCCTCCTGGACTTTCCATCCTTGTATTACAAATCCATGAACAAAAACAGGAATGCAGAGCTCATTTGTGAAAACCGTGGACAAATCGATTTGTTATTTTCACTGAGGACGTAAAGAAAGAAAGACCCCTTCGCACTGCATACAAAAGGGAGAATGTGCTGGAAAATGTGCTGTACAACTGTATTCCCCATAAATTTGGGAAAACACCAAGGGAGCAGCTTGCTGTGTAAGTCCCTGGCCCTCCCCCCTGCCCCCCTTTTTTTTTAAATATCTGCCAAAAATCAGACTCGCACTCCAGATTTTACTGTAACCCAGGCCTAGCCATCTTTTCAGGCCCCCAACTGCACAGAAATATCTGCGGGTTTCACACAGCATGACTGCTGCTGCCTGCCAGCATCTCTCCCACATGAGACATCACTGAAACCATTGGCAACTGGGAGGCTGGTGGGCTAAGAGGCGGGAAAGCTTGCATGATTAATGGCTGGACATTTCTTGCATGGAATCGATCACTACCAAATATGTTCATACGCCAAAATAAAGTAGCCTTGATTACAACAATCACAATTACTACAAATGGATTACTACAATCTTTGATAGACCAAATCATTTCTTAAGCTAGGCACTCTTGCACCCACATTGAACATAACATAGCATAACATGCTTTCATTTTGAGAGGATGTGTGGACGGGTGTGTGTGTGAGCTTGCTCCGTTTCTGTGTCCCTGCATGAGTGGGCTTCTGTGTGTAGCAGAGTGTTACAGCGCTGTAATTAAAATATAATCCCGCTTACAAGATGCCCCTAACTCGCTAAAGAGGGATTAGAATGATCGGGTCAGTGATTTTTACAGTTTTGTTATGCAATATCTGAGGGGGGGGAAGGATAAAAAAAACAGCTGGAAATCTCCATTGAAATAATTTTTTTAATGTGACGCAAAAGCTTCTCACATTTCTAATGAGGCACATTCTAATACCAGCACCTCACATTTCCAACAGATGGATCTTTGGATTTTTACATGCAAAACATTGCAAATGGCACAGTTCCTGTGAACTTGCTCAAAGCACTGAAAAGCAGGTGAGGGAAATCACTTCATTGCAGGTATGAGTAAGCTACATCATTTCAAATATGTTTTTAATATATTTTGCAAGCAAAACAAATCAACCATAACCCAATTATCTAAAACCACAAGTGCTTCAAGACCTCTGGCCAAAAATCAAGTTAATCCTGCATTTTTTATTTTCAGATTTCTGCTCCAGAAGACCTGACATCCTGTTATTAAGCTGATGCACTAGCTATAATGGTTACTCACAGCAGTCAAAAATCTGAATTAAGTGGATGAGACAGGCTTTCACAGTTTTCAAGTTGTTTTTGGTAACAACAAGAAATTCTACACTCTAAGATAAGAAAAGCCTATTTTTTTCTGCTGTCTCTGTGACAGACAAACTCTTTTCATGTACAGAATTAAGGCTTCTTGTTTATCATGGCAAAACATAACATTTTCAGCACTGTGATACTGGAACCCAACCTGTGCACACAGAGAACAGGTGCAATTTTCCACGTCCGTCACTGGCCTCGCCTCCGATCGGGTTTCACCATAAAACATTCACTTGCACCACTGCATAATTTACCACACCAGCAGCCAAAGAAAGGTAATTCATTAAAGAGAAGTACGGAGGTGGCAAGGTGCTACACGGCCTTCACCACGCGTTCTGGCAGCGGTAGCAGCCTTCCGCAGCTCAAGAATTCTGATCTACCCTGCACTGGGTGTGTGGGCCGCGTAGCCCTGAAATAGCGCGTGTCTGTCATCGCGCCACCTCTCCCCCCTCAGCCCCCGCTGTTTTCCTTCCTCAAAAGCGACAGCGAGTCCTCCGGCTGAGTCGTCGTTTTTCGACGGGTGTCGACATCGTCCCCGTTGGCCCTCGCTTCAGGGTGGCGCCTCCACTCCGCAAATGGCGTAAATAGCAATTTCAATAAGGCCTTCCTCTAATGGGCAAAGCTAAATTCTTGGAAAAAAACACCACCAAAGCACAATCGGAGAAGTTCTCAGGAGGAGTTAGCAGCTAGAGTGTGTTCCTTATGCCAACACCACAGCGAATCTGCGGAGACCGATATGTCTCTTGTAACATGGCGGTTTTGGCCCATTATGGGTTTTACAGGCTAAGTGGCTTCTTTTTACATGTATCCAGATGTTGGAAACTTGAAGACTGCGTCATTTTGTTCTTCTACCGTTGCATAAAAATAAACAGCCCATAAAATCTGGAATGAACCAAGAATGTCAGTCGGTATCTGAACTGGGTTTTCATCAGCAATCACCCACTTAAAAGTCTTATTATTAAGTTAAATACTATACTGTTAACATTACTGTGCTCATATTTAAATACAGGCACACCTTTCACCCAGCTGATTAATGCCAGGCATAAGTCATGACTCAATATCACAATCACAATTAATGTAGTAAATCAAAATTTGAGGTGTCATTGACCATAACTTCTTGGGGAAATTATATAGCCCATGTGTAAATAACTGTATGTGTACTGCATATTTACTGGTGTACATTAGGGGTTGGCAATATATCACGCACAATATTATATATACGTATATATATTTCTTGCACACAATATAATTTTGGCATATCGCATGTGCCACGATATAGCACGGAAATGACCAACCATTATCCCTCCCACCCCCATTAGCAGTGATTGCCACACACGTGAGCTGCTGCCTGAGGTGACACAACGATTCGAGAAACAACACAAGAAATGAGTGAGGAAAGACCAGGGCTGTGTCCGAATCAGAGCCCTATCTACTGCGTTCTGTCTCCTGTGTACAGTGTACTGGCAGATGTGTGCTGTTTAATGTGCACTGTTTAGCTGTGACGTGCAGTATGGCAAAAAAAAATCCTCAATACTATTGATACTATCAATTACAACCGTACTGTGGAAGTGTCGTAAGACGTCCCACCCTTGCACGGCCATGTCACGGCCTTGTTTTTGTTGTTATTGAAGGAAAACGTCAGCGAAGCTGCACCTTATTTTTTAAAACAAAGCTTCACGTTATATTTATGCAACCAAAATGTTTGTGTACTTATCATACGGGGGTTTTAAGTATACTACATTTAAAGAAAATTTTGCCTACTTAACGTTTTTGTCATCCTGTCTACTCAACAAGCCTGCCTAATAGAATGGAAGGGTGCTGATTCGGACACAGCCCAGAAGAAACTGAGGATTTCAACCTCAACTAAGTAGAATTAATTCCACAAACAGGTGCGTCATCAGTTATTTGGAAATGGTTCAGTTTTAGGAAACACGATGCACAAAGCAGCACCATTTTGTGCAAAATAGGCAATGTCATTTATTATTATTTTTATATTATTTAGGCAATTTTACATTTTAAAACTGTACTCCAGGGTTTAATTAACCCCTGAAATAGTGGTTTCTTTTATGTTATTTACGGTGAAATTTGTAAATAATCTGGTCACACAATATACCTTTTGAAACTCACAATTCTATATCTATAAATTATTTTACGATCCCAATATTATAGGGACAAGTCTCTTATTTTGTAACATGACACAAAACAACAACACACGTTCTGTGTTCCACAGAAATCCACAGACACCACGGACAACGATGAAGTCGGTATCCTTATCCGGACAAAATAAATAAATGAATAAATCTTTCAGGCGAGAAAAAAAACAACTTCTACTGTGTTTGAGCGTCTGTTACTTTGTTTCAGTAAAACTTAGAGTCATTCTGACTCCTGAAAAACAAACTCCCAAGGGTTACCTTACAGAAGAGACCAGGATTATGTCTGTCGTCAAAGGGGTTCAAGAACAGTAACCATTTTATTTTCAGGCTTGTGTTCAAAAAAGGGGGGTTAACAAAGTTTTCAAACCAGAAATATTTAAATTGAAGTTATAGAATAATACATTTTAGGTTATATTTGTATATTTGTTTTGTTCTTCACCTATGCACAATAAAATCTTTAAATAATTAATATGATGTCAGATTTTGTCTTATAACAACAGTTACTTTTATTTTATCATACAATATTAATGACAATAATAACACAGGTGAAAAGAATGCCGATAAATTGCAAAAAAAAAAAAAAGGGAAAACATGTCTGCCAAAAGGGCTATTCTGCAAACGTGTGCCAACATGGCTGCACCCCATTATATACTGTGCATCAGACTGGGAAATATTCATCTGATGGCTGCAAGCCGTCTGCAAGCTTTGGATCAGAGAGCAGAGAGGTTATTGGGGGTCTCATTACAAACAATGGCCTCTCTGGGAAGGACAGGGGAGCTGTGGTAGTTAAAACTCGCAGGCTCCTTAAATCAAACACACCATCGGGACCCTGAGGAATTTACTACACACATTTGGACATCCAGTCTCTCTCACCTTACAAGTTCCACCTCACTCAAGGTAATGAATACTTCAAATGTTGTAGTACGACATATAAATATGTTAATTTTTCAGGGGTTAATAAAAGAATATAGCATATATATTTCTTGTCTTGCTTACATAGTCTAATGCTGGCTGTGTTCATGCTACAATTCATGTTGATGGCCTAAGCCTATAATGTGGATATTATTTTCTATTAGAAAATAACAAAGTGCCACTTTTGAAAAGAAAACCTGTTTGTTCTCAGGCTTTTGATAGTGATTTGATTACATTTTGATAACCATTCTTTTTTGTGAACCATTACACCCGTAATATACACACACATACTAACCCCACTCATTCACCAGAGGTTTATCGTCACAGGATCATGCTGAGGGAACCATGATTTAGAAATCACTCAATGACCTCTCTGAGAATTAAACAAATTCCAAAACAAAACAAATGATCTAAGCCAATTATTCAAAAGCTGTTCAACACCACTAGAGTTATGGATTCAATGACTAAGCTGGGTAAACTGAGTAAATAAATCTGAACAATTGTAATCTTTCTCCTCTTACATCACGTTTCATTGCATGCATGGATCGAGTGGAGTACATTACCTGGGAAATCTTATATAACCTAAGCTGATAACAAATTAGGCCTACTTTAATTAGAGGGTTGTAGGGTTGAACGAGTAAAGCATGTCAAAGTTCTCTTGCGGCACTGCCACGGGATAACTGCTAATTTCTAAGTTGTTTCCGTTTCATGAAATGCTGAGCACACTTTTCCAATTACCGCATGCCACGGTTTCTGAAAGTAAAACCAGCATCTCGCCTCTATGATTCTGTTCTGATCTCAACAAACTGTGTTTACCTTAAAGGTTGTATCAGCGATTTTGGGTGGAAACATAAATGATCACATTCATCTGATTTTTCCTCACGATCCGCTAGCTGCCCGCCCCATAAGCAGGCCGTCAAAAAACCGCGTCTCTGTAGGCAGCCTATGCTCCGAGATCGTACACAAAAACAAATGGTACTACCAACCACTCAAAACCAAAATAAACAGTATTCCAACCAATCACAATGATCTGCACAAACGCTAATACTCTTATCTCGCTGAAATCTTGACGGATTTACAAACGGTTTGGTTTCTTACAAACGTTATTAACGTGGTTATAATTCTGGATGCTTGAACACTATTTTTTAAAACATAACATAATTATTCATAAGTATGTTTGTTTGGGATTTCGCTTCAGAAGTGACGTCACGTTTGTGCAGATCATTGTGATTGGTTGGAATACTGTTTATTTTGGTTTTGAGTAGTTGGTAGTACCATTGTTTTTGTGTACGATCTCGGAGCATAGGCTGCCTACAGAGACGCGGTTTTTTGATGGCCTGCTTATGGGGCGAGCAGCTAGCGGATCGTGAGGAAAAATCAGATGAATGTGATCATTTATGTTTCCACCCAAAATCGCTGATACAACCTTTAAAATCAAAGAATGGAACTCATAGTTTATGAAAGGATCCTATCTAAATCAAGCAAACTGTTTTCAGCCCGCTTCATACTTCAAAAGAAGATTAATTGTAACATGTTTAAATTTATTTAGAGGCTTTGTCTTTTGGACTTCTAAAGTTTTTTGTTTTTTTTTAACTACCTAAATACACCAGAAATTGGATAACTAGATTCCATCATTTCATGCAACTCCAAAAGCAATGTAATATAGCCTAAGTTATGAATGTACTTCTCAATTTGTATATTCTGAACAGTGCTGCAGGCCTAATTCATCAGTGCTACGTAGTGGTGTCCAAGTAGCTTAGAATCACTATAACTTGTCATGTATCAAAGAGCGCCTATTTCAGCAACAATCCATAATTTAGCATACATAGAGGAAAAAATACATCACATTTTCTTTAAATTGTTTTCAAATTCTTAAAAATCTATGTCATCTTCTAACAGCACAATTGTCCTCTTGATGTTTTCTCCAATAGGCCAATTATTTAATAGTAAAAAATACAAATCAGTGTTTACTAAAGCTCTTGACACTGGGTCATACCGTGTCAAATCAACCAGTGGTCCCTGCATGACCCTCTCAGATTTTGATGAAACTCCATCATAATAATCCATTGTATGAAAAATGAACACACACAAAAAGTTAGCCTCATACGACATATCGTTTCCGAGGTACGGCCTCCTGAAATCTGCTCAAAACCTCCATCTTTCACGCTCGCGAGTCATGAAAACGCACAAATGTGATTTTTTCCGACTTTGGAACCTTATAACTTGGGATTGGTACTTTCTTCCAAATTGCAAGTATATGCCATCAGATTACTTGTACCCCCTTCCATTTTCAAGTTATATGCACCCAAAGTAGCCACTTTGTTCAGTCGCACATGTTTTTGGTGATTTTCGAGGTCACCCTGTGCCCATACGAATGGACATATACATCCCATATCACAGATGTATTATCTGTATACAGTCAAGCCGGAAAGTCTGCACACCCCTTTCACCTTCTCCACGTTTTATTACGTTACAGACATATTCTACAATAGATTGAGTTAATTTTTTGTCTCAACATTCTACACAAAATAGCCCATAATGACAAAGTGAAAACAGGTTTTTAGACATTTGTGCTAATTTATTAAAAATCTAAATGTAAAATATCATATGTACACAAGTGTGCACACCCTTTGATATGACACCCAAAAGTGAGCTGAGGTGCATTTTGTTTCCACTGATACTGCTTGAGATGTTTCTACAACTTAATTAGAGTCCACCTGAGATAAATTCAATTGATTGGACATGATTGGGGATTGCCAACACCTGCCTATATAAGGTCCCACAGTTGACAGTGCATGTCAGAGCAAACTCCAAGCCATGGGGTCAAAGGAATTATCTGCAGACCTCAGAAACAGGATTGTGTCAAGGCATAGATCTGGAGAAGGGTACGGAAAAATCTCTGCAGCTTTATAGGTCCCAAAGAGCACAGTGGCCACCATCATTCGTAAATGGAAGAAGTTTGGAACCACCAAGAATCTTCCTAGACCTGGCCGCCCGGCCAAACTGAGCAATCGGGGAAGACGGGCCTTGGCCAGGGAGGTGAGCAGGAACCCGAGGGTCACTCTGACAGAGCTCCAGTGTATCCTTGTGGAGATGGGAGAACCTTTCAGAAGATCAACCATCCAGGCAGCACTCCACCAATCAGGCCTTTATGGCACTTTATGGAGTGGCCAGACGGAAGCCCCTCCTTAGTAAAAGGCACATCACAGCCCGCTTGGAGTTTGCCAAAAGGCACCTAGAGGACTCTCAAACCATGAGAATCAAGATTCTCTGGTCTGATGAAACCAAAATTGAACTTTTTGGCCTGAATACCAAGCGTCACGTCTGGAGGAAACCAGGCACCGCTCATCACCTGGCTAATACCATCCCTACAGTGAAGCATGGCGGTGGCAGCATCATGATGTGGGGATGTTTTTCAGCAGCGGGAACGGGGCGACTAGTCCTGATAGAGGGAAAGATGAATGCAGCTAAGTACACCGAGATCCTTGAAGAAAACCTGCTCCAGAGCGCTCTGGACCTCAGACTGGGGAGAAGGTTTACCTTCCAACATGACAACGACCTGAAGCACACAGCCGAGAGAACAAAGGAGTGGCTTCGGAGAAAGTCTGTGCATGTCCTTGAGTGGCCCAGCCAGAGCCCAGACCTGAATCCAATTGAACATATGTGGAAAGAGCTGAAAATGGCTGTGTACCGACGCTCCCCATCCAACCTGACGGAGCTTGCAAGGATATGCTAAGAGGAATGGGCAAAAATGTCCAGAAACAAGTGTGCCAAGCTCGTAGCTTCTTTCCCAAGACGCCTTGAAGCTGTAATCACTGTCAAAGGTGCAGCAACCAACTATTAGGCTAAGGGTGTGTACAGATATGTAACCCCTAAATAACCTATTTTTGTCAGTAAAATAAAATTGCATATTTTCTAAAAACCTGTTTTCACTTTGTCATTATTGGCTATTGTGTGTAGATGTTTGAGGCAAAAAATGAACTCAATCTATTGTAGTATAAGTCTGTAACGTAATAAAACGTGGAGAAGGTGAAAGGGGTGTGCAGACTTTCCGGCTTGACTGTATGTCTATGGTCACAAGCAAGTGCAGGCTAATCAATTCATTTGTAAAGGAATGACATCCATCCAAAGTTGGGTCCGGGTGAAAAAAAGTCAAAAACACAACCGTCCGTCTTGTCAATGGATCACCATGTGGAGAGTTAAAACTTTTTCTGAAAATTACACCAGTTAAACAGATATATTAGATCTACTCATCAACCAAATTTCAGCTTTGGTACTCAACTCCTTCATGGTTAGACCACATTTTGAAAAATACAAATTTTGCACAATTCCGGGGATACAAAACTTGAAATCGGCCGATCTACTGTACGTGCGTAAGGTCTGATCACAACATGCATATTTATCACAGGAGATAGGTAAAATAAAGTTAAGATGCCCCCTAGGGCCTAGCGCTAAGGTTAGATGTGGGATTTTCCCATGTCAGGTAAATACAGGGATAACCCATTACGCAATGATGGGATTTCCCACTACCAGGCAACAATATTTGGTCAATTTTATTCTAGCTCTATCATTAAAGAATTGAGATCCCATCAGTGAGCCTCGTCGATTACAGAATACATCCCAACTATATTTATTTACTAACTGCGAAACATGTGTGTGCTGCTGTTACTGTACCATGCATAGTTTTGTTTTTGTTTCCTAGGCCTACAATGCAATAACACTTATTATGGAAGCAGTATTCATAAACTCCTTAAAATGGCAGGGACATCTTCCATGTCAGACTGCAGTATTGGTTTGGTGTTAAATGATGCTTGCCACAAAACAACCTTCAGAAGAGAAAGGGGTTTGATGGCTGCAACTCACAAGAGGACATAAAACTATTGGCATGGAGAAGTGGAGTGACATTATCTGACATTATCAGTGTATTAGTGTTGCACGGTACACCGAAACTTCGGTACTTTTTCGATACTTAAAAAAGAAAAACGGTTCGGTATTAGAATTTTCCGACGTTCGGTACTTTTAGGTCAAATGTGTGCTCTGCTGTTATGCGTCTGCATTACTGATTGAGAGGATGAAAGGTGAACGTTAGCTAACAATACTACGAGTCTGATTCTTTCACACACGCGATATTGTTTTTGGCCGGCAGAGCTATAGGCTACTTTACGTTACCTACTAAACTAAAGCCTTACTTCCACGGAGAATTTAGGTGAGCACAAAGTAAAGGATTTAACGATAGTTTGACTTGAAAAATGATGGTATAATCACTGAAAATAACCCCGATAGACTGTCGTCATTTCCGCAGTGACCACCCCTCTCACTTAGGGCTGAAATACGTTGCTGTACTTGTGTGAATACACACGCGCTTTCGTACGTTCTTTTTTAAACGTATTTAAATACATTAGGCGACGTATGTTATGGTTATTATATATATACTGTATGTGACTATTCTGAAATAAATGTATTCTGTAGCAAATTTCTGAATGATACAGCTTCTTCTTCAGTTCCACAACCATGGATGTGCAGGGAATATTTTTTTAGATATTGACATTTAAATAAAACTAGTAGAAACCAGGAGGAAATTGCCTCTGAAGGGCCAAAGTAAATAGGGTTAAGGTCATTTCAGTAGAGGTACCGAGTATCGAATCAGTATCGTTTCAGTTTCAAGTACCATTTCAGTATCGAGTATCATGATACTAAACCTGGTATCGGTATCGAAGTCAAAATTTTGGTATCGTGACACTACTACAGTGTATGGTTTAAAGTACATGTACTATTCTGTTTGATGTCTGATACATAATTTGACACTTTTAAGTAGTAACGTAACTCTTAAGACTTATGTGAATTCCCGATATGTTAAAATATGTGTACTTTTCAAAATGCTATCTAACCATGAAGGAGGTGAGTACCAAAGCTGAAATTTGGTTGATGAGTAGATCTAATATATCTGTTTAACTGGTGTAAATTTCAGAAAACGTTTTAACTGTCCACATGCTGATCCATTGACAAGACGGACGGTTGTGTTTTTGATTTCTTTTCACCCGGACCCAACTTTGGATGGATGTCATTCCTTTACAAATGAATTGATTAGCCTGTACTTGCTTGTGACCATAGACATACACCTATAGATAATACATCTGTGATATGGGATGTACATGTCCACTCGTACGGGCACAGGGTGACCTCGAAAATCACCAAAAACATGTGCGACTGAACAAAGTGGCTACTTTGGGTGCATATAACTTGAAAAGGGAAGGGGCTACAAGTAATCCGATATTCTTGCAATTTGGAAGAAAGTAAGTTAGGACACCAGGTATCAGCTCTATAGCTGTTACCAATCCCAAGTTATAAGCTTCTAAAGTAGGAAAAAATCACATTTGCGCGTTTTCACGACTCGCGAGCGTGAAAGTTTTGAGCAAATTTCAGAAGGCCATATCTCGGAAAAGATATGTCGTATGAGGCTAATTTTTTGTGTGTGTTCATTTTTCACACAATGGATTATTATGATGGAGTTTCATCAAAATCTGAGAGGGTCATACAGGAACTTTTCAGAAACTGTTTGATTTGACACGGAATGACCCCACTAAATAATCTACTCAATTAAAACATAGTTCAGTATCCTGTTCCATGCTACAGGTGAAAAAGCAAGTGAAATGGACTCTAAACCAGTATGCTCTGTTGAGCCAAAACAGGTATTTTGAGATTTATGACTTAGAGAACAGACTTTAGTGATGTGTTCCCTTTGTTGACAAAAAAAAGAGTTGACTTTCCTTTCTCTCTGTTACTAGAATAATGGAACAGGTCATGTGATTCTTTGTGCTAGAATTCTTCCAAAACAGTTACTGCAGTCTTGTGCACATGGCAACCTTCCAACAGATGTTTTTTGTTTATGCCACAGTCTTTAAAGTCTGAAACATAAATCCAGAGAGGCAATTCATGACGCGAGTCTGTCTCTGGAAGAGTGAGGGAGAAAAAAGATGTAATCTGTGTGGATTACCCATCCACTAATAATTTCCTGAATAATAGTCTAATTACAAAGCCTGAACTGACACATGTGACGTAATTCCACATATGAGTTTAATGTGTCCATCACATTTCTGAACACGTGCACATGAATAAACATATTATAAAGAAAGCTCTGCCAAGGAATACCATTTGTCTTTCTCTCCTAATTTACCCCCGGTTGCATATAATGTAATTCAGTCATTCAATGTTCAGGATCCCATTGAAAAGGAATGTGCTGCTTTTAATATCATTTATTTTAAGGCTTTTGGAAATAACCAGAAGCAATTTACACCTTCATGAAGCTTCAGCTGTTTAACCATGTGAGCTAGGCTCTCGTGCTTACAGAGATAGAGGAGCTCGCAACATAGATTCCATAGCAACAGGCAATTTTTGTTAGATTAAAAAAAACTTCCATGAGAGTTATTGTTGTTTTCCACATTCAACAATAACGCTTGTCCGGAGAAAGTAAAAACACCTGTCGGACAGGTAAAACTACCAAATCAGCAACAATCCATCTCCATTTGCACCTCTAAGCTAGCGCAGAAGTCGAGTTGATTGTGAGAATAAAGGTAACAAAGTTGGGGGTCACGTTGGTTAGTGAGACCTCTAACCAATCATAGAATCCAAATCTTGGTACAGTAGACTCTTGACCAAAACGGCATGCATCATGAATGTTCAGCATCATCGATGTAGTAACGTACTAAGCAACAACCAGCCAGAGACGCCTCGTGTTAGTTAGTTTATGTGGCAGCTAATGTCAAAACAGCCATCATTTTAACTGTTCTAGTCTGTTCCAGCCTCCACAAATGCTTTAAATATTGCTGCTAAACAGCACATACAGTCTCTCTAAAGTCTAGTTCTGTCTAGGGTGGGGAAAGAAAGGTACATTTTCTTCCCTTGCCTAATGCCCATTTTCATTTTAGCTATGCCCTTCTGCATGGGACAATCATGTTGACGAAAATCACCTGAAAGGGTGTGCTGTACAATGTTCCCTGTCTGTCCAGTCCTGCTAGCTACTACCTCATGGGTCTGAACCAATGTGGCAAACGGCTGCTTCTGCACTGTACAAGGTGTGAAAATGGCATCAAATTAACTGAAACTGAACTGAAATGAACTGAACACTAACAGCTAGATTGTAAAGGCTAGTCTTTGCTCACTCTGCACGAGGCAAACCATTCTAAATCCGGATCCAGCTGCTGTAGCGATGTCATTGGCTGGAGGGTCTGCCCCCCTGCACCCTGCCCCCACCCTGCCTGGAGACTGCCAGCTCTCAGCTTAGTGCTGACGACACACTGCTAGAGCTGCACATTATGTAACCAGACCTCAATGGGCCTGCCCCTCCCCTACAATACTAGTCAACTACAATGTGTGCAGAATGCATAGTTCAGGACAAAATAAAACCATAATATGCACACATGCTTTCTCTCATGAAATTACAGTTCATTTCATCTTTACATTTCAAACTTTGCCACTGCCATTCAACTCTTCTGAGCTCAGATATTTTGGCAGTAGAACTTCAAAAATCAAATGGGTTAGAACAGAAGCAGAACCCATTCTTATCATAGACTACTGCCTTGTTCCAATACCAGTGTTTCCCGCAGATAGGCTATACTTGGACGGGCCGCACAAGTAGATTTGGAGACCCACTTTTATAATTTTCTATATTTTTTTAACAATCCGAGAAAACGATGGCATCCTCGATTGATTAGCTAGCAGAGACAGTTTCCCCTCAAATTTGTTTTCTCTTCGGACTGTCGCAGTTTGAAACACAGACTACCTTTAGCTAAGGTTAGACTACTAATTTTTTTGTATTTTTATGCATTTATTCAGCAGATATGAGTATCGAAAAATATTTGATGAAATGGTGGCAGAAGGATGAGGAGAGAGCACCACAGGTAGGGTTGCAAAGGGAGGGAATTTCCCAGCTAACTTTCTGCAATTTCCCCTGGGAAATCACCACTCACTGTAACAATCTCATACTTAAACAATGCTAATAAAACACAAAAAGTTGAAGAAAACAATAAACAAACAAAATGTGGTGAGCAGGCCCAGGTCCTTTCTGGAGAGCAGGTTTCTGTGCCATATGTCACTGCCATTGCACAGCACCTTAATCTAGATCAGGGGAAAGTTCATGGAAGTTTGGGTAAGTTTTCCTGCAAGGAAGGGCTGTGGTGTGCTGATGGCATCTGGGAGGCAGCCGGACACATCAAGGCATCAAACTGGTGGAAGGGACTCTTAGGGCTCTATTTTCCGGCAAGCGCATGTCGTGCGGCGAGCCGTCATAGTTAATCGCATAGTGTATGGCGCACTGGGTGTGGCTACTGAATTTCACTATTTTCGGACCAGAGGCGAGGAGCGCACAGCTCACAGAGCACTGCGCAGGTTGAAAATGGGCTGGGTTATGCTGAATATTTATCAGTGGGTGTGCTTCAGCTGCACCATAGCTAATCATATGACCTCTTTTCAGTCCTTTTAAGAGCCGTGTGCATTGGACTCGTTTTGACCATGTCTGCCTACCCCGCATCACGTTGCAGTAGGGTTGTCACAATATCCCATTTTCATATCGTCAATATGCCTTTAAGAAATATTGTGATATTCAACATTATCGTTCATATATAATTATAGTGGATTAATGACACCACGTGTGGCAGCATAGCCTTAGCGTTGCTTCTGCATCCGTGTACTTTTTGGCCAATCGTTTCCCATTTCAGAAACAGAAATAAAAAAACAAGAAACGAATGGCTATGCTCTATTCATTTTAAAAACAGAAATTGAAAAACGAGAATCAAATGGTTATTCGTTTTGGATCCGTGTATAAATTAATGCCAACTGCAACATCCCATACTGTCACTCATCTCACAAAACAGTTTTTTTCTTGTAACTTAGCTAGACACTTCATAGATCGCTCCAAAATTAATATAATGACAAACATGATGACGATCAGCGCCCGTCAATTTATTACGTTTCGAACTATGTCCACAAAACAATGTTGCGTTGCAATGCTTGCTGCTATGTCTGCAGCATATGAAAAATAATTTATTGCCAACTCCTGTAGGTTCTCATAGGCATAATGTTATAATGCACTCACAATGACTCAGTAGTTATCGAAAATGTTTTATGGGAAATGTTTGTTGTATTCCCATCCTTAGTTGTGACGACTTTTTAATGCCTTTACGGCATGTTACCTCGTCGACATTCACCGGTTCTCCGTTATCATTGGGTTTGTAGCCAAATAATTCTCTCGGCTCTTTTTATTTTTCAACTCTTCTCTTTTTCTATTTTCTCAGTCCTAGCATTCCAATTTTCCAATTGCATTCCGCTCCAGTAAAATTTAACTGGGCTGCTCCCTCTTGAGGGACACAGCCCCCAACAGCAGCTTCCCTCCCACTTCAGCGCACGGCGAGTCACCAAATTACCAAACGGGCTCAGACACGTGCAAATCCGTGACAAAATTACAACCTCGCCAGTGATGGCTCGCCACCAGCGGAAAAAATAGAGCCCCGAATTTGCATCTGGACGGACACACCTCCACCAGCGAGTCTCCTCCCACTTCAGGGGCACGGCGAGTCAAATGGGCTCAGGATCGTGAAAATATATGCCGAAAATGTCATTTTGCCAATGCGCTGGCTCGCCACCCGCCATCCGCCAGCCGGAAAATAGAGCCCTAAGTGTGAAGCCATGTCCGCTGTTGCTTCAATTATTCTCCAGATCCCTCCAACATCAGCTGCATCAGAGCGGAACTGGTGACTGTTTGGTGGAACACACAGCAGAGTGTGCAACAGGCTGACAAACAAAAGAGCTGAGAAGCTGGTGGCTATTCAGTCAATCTTGAAACTCTTTGAGGCCATCAAAGATGACACCACACAAATAGAATTTGAAAAGGATTGTCTAGATTCTCCAGAGTCTCTTTCTGAAGATGAAGCTAGCTTTAGTATTAGAAATAACTTAAATAAGGTTAAATAAAATAAGGTTAAATAAGGCCCATCTAACATGCTGTCTTAGACGGAAGGAAATGACTAAAATATATTTTTGCATTTATGTTTCCTTATTTAATAATATGTGTTTTGTTAAACAAACTGCATTGGAAAAAAATAATAATAATAAAAATAAGTGTGTTCACATTGTGGTAAACCAACATCATGTTAATTTGACATTTCTTAAAACCCATGGTTTTCTCCCTAATAATGTGTGCAAAGTATTTGCAGTGACCCCTCAAATAGGCCCAATACATAAAAAACTAAAAACATACTTGCGATTTATGGAAAATATTGTTAACAGTATAAAATCCCAAAATTACCTCAAAATATCCAAACCCTAGTTTCACAACCCTAACCACAGGTAGCCAAGTTGGCAAGGCAATTAGCCTATTCTGCATGGAACACCGGAGTTGCCAAATAAAAAATAACCGAATAAATGCCTTGATGAATAAATAAATAAATAAATCTAAAGGCTATCATTCGTCTACATCACTTAAAACCTGTGATGTCAAGTAGCTTACCAGCTGTATACCTCTAGCTTTTCTAAGAAAATGATGAAAATGATTATGACCGATTGTGATACTTATAGATATTTTCAGAAATTACATGTGTCAGTTAAAGCCCCTATGTGTAGAATTTGTAGTTACTGCAAATACATCCCACGTCCCTTCTTGCTTTAAATTTTTAAGAAATTTTTTTCCTTGAACTGAAAATGTCTCTTTCCAGGTACTCAAACCGTACATCTGCAGTTTGGAGAGGAATCTTGAGGGCAGTTGAGATATGTTACAGTGCGAAATTAAGAAAGAATTTTAAAACAATAAATGAATGGTTAAGGTGACTCGTGCACCATTGTCTATTAGTTTGTCATATCTTTTTAATGTAAAGTTTAATATCTGTAATGTAATTTAAACTGTACAGTCCCGTTTAACTTTCATTTGGGTACTTCCTGTCACTTCTATCAAGTCTGGATTTCTAAATATAATTTGTTGAAAGAGGTATAATGGAGATTCCAACGACCATCTGACAATAAAGTTATTGCGCAGCATCATGCAAGACCACATGTCGCTACTACGACATTTCACAATAACAAAGTTTGAAAAGCAATAGCCCACAAGAGGTTTTGACATGTGCCAAAGGATTTAATCATATGAAGCATATTACTAGAATTTTAATATAATAATTCATTCTGACATTTGGAAATAACAGGTTTTCGTTCACACAGCGCCTGGTTGAAGAGGAAGCCAAAACAAAAGTGCAGTCGAGATCATTTACTGTAATTCATATTTATTTTTTGCACAAAAGCACCCAGTACAATGTGAGTAGGGGCTGCTTCTGCAGACTGTATAGCTGGAGTGAAACGGTTAACACTGGTGTCACTTTGATGTTCCCTTTCAAAAAGAATACTAACACTCTTTTTAGGACAAAAGATATGACGCATGTTTGGTCTATTTTTAATCATTTATGTATACTTTGAGGACTGCTTGCATCATTTTCAGAGTAGATGCTGGGTGGCATCGATAAGTAGTTAATTTCACAAAGCCTTATAAAAGAGATCCTGCAGGAGACCTTTGCAGCCTAGTGCGTAGGGTGGTCGGCTCTCAATCCATACGCGGCCCCCCATGCGGCCAGGAGTTTGATTTCCCACCATGGCACTTTCTGTACTGTGAGCCCATATCTCTATCTGTAACCTTCTCTGCTGCATAGTCTTTAAAAAATACAGAAGGGCAGACTCTGCTCTCTAAAAAAAAAAAAAAATATGCCAAACATATTCAGAGGTGATTCAATAATTCCAGATGGTGGTTTTGACTGGCCACCAGTATGGATCACACATCAGCCAGAATCACCCGGTATGCACAAACCTTAAGAACGCACACAACTCACATGACATAGGCTAACCGTCATGGGAAAATTGAACCTTTCATATGCTGCAGTAACGACACAGTAATCTGTAATTTTACAGATTTTGAGAGCTTTGTTTTGACATAAAAAATATCCATAAAGGCCATCATTAGTCTACATAATTTCAAACCTTTTCAAAAAAAAATGATGATAATTGTCAGTCACAATTAGGGTTGCAAAATTCCGGGAATATTCAAAGGTGGAAACTTTCCATGGGAATTAACGGGAATATATGGGAATATACGGGAATTAACGAGAATAAACTGGAAATGGCCCTGTAGCAGTGTGCAGGATGCTAGGAATTATCTGTGCATGTGATTAAAGAATGCACTGCACATGTAATAGAGTACTCAAGTGAGTACGTCAGACGAGGGCAGAGTTTGGTTTCAGAAGTAAATTCCCTATGACAGATAGAACGGACTTCGGAGACTATCGACAATTTCTTGAAATCTGATTTATAGAATGAGCCGAAATGTTCCTGGATTAGCCTGTGTGGTATAAAGATATAGATAATACATTGCATGTTCCAATTTTTATTTTTTAAAGTAATGATTAATGATTTGTAGTGCGGTTTGTAGTCCACTTTAACGGACTACATATCCATTACTGCAATGCACAGGCAGTTCTCAGATATCATCTCGTCTGGACATTTTTGGCAGTGCATACCACCTTGCTAATTCAGACATTTTACTTCATTGAACCGTCCGGAGGGAATTATGGGATGTTGAGTTTTTAAACAGTGCCAGCGCTGGTATATTCACAAAGAAATACTAAAACGTAAAATATACTTGAAGCTGGTCCAGAAAAACGACATAATTTGTTATATTGAACAATCCAGGAAATTGATGGTAAGACAATCACTAGAAATTGTTTAAAAGTAAGTTTTAGTTAATGTCTATGGTCTAAATGACTGGGGAAGTCACTTCCGAAACCAGTGCGACGTAGTCACTTGAGTACTCTATGGAAGAATGCACAGTGCAGGGTTGAAATTCAACTCAATTTGTATTAAATTGGGTTGTTTTAACCAAAGCATGCTGCAAGATCTAGAATTGCAGTTGTGTATTTTCCACCTAAATTTAAGTTCCATGTTATAGGCTAACTTTTGCAAAAAAAAAAAAAAAACATTTTAAAATGTCAATTTCAAAGTTTCCAAAATTCCCAAGCTTACATTCCCATGGTAAATTTCCGGAAATTTACCGAAAATTTTCCACCCCTTTGCAACTCTAGTCACAATCACCGATTGTGATACTTATAGATATGCCATTTCATGGTTTTTAATTTCATATTTCAGAGTCAGGAAATGACTATATTACGGTTACTATAAGCATAGCCACAAATAGGCTAGCTCCACGTCCATAAAGCTCATCTGAAGTCACACATGTTGGGTTTTCTTCTCCTTTATATTTTAGTCACAGAGCTGCTCTCTGACATGCCTTCAAAAAAAGCGACATGGTCAAGGTGAAAAGCTTTTTGTTCAAAAAATATTTCCAATATAGTGCAAAACTTACCAGACAAAGAGCATGAATAGAATATATTGTTGACAGACTATAAAGGATCAGATCTATGATGTGAGAAAGTACCCTATATTATATTTCCCCAATTTATTGCAACACTGAAAAGCATACTTCTGTCTGTCAAACTATTTCATATATTTTTGGTGAGTTCATCTGGCTCTCACGTTCCACAGCATGGAAATACATAGACTGCCCGGCAATTAAACCCAAACCCTAGCCTTGTCATTCTGTAACTGCCAAGAATGAACCTCTGGTGTCCTTTCATATCTGAAAGCACTGGGCACAAAACAGCCATCAAATTGCCATGCCTACGCTAGCAACTTTTTTAAATTGAGACATGAGGCTGGTTAAAATAATTTGGACAAAAACCCAAAATAAGTGTGCCAAGTTTTATATGAGCGCTCACTAGGCAATTATGCTGTCTCCTACTGTAAGCAAGTAAGGAATTTGAATTTTACACTTTTTCTTTACCAAATCAATATGACTCCAATGGAAAAATATTGGCATCAACAAGCTTATTAGAATCCTTTATAAATCCAGTAACAACAAATTCTTAACACACATTCACTGTACCAAATAAAATATCACCGTAGCTAATCCACAGATGTCTAGTAAAATAATATTAAATCTGATCATGCAGAACTCTCACTTTATTAAAAGGCATACCATAAATCTTAATATTATGTGTTGATCACAAAGCTCACTCAGTTCCCAATAATATCCCAGAATCCAATAACAAAAAGATTAACAGGGCTCTACGCTAACGGTTTTTTCCAAGGAGCTCCTAAGTTGAAAAATTTAGGAACACAATGCATGCCAATTAGTATGCTCCTATAGCCAGATGTGTAAATCCAGGTACAGAAAGTATAAGTCCCCCCCAGTATTTTGCTCCAATCACCTGGATTTGCTAATTAACATAATAGGAGGTAGAACTAATTAGTGAAATCAGCTGGCTGAGTCTATGGGTGGAAGAAACACATGGTAGGACCTTTACTTTATGTCCCCTGGATTTCCACCTCTGCCTATAGCCTATTATTTTTTTAAGTTAGCACACATGAATTTTCAGGAGCAAATGCAGACAGGGCGTTTGACATTCTAACAAAACAATTTTACCGTTACACAGTATCTCGGTCTTGGTACTTTGCCAATAAAAAGGACAAGCCCTTTTTCAGTCCTTAATGTTAAAAACAAATAACAATAAGTTCACACGAATTCGAAAACGATGTTTTCCATATTTATCTTAATAATGGGTGTAGCAAAAACCTTTCACGTGATCACGTTTCCAACCACCTGGTCTCCGTGCACTTTTAAAACGCCCAATGAGCCAAACTCTGCAAGATCATCCTTCGCAGCTTCAAATGCACTGTTGAATATGTTGATTTGTACAATGCAAAAAATATATATATAGGCTATGGGGATGCAGAACTCACCATACACTAGCATTGTTGAAACATGCAACAGCATTCGTCTTTTCTTCTTAGATATGGGCTATAGTGTCATCGCTGAACAATGCGCTGCGGTCACCGTTAGCTAATATAAGGCAGTTGCTAACCATTCACCCTTGAAACCCCATCGCCACCACGAATAACCATAACTGGGCCTTACCTCTTCCAAAACGTTGACGGTATTCCGACAGCTTTGCAGGCGGGTCGTGAAGCTGGACGTCGTGGGGGAGTTGTAATCCTCCGTAGTCTCCGAAAGAAACTCGGATACGGAGATCTGATCCGGCATCCTTCAGCACGGAGTCGCCCAAAAAAAAGGATGGGAAATGTATTTTTTCCAAAAGAAAAAAACCTAAATCATTAAAAACAACTTGCGATACGCAGAAGCTGATGTCTATTTTTAATATATATCGTACTGGATACCTATGCAAAGAACAATCTGTATTATAGTTAGCTAACGTTAGCTTAAAATGAACCCCCTCTTGAATAACCACGGCTTGAGTTGCTTTTCCTCCGGCTTCACTGTCCCCCGTGATGATGGGGACTCCACACAATGTTGTTTTCCTCTCCTTGTCTTTTCCGTCCTCGTAGCTTGAATTGCACTCTTTCCACAAGCACAATGGTTTAATTATTTCTCCTTACGCCTCCAACACAAGCTGTACAACGGGCAAACAGATGCCCTCATTACTTTTTTTTCTGATGTTCAATTTTACTATTGTTATGATCGTGATATCCGATCCTTAGTATCAAATTATTTATCAGACGTGCAGGGTCGATTGACTCGTTTTTATAGCGTTTTTTTTATCTTTGCTTCTTCGGTTTCTATTCTGACGATCTCTGCTTTCTGACACTTAACGTTACACACGCACGCACACACACACTCTCCTTGCTCACTCTCCCTCTCCCTCTCTCACCCACAGTGAATCACGGGGACAAACAAGGAAGAGTTCTGCGCATGCGTCATATCACAAACAATATAGCCTAGGCTAGTCAAAGAGAGACGCCCCGTGTTCAAACCAATGCATTTTCCATGCAAATTGAGACCAGCCTTTACATTAATGGTTCACTACAAACGGATGCTAAGAACAGTTGGACAAAATAGACATCTGTTTAAAGAATTTGGGCAATAGGCCTATATTAGCCTAGCCTACTAAGGTCTAAGAATATGAACACTCGCATCCTAATAGAACAAGCTAAATCATCGCTGCTGATAAAATATCTCGATGTAAAATATACCGTAGATAGACCTGGCCAATGGATGGGTTCTCAATAGAATTTCAGTAGCCTACATGGCCTTTTTTTGGGGGGTCCGCTCTTAACCCCTTATTAATCCTTTAGCGAAAAGTAGCCTAAGCTTTTGTCTCTTTTAAAAAAACATCAGACCTGCACGCGCGGAAATATTGGCAGCTAGATGAGTTGCAATCCAAGCAAGCAAGTTAAATTTACCAGCGGTCTGAATGAATAATTCCAGTGAATGCGGTGCAAGCAAAGCGTGTAAAGGAAAGCGCTTTTGGTCTCTGGTGCAAGTTTCCAATTGGCTTTCGAGTTATGACCATTTTCCTGTCTAAAAACACACAAAAAAAGAAGGATCATGGAGGCCAACATGGCAAAAGCTGACTATAGGTTCATTCAAATATTGTCGTTAATCAATTATCATTTAAAAAAAGAAAAGGTAGGATAGCTAGCCGATCAACTTTAGGCTATTATGAACAGGCTAATAGGCTACTAGCCCCTCCACTCTCGTGCTGAGTTTTGTGCTGAGTTTTGTGCTTGTGGGTTAAGCGTTGCAAGTGCGCAGCCTACAGGTAGAATATCACAGTGCACTGCCGCCAGGAAGTGTTTTCCAATGTCTAAAACTGAAATTTGTACTTAACAAAATGCATAGGCTAGGTCTAGCCTACTTTATAAAATCCTTTTAAAAACATGTACAAATCCTTCATAGCCATGTTTTGTTTAGTAGTGTTGGACTATATTACTTTCCACGTAGCATTAAATGTATTCAGAATGGAATCCTGAATTTAGTAAAATATGGTTTTAATTAGCCTAGGCTAAATCTTGGCTATAGTCTCAGTGGCTGGTAACACAGCTGGGTGATAAAACGATCTTACCGGTTCCATAAAGAATCTTTTGACGAAAAACTTGACAATCGTGAAGATGAGGATCTCATGACTTTGTCACATTAAAATAACCTAAATGAAATAAATACAAACCACGTGAGACATTTAAACGGTACATTTAGACCAACAATTTGCCGTTTGTATGAAATGTTTTAAAAGCATATGCCTTTAATAAATAGACAACAGCCTAATTAACTGTAGCCTATGTTCATCTGGTGAGATTTAAATAGGCTACGAAATATAGCCATTGATTCCGTACGCGGGTGAAACTAACGGTTTTATATCCTCATGCGTACCAACAATAGCCTACACTAGGTTAATGACAACATTAGCATTCATCTATAAAAATACGGCACGTTAAAAGCTCAATAGTAGGCTATTAAAGAACAAGTTGACAATCAATGGTAAAATTAATTTAACAAAATTAAGTAGCCTACGTTCAAACTGCCACGCCTCAATAACTTACCGAGAATGCTGCGATGTCTTTCCCACCCCACACTTATACAGCACACAAAAACCCAGAAATATGTTCATGCAACGTTGAATGTGTCCAGAAGAAGACCTCATATTCAGTCCATTTTGCATGCATTCCTTAATCCTACGAGAGTACAGAAGAATCGCGTTACTTTAGCCTAGGCTACTTCCAAAAGTAGCAGAAAGATAAGGCTCCTATTATTCTCCTGTAGGTCCCGTGAATAGATCAGCAGCAGCCAGATATATCGGGACAGGAAGGGAAACCGACCATGTGAGTAGGAAAAAAGACAGTTACAATGGACAGGATAGGAGCTAATAGTACTGGAACTGAGGAAATCCAGAACTACTCAAACAGGAAATCTGAGATCTGGGTAAACACTCGTGCGGTCTGATGCGTTTCCTTGACCTTATTGGCACTTATACCCTTGATCTTCTCTGATCTACCAATAAATTTAAAAATAAAACAGAGCAACATCTCCATATTTCACTTCCCACAGCTACTCTGATAAGTGCATTCATAAGTGAAGGTGAGTAGGCTAGGCTACTTAGGTTTAAAATAATAAAAAAACATTTGAGTGATAGGTGTTTAAAATCTATATTTCTTATCAAGGCCTATGCCTGTAAGCAACCTTTGGTTTTGTTATTATAGGCTATAGTTCATTTTGAAAATGGTCTCCTTAAACGATAACGCGTTGTGTCCACCTCTGATACATTACGAGATATTGTGACTTTTTTTAGATACTTTTTTAATTACCACATCTAGTCCTAGCTGTTTGTCACTCGCTGTGTCCAATATTAACATCCGCAGGTCGGTCTGTGCTGTGCCAATAACAGACGCATTGGTCAAAGTGCAGAATGCCTGTTGACCCTTACCGTATGACTGGGCCATTTGCTGTGATTGTCCTTTGGAGCAGATACATAGGGTAACCCCAGAACTGACGGTAGCCTATTGAATGGGAGTTGATGTGCGTAATGGTTGTGGATCACATAAGATGAAAATGACCATCCCTGAATAACGTAGGCTATATCTTATTGTGAGATAAGTATTAGCAAAATGTTCAACAGACAACATAGAATGTAATTATACTAGCCTATACTAAGTGGTTGGTAGGCCTACCTATCTGATGCTTTGATAAACTTAAACTGTTTAATTGGATTCGTAATGATCACTATCATATTCACCACTTAAAAAGGAATTAACAAAAAGGAAGTCCGCACTAAACTCTTGCTGTCTCCTAATGCACTTTTATTTGCAGTCTTTGTCAGGACATCTAGTTTAGCCAGAAAATAGTCCTTTTGCAGGTCTGGGCTGCGTCCACAGTGCGAAACAAACACCAGACCTGAAAGGGAGCTTGTTCTGCTAAATAAACAAAGACTGGCAGACATGGGCAGAGCAAAAGAATTTCACCAAAGCTGGCTATATCTCTGCATTCAGAAAGAATGGGTCTGTATCAGACTACATGCTGACAAAATGATCCTGCAATTAAACGATTCCAGCCATCCTGCAACTCCTCACAACAGTGCGGTTACACTGTGCTTACAACACACTGAAAACTTTGAAACCTCACTCACAGCTCAAAGTTCAAATGAAGTGAGGATGGCCTGAAAATACAAAATTGTAGAGGAAAAGAAAAAAGCATAGTCTACAAAAAAAGAGAAAGATATGTTCTGTCATAGCACCCAATCCAAATGTATTGTGTCTCTGCAGGATACTTGCAAACGTTGACACCTTTGAGTTGTTGAAATACAATTGAAGAGTGTTTTTCCAAAACTCCCGCAGTCCATGTTGACCAATTTTGAGAACATCTATTTTTTTAAATTGGTTGAGTGTTTTTGTATGAAAAATCACATTTTAATGCTTAAAACCCAATAATTTAAAAGTAAAACTGCAAATATCTAACCATTTATCAGAAAAATAACACCCACCTTGAAAAATATGGTTTATCAAAATTGGACTGAGTGAGTTGTGGAAAAACACTCTTCTATTCTGATTCTTGGTTGCCTTTGCATTGTGAGAAACAAGAAGTGCTTTGCTAAAATGGCATCAAGGCTTTTCCCGCACTGTGCTTGTCTGTTATGTGTAGGGTTTTATACAATTCTTTTTATAAGAATGCAATTTTCATAAAAAAAATAATTTAGTTGATTTGTGGTGTAAATATTGGGTTGCTTGCTGGACAAAGGTGGCAATAATTATAAAGAAACAAATAACACAATGTATGCACTGTGTAAAAATTGAGTGTGATATCCTTCTAAGACCAGGCAATTCATGTTTGTCCCCTGTAGGGGACATGAGTCAAATTGACCCCAAAAGTTTAAACTGACACAAAACTTTTGTATTAGAAACTTTTTTGACACTTTCTGTGTCACCCTTCGTGTGTCTCCCAATTGACTAGCCTTTTAGCCCTAAATATTAAAAATCTGTGATGAAACATCTCATTTTAGAGCCTGAGGTAAGTGAAGTTTGTGAAGTTTAAACCCTATATGGGAAAGTGCCACCAGAATGACCCACAAAAAACTCAAAAGGCTGTATATTTTCTTATTTGTATGCAGCTACCCCACAGATGACCCGACACAACCCCTTTGTATGCAAAGTTGGTGCAGGACTTTTGAAAATGTCATTATGTTTATTGCGTGTTTACTATTTCATCCCAAAAAATTAGTAAAAATCATATAGTGTCAAGATGAAAAACTAAGGTTAACTGGTTTTTAAGCAGAGGTGTAAAATCCAGGGGTCAGAAAGTAAAAGTCCTGCCATGTGTTTCTTCCACCCATGAACCAAGCCAGCTGATTGCACTAATTAGTTCTACCTCCTGGCTGAAGAATTGTGCTAATTAGCAAATGCAGGTGTTTGTAACCAAATAGTGGGGAGGACTTTTACCTTCTGAACCCGGATTTTACACCTCTGTTTTTAAGTCAAACTTTACGTCAAACTTTGAATCGGGTCAAATTGACCCAAAACATAATATGAGGGTTAGATAAAACTAAAATAAACAATATTTTTGAAAATATTTTCACTGCAACATGTGTTTGCCATCCAAGACATTATGCATTATGTCAAAAATTTAAATACTTAATTTTTTTAAAAATCTTTCAACTGCAAATTCAATCCACAAATTCAATTAAACTGACTGACTGACTGCTTGCTATGTTTGTGTTCTGAATGATTTGGGATTGTTTTATCATTACTCATTATTTTATAACTGAATCATATTCATATGTGTTTCTCAGCTTGTATGAACGCTCTCCTCTGACTCCTAATTGCATTCCGAAATAGTCTATAAACCCGACAGAAAGCCCCAATGGAGATATCGTCACTGTTTTTTAGCACTCACATTCCCACGTCTGTTCTTGTAATGTAGCAATTTAAAATACTCTGTGATTTAGTTTTAGCTAAGTACATAGTCTTTTAGTTAACAACATGTCCTTATCTGTGCTTTATTTAGAAGCGTCTTAGGGTGGATTCGTTCTCTCAAGTTCAGTTTCCTTTTGTCCAAATCACAGGCCAGACAGCAGCACCAGGGCAGAAAACAGGAAAATGAAACATAATAACCACTTATATGGGACTGAGGGTACAGCAATGGAAGTAAAGATAGCAAGAGGGAAACCGACCAGCTGCAAAAGATTAGAAGGAGATTAAGATTCTTGTTTTTTTTTATTGTATTATTCAGGAATGAAAATATCAGATAAGCATCTTTCAGCAGAAGAGCAATCAAAACTGGAATCAGCACAGAGCAACTCTGTTGCATCCTCAGATGTAATCTGGCAGTCAATGCCATTCAAAATAATCTTATTTATATTCCTAATGGGGATTATTATAACTCTAATGTTTATCTTTATATCTCACAGCAGAACAGTAGCATCATCGGATGAGCTAGAATGTCACATTCATTGCATTTTGCATTAAAACAAATATATCCAGTCCTTGAAAAGAATGATCAGAATTACAATTCTTCTGCAATATATTCTGATGAAGCTGCTCAAATAAGACTTCATCAAAACAAATAGAGAAGGCAACAAAGTGCACAGCCCCAAAACAACTCAAATGACAGGACAACTAAATTAAAGATATGCACCATTTTGAGAGAATGTACAAAACGTTTACAATTCTGTTTCCTAAGTAGGACCCACCTTGTCAGAGTTTTTTGACAATTGACATTGTTAGCTGACTATGCTTAGTATTTCAAATATTAGGTTTGCATTTTAGCCCAGAGTAGTAAAGTATTGCATTCTCATGCAAAACGACCTCTTCACCGGCGTAGCTTCAGGACTAGCCATGCAACAGAGGACATCCACTCTGCAAAGGCAGCTTCGCTCTCCTTCATTCTGATCCTCCTTGACCACTCTGCAGCATTTGAAAGGTTGACCACAACTGTCCCGCTGTCTTCCCTAACTTTGGGATCTGTGGCACAGCTCTCAACTGGTTTGCTTCCTACCTTGAAGGTCGCTCCTTCAAGGTTGCATGGGTTGGTGCAGTTTGAAGACCTCATAACCTCTCTAGAGGTGTCCCCCAGGTCTTGATTCTTAGTCCTCTCTTCTTCTCACTCTATAACATCCCCTCCCATAGCCAGTCTTATCAGTGCTACGCTGATGGCACAGAACTTTTTCTCTCCTTCCATCCCTCCAATACCTTGGTCTCAGCACACATCTCAGCTTGCTTACAAGACAACCCAGATGGCAAACCAATGCCTGAAGCTCACCTTGGCTAAAATTGAGATGCTATACTTTACTGCCAAGAACTCCCCCTACTGGACCTTTCACTCACCCTGGAGGCCTGGACAGCACGGTGCCAACCTCTTCATCTGCGAAGAACCCCAGAGTGGTACTGGACAACAAACTGTCCCTCTCTGAGAATATCATGGTAATGTCGGCACACAGATTCTTCCTGTACAACATCCAGAGAGTCTGACTGTTCCTGACCACCTACTCAACCCAGCTCATGGTCCAGGAACTGGTTATCTCCCATCTGGACCACTGAAACTCCTTGTGTGTTGGTCTCCCTGCCTCCGCCTTGAGACTTCTGCAGCTCACACAGAATGCTGCTGCTCGCCTAGTCTACAACCTCCAAATCCATGTCACACCTCTTCTCGTTTCCCTCCACTGGCTACCGGTATTGGCTCCCATCCAATTCAAAACCTTGGTACTAGCCTATCAGGCAGCTAGAAACCACTCTGTTGTATCTTTAAAGGATCACTAGAACCTACACTACACACCAGCCAGACCTCTCTGTTCTGCAACATTAGCCCTTCCATCCCCCTGCATCAGGTTGCAGTCAAAACTCTTATTCCTCATGTATAAACTTAAATAAAAAACAGGATTTTTCCTCATGTGTGAATCATCTGCTAATTAATATATGAATTACTTGCTTTGCAACTGCTTCACTGTGGCTTTCTTAGAGAGGTGCAGATTCTGTTTTATGCCTTCATAAATGTGCCTACTATGCACGTGGATTTCTAACTGGAAGAATGCCATGCGTTTATATTTCGGGTGCTATGGTAAAAAAAAATGTGTTTGTCTTCTTCCAAGGTGGTATCAATAAAGTTGTGTGTCGTCCGACACGGGGTTCGGGGAAAATATAACAGGAAGTTAACAGTTGGGGTAGTTAATATTAGTGTCAGTTGTTAATAAGGAAAAAAAGGAAGCTTTCATCTGAAAATAATTTTTTAAAGAAAAACTTCGTTGAAGAATACAGAACAGCGTCACATCGTCTGTGTAGCTAGCTAGCTAGGTTAACCGCTAGCTAGCCAGCTAGCTGCATGGCCGAAGCCTCAAGTACAGGTAGAAAATAACTACTACACTAGCTGGCTAGCTGAATAACTTGCGTCAAACGCGTACTCCGTAAATAAGAATGTTCACATTCTGTCCAGTCGTTTTTATAATGTTTAAATCGCTTCCACAATATTGATGGCCCACATGCTGGCTAGCTACCTACCTAACTACCATGACTGTGGCAAAAGTTGGAGTCAACACTTCGGGTTTTTTTTTTTTTTTTTTAATCTGACGTGCTAGTAAATGTGTCTGTTTTGATAACGTCGTTAATTTAAATGTAAGAAAGAAATAATGGCAAAATGACTACTCGTTTGTGTGTGTGTATAAGCATCTTTCACGTGAAAACGAAATAAATCATGTATCATCAATCCCTGTAACATTAGCCACTCGGACTAAATTATCGACAGCATTGTAACTTAAGTCTTAAATTGCATAACGTTAGTATTCGCATATTTAGCGCCTTCTTTATTATATTATTATATTATAATCCGGTGGCATGTTATGGTATTTAAAATAAAAAAACCTTTGAGTGTCAACGTAATGTAGGGAAGCCATACATATTGTGTACAAATTAGACTAAATTGAATCGTGTGCTGTAGCCCATTTCTGATGGGGACCACTGTCAATGCAATGAGTTAATGTCAACCTTGATGCAGGTGTGTTGGAGCTGAATCCTGATTCCACTGAGTTCGTTCCACGTGAGAGGCACAACCAACACCAGCCCAGAAGAGGTCGGACCAGGTCAGACCACAACTGGAAATGGAGTGACAACCATGCTTCCAATCAACAGCAGCGACATTTTTACGACAATGAGCCGCCCCACTATGAGGAACACTATGGAGGCCCAAGAAATCATCGTTCTTTCCATAACCAAGAAGAAGGAGTCCGCGGAAAGGGACGAGGACGAGGAAGACCAAGTGGTGGTGGCAGATTGTTAGGGAGCCAAAGCTTCCAAAACCAAAGATGGCAGCGGCCCGGTAGTGGCAGGGGTTTCCCGACTGAAAATTCCCCTACCCCTTTAGGGGGTTACCCGGCTGAGACCCCTCCCACTGAGAGATCTGGCATTGACGGGCCGAGCTGGCGGAGAGAGAGCAGGAGGGAGAGTAACGGTGGTTTTACCCGGGAAGACCACCAAGAAGATCCCCCCCGGAAACCCAGGAAGTTTGCCCAGGAGCCCAGGAGAGGTGGAGAGGAGAAGACTACAAGAGCGCCAACCCACAAGGAAACCCAGGATAGCCACGCCACCGAGGGGGACTGGGACGACGATCCCAGGACCACAGAGGCAACCACTCGTGCAGAACCAGGAGCGAGAAACAAAAGGGGCTCGAAGGCAGGGGGCAGGAACCCCCGCTTTGACCCCAGGAAGAAGGCCCCGCCCCCAAGGGAGTGGCAGGGGAGTAGGCGTGACTCCCCTCGAGAGGTCACGGAGGCAGATGCAGAAGCCTGCGCCCACAGGTCTGCGCTCCCCGCTCCCAGTGACGAGGCGGACTTCAGTGGGGGGCAGGAGCCCAGCTGGAGGGGTGGGAGTGGGAGGGGCCAGGGGAGGCGAACACCGTTGCAGCCAGACCGGGGTCAAAGGAAGCCGCCAAATTCAGACCAAAGGCGGGGTCAGAGTAAGCAGGCGGAGGTGCCCAAGAGCAAAGAGACACAGACGGGTACGTTGAGGACACTTGTGTGGTGTCCTTTTTTGAAATGCATGGATATTTTCTTTTATAAATGCAATACAGTTCACTCCATTCCAATGCACTGCATTAAAAAATGCGGTTCATAAATCAACAATCCACAAATACCAAAATATTTGACTAATTTATTTATATATTTTATAATCATCTATCCAAATTATCAATGGGTGATTGTTTGGAGCTCACATAAATTATTTAGTCTGAAAAAAAGGTAGTAAAGTCCCATTTCAGAGGGCTTTTATGCTAGTGGAGAGACATGCAACCAAAAGTGTTGAAGAAATTTTGTACATTTTTTATAGTAACCCAAACATATTCAGACCACCATCCCTTGCAGGGCCTTGAGTTGGGCTGGAAAAAAAACTCACAACTACTCTGGTAGCTTACTAAAGTCATTTTGGTCTGATACGTTCTTCTGGTAAGTCTTAGTCAGTCCCGTCCCAGTCAGATTAGGTCCTACGCATGATTGTAGCATCTAACCAGGGCTCAGGATGATTTTTCTGGTTAAGGTCCTTTTCTCTCTTTAGACTGACATTTCCCAGGCAACAGGTTAAAAAAAAAATAAAAAATGCCAGATGAGGTGAAAAGTATTTTTGAACTCTGCATACCTGGGGACAGATTTACTTGGATAATCTTCTTCTTTTTTTTTACTCTCGAGGAGTAAAAGGAAAAATCCAAAATTCCATTTTGGAAAAAAATATTTTTGCCGTCATCTGCGATGAGGTGTTTCGGGATCACATGACGCAGCAGTTGGGTATTGTGAACTATGGGTTTTTCTCAGCATTGGCTCCCTGGCTCCCCTTGCAGGGCGCCTGATCGAGCAGCTGTCTGAGGAGAAGTACGAGTGCATGGTGTGCTGTGAAGTCATACGGGTCATGGCCCCGGTCTGGAGCTGCGTGAGCTGCTTCCACGTCTTCCACCTCAACTGCATCAAGAAGTGGGCCCGCTCCCCGGCCTCGCAGGCAGAGGGTATGTGAACGTCCCCATAAAATGACCAGTGTCACATGACTCAGCAGGCTCACAGTCCGAACGAACGTTTTTTAAACAACCAGACGTTCTCATTTACTGACTTGAGCTATGGTTTGTTTTGATGTTATTTTACTGTGGGGTTCCCTTGGATTTGACAATACAGAACCTTAGAAACACATTTTGTCAAAGATGGCCTCTGTTCAGAGTCATAATGCTGATGAGAATTGATAAATTTAACTCTTGTTAAATGCTTGTTTTCTCAGATGGGAATGAAGGATGGAGGTGTCCTGCCTGTCAGAACGTTGCCTCTCGCCCCCCTAACTCCTACGTGTGCTTCTGTGGTACGTTAGTGCAGCTTCCTCAGTATAGCTCTTCTATAACAGAACCAAGAGGTCTAGTGGATTATATCTTCTTCAGGATAGTCTTGGCAGAAGCTGCCATTAAGGATGACTTGGCAGTTTTCGTAATTGCGTAATAAACCATAAAGCCCATGTTAATGTTCCCTCTTTTAATCTCCTAGTTACAATTCCTCTTCCTGGCTTTGTAACCTGCTTGAAAAACATGCCTATCTTAGCGGTGCACGGATGACCTTCAAACAAGCTGGTTTTATTACCTCAGCAGTCTACATCTTGCTAGTCCCCTTGCTCTCCTGCGTGTGCTGAGAACCGTAAAATCTTAAGTGTGTTTTTTTTTTAGCTTCCTAAAGAAATTAATATTGTTCATTCAGAGATGCTGCAAGGAAATTTGAATATGACGTGTTCCCGCCCTGTTGGCACGTCTAGCTAATGTTATCACAGAAACAAAAGCTAGCACACCAGCTATCCCTGATATTACATGAACAACGTGTGTTTGACTATTGTACATTAACCTGGTTTTATGTCTAATTTAACATGCCCATAAAATGTTCAGAGATGACAGACCACTCCTGCTAGAAGTGACTTTTTTTAATAGCATAATAAAAGTATAAACTTTTTTTTTTTTTGCATTTTATGGAAAATGAATGTCGCACAGTCTTTTGGCGTATGTTTTATTGAGCCACCGCTCAGCTCATTCAACTCTGAATGGCTGATAGCCTACATGGGACACGGGAGGCCTCGTTTCGGATTATTCACATTGGATTACATCTTTTTCATGTTTGCCTGGGGCTCAGGGAAGGAGACAAACCCAGAGTGGCGACGCAACGAGATCCCGCACAGCTGTGGAGAAATGTGTGGGAAGAAGAGGAGTGGAGTTGACTGCAACCACCCCTGCAACATGTGAGACTGCAACGCAAACACACACAGGCACTCGCGTACACACAAACACACGCATACAACACCGTAACCTGAGCCTAAGGCTGAAAAATAACATGAAAACGAAATGGTTATATTATTGCCGTTGATTTTCCAAGAGAGTCCGGTGGCGTGAACAACTTAAAAATCCTCAGTACAACGTAATTATATTTCCCTCTCTGTAGTCATGTACAGTTGGCGAGTAGGTCATTTAGAGTGTGGCTTGTCTGAATGCGTTTCATTATTCTTTGTTTGGTGCGTCTGTGTTTTCCCATTTTAGCTTGTGTCATCCCGGACCGTGTCCCCAGTGTCCTGCTTTTGTTACCAAAGCCTGCGTCTGTGGGAGAACAAAGTACGTACCGATGCTGACTAGCCTTGCATGGGTGTTTTTGAAGGCCGGTTCTGAACACTGAATTTTGTTCTCAAAAAATAACGATTGAATTTCTCATTTTTAAAACTCATATCGTTCAAGCATTCATATTGAGAACAGAGTTCCCAGTAGTAGTCATCGGGGGGGGGGGGGGGGGGAGTAAGCTCTGTGACCACCCGTAGTGTTAGACGTCACTGCCCGTTTCTCCCTCGATGCCTTGACCACCCCGGTGCCCACCCCCCCCCCCCCCCCCCCCCCTCCCCCTCCCCCCTCCCCCTCCTCTCCCATTCCAGCCAACCGGTGCGCTGCGGCCAGTCGGCCTCCATCCGCTGCGGCACGGTGTGCGGCGCTGCTCTGAACTGCGGCGAGCACAGCTGCGCCGAGGCCTGCCATGGCTCCAAGTGCCAGCCCTGCCCACTGCTCGTCCAACAAGGTGAGAGAAGGGCCCGCCGCGCAACACCATCACCTTTCACTGACAACGGTGTGTCAGCGCTGTGTCGGTTAGAGCTGTTATCTCGCTCGTTTCGCAACCTTAAAGCGATTTATCCTCATTTGCATCTTATTTCAGTCTTATTTCAATTTCAACAGAATTGAAACGCATACAAATTTACTGCCAAACGACACTGTGGTTGTCAATGTCAGCATTGCACAAATAATTATGTAATCTGAGCGTGCCTTCTATAGCCATGGAAGAAATTGGGACCACATCAAATTTTTTGTTTCACAGTTTATGGGTATGTGTCTGTGTAAAATCTAACTGTTGATATTCTTTAATGAACTATTGACCCCATTTTATTTTAATTCAAAAAAAATATTGCCATTCACAACATTTATTTGCAGAAAATGACAACTGCTCAAATACTAAAGATACACAGTGATGTTACAGTGCAGTCCATAACTATTTGGACAGTGACACAATAGTATCGCTTGTAAGAGTGCCTGAAAATAAGATATCAAGAGTTTTTTTTGATGTTGTTGGGTCACAGACATCAGGAAGCCATTGCATGCAAAAGATATGTAACCAAAAATTAAATATGATGACTGTGTTTACGTTTATGTTAATTTGTCCATGTATAAATGTATGTATAAAATGGTTACAACTGCTACACAGGTCACCCGATATGGATGTAAAAACCCTCGAATTAAAGCTGGAAAGTCTGCACTTTAACCTCATAGTCACTGTTCCACCAATGGAGTACAGAGCCAAAATAACAAAGATTTTGTCACTGCTCAAATACGTAAGGACTGCATGGTATATATTGAATAATGCAAACTAAACAAGTTTATACCCATAAATAAATAATAAAACTAATAATGTCGTTACTTAGGAAGGATTCATCAATCAATATTTGGTGGAGCAATCCTGATATTTCTTCAAAAAATATTGGGTGTTCTCTTAATTTTTTCCTTGGCTTTTTTTTACTGGCTCGGTTCCGTCTCGCCGGGACCTTACAGTAACCGACGCCCCTCTGTTCCCACATCCAGTGTGTTACTGCGGAGTGCAGTCGCGAGAGGTGCCGTGCGGAACAGATCGGGATAACTTTGACGGGGCCGGGCACTTCTCCTGTCAGAAGCTCTGCGGAAAGTAAGGACCACACTGAACGTGTGCCTCTCTGTGGAGACCAGAGGTGGAAAGTCCAGGGGGTCAGAAAGTAAGGCTGAATCCCATTCTCTGGATTCGCAGACTCCTGCGGCCACATGTATAAACAGTGCTGAGCAGAAAAAACGAGTTTCCATGCAGAAATTCAGATGTACAATATAACACGTGCTGTGAGAATCTGCGTACCTCTGCACACGACGGATACCATACGTACGCAATGCTTGGAGTCCGTGTGATATGGCGACACCGTGACCGAAAGGCAGAGGTAGAAAATGCAAAACCTTTTTTAAAGCAGATTTCCGACTTTCACCCTGAGCGTTACTTTTACGCAAGAGTTTTATACATGTGGCCCCTGGACTCAAAGGCATGTTCTCATCAAGTTCATCAGTGCTTAGGGCCAACCCGTTGTGAAAACAGCATTTTTGGCAAGTGCTCTTAGGCGGGCTCTGCGCACCCTCTGCCTACCCCTTTTACAAGACTTACCTGCCCCCGGAAATACGCCATTGAAGTCTGCAAGTCCACAGTCCATGAGTCCAGAGGGCTCAATTTGGGATTCAGCCTAAAAGTCCAGCCATGTGTTTCTTTCACCCATGAACTGAGCCAGCTGATTTCACTAATTAGTTCTCCCTCCTGGCTGAAGAATTATGTTAATTAGCAAATCCAGGTGATTGGAACGAAATGCTTTCTGAACCTGGATTTTGCCACCTCTGAGTTAAAACCCAGCTGTTTTTTACTCGTCACTAATCGATGAGCTAGTTTGCAACATCCCATGTTTATATTGAATAGGCAGCTTGGTCAAGGATGGGAAACTGACCTCGCATCAATTTGTCATTTGAAAAGAGACGTTAGTTATGCTCTTTGTCTCGTTCAGGCGGTGTTTGGCAGTTTTTTACGACGGGAACAGTAGCCAGGCGCCTAACCGCGTAGGCTTTGATTCCGCGCGCGGTCGATGTCCGTGACGAATCAGCGGCGACGTATGCTCCATATGTCTCCCCTCAGGCAGCTAGACTGCGGGAACCATCTCTGCCAGCAGCCCTGCCACCCCGGGCCGTGCCCGTCCTGCCCCCAGCTGCCCAGGCTGGTGCGCAGCTGCCCCTGCGGCCAGACGCCCCTCTCCAAGCTGCTGGAGCTGGGCTACTCGGAGCGGCGCAGCTGCACCGACCCCGTCCCCTCCTGCGGGGAAGACCTGTGGAAAACCCCTGCCCTGCGGGTCCAGCGGTGAGAGCCGGAGAGTAGGGGCCGCTATGCAGCAATAGAGGCCTCTTACCGAGATGTAACACCACAGCAGGTTTCTCAATAGACTCTAGTGCTTCTGGTTTTCGGCAAGCCAATTGTTTTGTTGCAGGTTTTATGAGTTATGTTTCAGGTCAGTGGTTATGTTAACTTGAATTGTCGCCTCCAATTGACCAATTGCTGCCAATACGTGCAATTTTATTTAAAAAAGTTTAAGATAGCTAGGGTATCACTGTTAGGTCTCTGAATTGACCTTAAGGTACGTGTAAATAAATGTGACAGCCATGGGCAAAGCTAAACGAACGAGCATTTGTTTTCGAGGTGCTACAAAATGTTACGGTGTAGGGATGCGTCCGCTTTGAAGGTGGGCCCTTTTGATAAGGATCAGTTTCACCTGGTCAGGTTTTGTTCAGGTGAAGATCACGGTGTCGCAGGCAAGCGAGAGGCATTTTCTCATGTCGACCTCCTCGCCCTGTTGCAGACACCATCCACACGTGTGAGAACATGTGCCATGAAGGCCGCTGTGGACCCTGCTCTCTCACCTCCACCGTCAAGTGCAGATGTGGCCTCAAAACTAAAGTGAGTCTGAAAGCCCTGTGTGGTCAACACTACAGTCTGTATGCACACCAGCATAGCATTTATAAAAGTCAGTTGCTTATGTTTACAATGCGTTGGCTTATGTGACCGCTGACCTTTAGCCTGCAAGCTAATGTCATTGCTTCAGTGCCTCAGGATGCATTTGTCAACGCTAGTGGAGTTTTGCCGAACTGAGATGTCGTTTGACGTTTTAAATTCCTTTCACTTGTAGGAAGTTCCCTGTACATCCATACAGAATGAAGGTAAGCTTTCAAGATGGATAATGTATAGTGAAGATCGTGGCTGTTTTTATGTGTAAGCTCTTTCTCACTTAAACTTTCTCTCTCTCTCTCTCTCTCTCCCACTCTCAGGTGAGCTTGTGTTTACCTGCGAGAGGCGCTGCAGCAAGAAGCGCTCGTGCGGTCGACACAAGTGTAATGAACTCTGCTGTGTAGTGAGTATGAGTTTATTTCGACCTCACGCCTTCAGTTACTGTAAAGAATACTGGTACAGAATAGTCCTAAAATATGAACATTGCATTACCTTTTACATATATTATGAGTACCCTACATGAAAAACAAGCAAGCCCTCAAAGCAGTTTTCTCTAAGGACAAATTGCCAATTTCTTTCCGCAATTACTGCCACCCTGTGGAAGTCATGGTATTGCATCTATCATACGGCTAAAAATATGCCAAATTGCTATATGTGCATTGACCCCCTCGCAAGCCCTGTTGTGGTGACACTGTGACTTTTAAAATTAATGTGCACTTGTATATAATCAGGGCTGGAGCAGACAAGAACCTTTCAGCTCTTGGCTTCAGTTAGAAATAAACATGGTGTCTGGAAGCGGCATAACCTTTACAAAGTGACACAGGCCTTCACTCCCTGCTGTTTAACCCATTAAGTGCCGCGGGTGACATAAAAGTCGACAAAAATACCAACGTTCTAAAGTGCCAATGGGCGACTAATATTGACCAAAAAATGTAAACAGGGAAAACTGCTAAAACCAATAAAAATGCTGTTGCAAGCTAAATAAACCATGACATGATGCCCAAACATTATTTGTATGGCTATATGAGTGGGCCGAGCTTATAGCAGAATATCTTTTTGACTCTGGTCAATAAATAAAGTGACTATAAATAAATAATCAGCCATCCAATTCAAAGCATTAACTCATGTTCGTCTAATGGTGCGTTGACAAATTTAAAACACAAGGTACAAACACAACAACATGCCTAAATTCTGAACATAGTCCAAGATAACGTGTGGGCTCACTATTAATGTTGAGTTATGTCTGAATGAACGTTCTGTAACAAACTCAACAGATTGCCACAGCGCTGGTTTATTTGAATAAAGAAAAAACACGGTTTGGTCACAGTCAAGATTTAAATGAGCATATAATATTGGTATATATGTGTAATTGGTATGTAAGTAATATAAGTAATAATATTGGTATCACCAGAAAGTGGAGACTCTCCTCTTTTAATATATAAAACTCAAAATGTGTGTCTGGGTCAAAGCAACTCAAATGAGGGAGCAGGTCACGTATGTATTTGTTCAGTGTATTGTTTATCCATCTATTCAGCTAATACAAAGCACTTGTGGTGTGTCAAAACAGACACTGTCAAACTGTCTAGCTTTGTCCAACTTCAAATTGCTCAAGCTAATCATATTGTTATGGAAAACCGTTTTCACTATTACACATCACCAATAATTAAAGTAATTCTGTTCAATAGGTAAAATAGAGTGTTTTTATTAGAGGTTTGAACATTGACAGGGTCAATCAAAAATGTTTATGTTGACAGCCGTATTGGCTTGGCACTGGCAGGGATTCTAGTGTTCTGGAACGCTCTGCATTGAATGCGTTAATTGGATTGTCTGTCTCTCAGGACAACGAGCACCGCTGCTCCCTCATCTGTGGCTACAAGCTCAACTGTGGCCTCCACCGTTGCCAGGACCCCTGTCACCGTGGCAACTGCCAGCCTTGCTGGCAAAGCAGTAAGTAGCAGTGTGCTTGCCAACAGTCCTGGAAACAATTCATGCAAATTTGGACCCTCGTAATCTTCTAGCACAGGTGAATTTGAAAGTTTTGACGACATTCTGGAGAATCTCATTTTGGCTCGGACCTCTTCTCAAGCCTGACGGAGCATGTCTCATATGCCACTGAAGTACATTCATTCATAATCACAGGATTCTGTAATACAACTGGTGATGCAAAATAAAGGCAGTCGAAATGACATTGCCATTTGAAGTTTTGAACGCAGAGGGGGACTTATACGTAGCATCTTATATGTAGTTAAGGCTACGGTTATACTAGTCACTTCAGTGCGACTTCTGGCATCCAATATCGCTAGGCTGCATTAAGTGACAGGTCTGGACGCGCCCAAATCGGATTTTGTCCTCGTTGCGATCGGATCTGCTAAACCACCTGGCGAGGTGGCCTAGCATGCTTTGAGATCGGTATTGCTTGTAATCTGGATGTAATCAGACTTATCAAAACACATTCACCGGAAAAACATCTTTAAACACGCCCATATAGGCTCGGAGATGAGTAGTACGGTGCACAGAACTGTTCTGGTACGCTGCTGGTAAAGATGAGGCTGTAGCTGTTCACAAATGTGATTGAATGTGTGCTTTTGCATGTGGAAATTGACAGCTGTTGCACCCAGAAATGCAATGCTCGCATTAATAGCACGCCTCCGCTGCCGCCTCCTGATCAGTGCACGCCTTGTACAGGCCCTACCTCGACTACACAATCTGAACAGAATGAAAAGAAGCACAACCTCACGGACACGAACGCCATTTTCCTTGAACTTCTAGCTAGTATTTAAATATTGCGCGGGGAATGAAATCCAAACTGCGATCTGATGACAGGAGTTCGCATTGAACAGTGAAGTATGGACTCAATCTGACCTTGTGTGAGCGGATGTTGGAATTCCGATTCTAGAAGTCGCATCAAGTGACTCGTAGCCTAAGAGATTTCTGCTGTTGTAGTCGGAGGTTTTATATGATGTGCAGTCTGGCTAGCCTAGCCAGCCACATTTGTTCTATGTTGGTAAACTGCAGGACATTGTGAACTCAGCAACACTTTGTCATTGGTAAAGAATTAATTTATTACCTGCCACATGATCGCTAATCAGCGTAGCACCTCTTAAGTGAGGTTGGTGTAGCCACTGTAGGATTCTAAGTTGACATGATCCACTCAAACAGCAAATCAACCATGCCGCTGCCCAAATCAGCCAGCTTATAAGTACAATGTAGGTTAAAACGTAAGTGTAAGCGGTGACTCGTCGCCACTGATAGGCATAATAATCAATTATTGAGTAGCAGCTGGGAGTGAGTGATCAAGGCCTATTCCAACTCAGGAGACTAGATTAGGAATACAATAGACAGTTTCCTGGTTAGACCTCAGGAATTTTAATCTTCAGACCCCCTTACTGATTGGCAGACTCATTGATTTAAGGGAGCCAGACAGTGGATTCCTTAAATCATTCACATTATTTTGAATATACAGTGCCCTCCACTATTATTAGCACCCCTGGTAAAGATGAGTAAAAAGGGTTATAAAAAATTCACCGTTTGGTGAATTAGCTTAATGTCACACTGAATAAATGAGAAAAATCCAACCTTTAATTGAAGTAAATTTATTTTAACAAAACCACGTGTGCCACAATTATTGGCACCCCTGCATTTATATATAGAATAAAGTAATAATTTTTAATATTTGGTCGCATATCTTTTGCATGCCATGACTTCCTGATGTCTGTGACCCATCAACATCAAAAGACTCTTGATATCTTATTTTCTGATTCTCTTACAAGCGGTACTATAACGTCTCTGCATTTGAATGGATCTCTATGGAAATTGGGTGGTGGGACTAGATCTAGCTGTAAATTACACTGGAACAGTATGGAACACATGGTTGGCTAAATGGCTCTAAGTCGTCAAGGGTCTGACGTATCAAACGAACCTCAAACCATCACTCTGCTGCCAGATATGCAGTTGATATGGATGGATCACTTGAAGGGTTTCTTCTCCTGACTTATTTTTTCCATAGAGTTCAATAGGAAAATTTGTCAGGAGAAACAACCCTTAAAGTGATCCATCCATATCTACTGCATATCTGGCAGCAGAGTGATGGTTTGAGGCTCGTTTGATACCTCAGACCCTTGATGACTTACAGCTATTTTACCAAATATATATTCCATACTGTTCCAGCATAATTTACAGCTAAATCTAGTCCCACCCCCCAATTCCCATAGGGATCCATTCAAATGCTGATACGTTATAGTATCGTTTATAAGAGTACCAGAAAATAAGATATCAAGAGTCTTTTGAGGTTGTTGGGTCACAGACATCAGGAAGTCATGGCCTGCAAAGGATATGCGACCAAATATTAAAAATGATTATTTTATTCTATATATAAATGCAGGGGTTCCAATAATTGTGGCACACATGGTTTTGTTACAAATAATTATTTCTTGATGAGGGATTTTTTTTTCTCATAATAAATTTACTTCAATTAAAGGTTGGGTTTTTCTCATTTTTTCAGTTTGACATTAAGCTAATTCACCAAACGGTTCATTTTTTATAACCCTTTTTACTCATCTTTACCAGGGGTGCCAATAATAGTGGAGGGCACTGTACATTGCTGTTTCCCGCCTTAAGAAGTCAGCCCGAAAGAGGGTATTTAAATCCATACAGTTCACATAACAGGATTTAGATTAACTCCACTGAATCCAGAGTGCATTTCCTATATCTCTGACAACAGCCGTTCCTGGAAATAAACATAATTTTCGCCAAGTTTGAGAAGTCCTTTTTTCCTTACACCGCATACTGTATATATAAACTCGTCCCTATCAACCATAGGCCTCTTAATGCTAATCGCTGACAGGCAGTGTTCTGTATGCTCCCAGTCAAAAAGTAGCCCTCATTGCATATTCAACGCACATGAACCAAGCCCCAAAACCCATGGAAGTGAGCCTTGAAGCAGAATAACAACTATTTAATAAATGCCTTTAATGATGTAGTTGAGTTGGATCGACAAAATGTGCTCGATTGCCAACTCGTATTGTCAAATTAAACACTGTGATGCGTACAGGTGTGCCTGCTTCTCGTCTGCAGGCTTCGATGAACTGACGTGCCACTGTGGCGAAACGGTCATGTACCCGCCCATACCCTGTGGCACCAAACCACCCGAGTGCAAGAACCTGTGCGCCCGGAGACACGAGTGCGATCACCCAGGTAGGAGCCAGCCGCCAACCCCCCCCGCCCTCTTTCCTGGCCAGCGAGTCCAGTGCATTTCTCCTCACACTTCAGTCAAAGGTCAAATTCCGTAATTAAAGTTAAGGACAGAGATTGTTGAAGGTCACCTCTTGTTATTTACACAACAGAAGGAGTCTGGTGTTTACTGAAATGGAAAAAGCAAACATGAGAACTTTATAACTGTTGTTAGGCTTAATATTATGATTTAAATTCAGGCACGCAATGCAGTGCTGCTTTGCTTGATTCCAGCTTAGTTCTCAGTCACTTGTTCAGTCAATAAGAGGGGTGTCCAATCTTATGTGAAAAGCGACAATGTGGGTGCAGATTGTTGTTTTAGCCCAGCTAAAACACCTGATTCTACTTATCAAGGTCTTGATTGAAGACCATATTAAGTTAAATAGTTGAATTGGGTGTCATAGTGCTGGGCAAAAAAAAAAAAAACCTGCACCCACACCGGCCCTTTCCGGTTAAGATTGGAAACCCCCTATTAGATCACAGAAATTGGTGTGCCTTTTAGCTGGCGCGTTGTAATGATGCAAATGACGCAGTCCCCTTTCGCCTATTCCTGACACTGTTCCTCTGCCTTTCAGTGTTTCACAACTGTCACAGCGATGAGAAATGTCCTCCCTGTACCTATCTCACCCAGAAATGGTGCATGGGGAACCATGAGGTGAGGTAAAAAAAAAAATCACTCCACATATTTTACTTTGTTTACACTAAGTTATGGCGGAAAATTCCACTTGCGTTACGTACAGTTTTTCAAAGGCGTGTCAAAAGCCCCTTGCCAAAGCGAGCTCTCCTCCTGTCCTCTAGCGAAGGAGCAACATCCCCTGCCACCTGACGGACATCTCCTGCGGCCTGCCCTGCAACGGCCTGCTCCCGTGCGGCATGCACCGCTGCCACCGCATCTGTCACCGCGGCGACTGCCTCACCGAGGGCAGCTGCAGGCAGCCGTGCTCCGCGCCCCGCCCGGAATGCGGGCACCCCTGCGCCGCCCCCTGTCACCAGGGATCTCCCTGCCCACGCATCACCTGCACGGCCAAGGTGAGAGAAGGGGACGGCAGTGTCGTGTAATGGGTAGGGAACTGTGCCTGTAACCACGAGGCTGTTGTACCTTTGTTCTCAGATTGATTCTGATGAAGGCTGTATAGCCGAAATGCGTCCTCGTGACTGCTGGAATTACAATTATCTATATATACAGTACCAGTCAAAAGTTTGGACACACCTACTCATAGAAGGTTTTTTTTTCCGTTATTTTTACTGTTTTCCACATTTTGGAATAGTAAAGACATCAAAGCTATGAGATAACACAAATTATGCAAAAACCAAAAAATGTTTTAAACAAATAAAAAATATTTTAGATTCTTCAAAGTAGCCACCCTTTGCTTTACTAACGGCTTTGCACATTCTTGCCATTCTGTCAAACAACTTCTGTGGTAAACAGGTATTCCACAGGTTGACATATCAAACAAGCCTTAAACCATCACTCTGCTGCCAGAAATACAGTAGATATGGATGGATAACTTGAAGGGTTTCTTCTCCTGACTTATTTTTCCATAGAGTTCAATAGGAAAATTTGTCAGGAGAAACAACCCTTCAAGTGATACATCCATATCTACTGCATATCTGGCAGCAAAGTGATGGTTTAAGGCTTGTTTGATACGTCAGACCCTTGATGACTTAGAGCCATTTAGCCAACCATGTGTTCCACACTGTTCCAGTGTAATTTAAAGCTAAATCTAGTCCCACCCCCAATTCCCATAGAGATCCATTCAAATGCAGAGGTTATAGTATCGCTTCTAAGAGTACCTGGAAATAAGATATCAGGAGTCTTTTGATATCCTTTTATATAGAGTCATGATGGCATCACCTGTTTACCTGTGGATTACCTGTTTACCACAGAAGTTGTTTGAGAGAATGGCAAGAATGTGCAAGGCTGTTATCAAGGCAAAGTGTGGCTACTTTGAAGAATCTAAAATATAAGACTTTTTTTTATTTGTTTAACCCTTTTTTGGTTTTTGCATAATTTAATTTGTGTTATCTCATAGTTTTGATGTCTTTACTATTCCAAAATGTGGAAAACAGTAAAAATAACGGGAAAAAACCTTCTATGAGTAGGTGTGTCCAAACTTTTGACTGGTACTGTATTTAGATAATATTTATATTGTGAGTGCTGGCTGTTTCCTTCTCTAATTGAATGCTCCCTGGGCTATAGCAATCGTAAGCTAATTTACACATTTTTGCGAGTATAGTATGTATGGACTCCCAGGTAGGACACTGCCATTGTACCATTCAACTGCTTTATTATATCCAGTGTAAATGGATGCCATATAAGAACGTGAAAGCTGTGGTTCAGAATGTCTACTAAATACCTGTAATGTGAAGTAAAGGCAGTCTTGCAGATTAGAGAGACATGGGGCTGAATAGGACAGTTGATGTACGGCGAAAGGCGTGAAATGTTGCATTATTTCTACTAAGTAAAGGATAGGTGTGGGTGCAGGTCTTTGTTCAAACCAAGCAGTAACACACCTGATCGTACTAATCAAGGTCTATCGGAAATGTTCTAATGGTTGATTAGTAGAACCAGGTATGTAGCTGATTTGTTGGAACAAAAGCCTGCGCCCACACCAGCCCTTACTAGGTAAGATTGAGGACCCCTGTTGTAGAAGGCATTTTGAGAGGGGAACGTTTTGACAGGCTTGTGTATGCGCATCGCAGGTGCCATTGCAGTGTGACTGCGGCCGCAGGAAGGAGACTGTCATCTGTACTGAGGCTGCCAACTCATACCAGAGGTTAGCATTACTGCTTCACTTCCACCTGCTTTAGCAGGCTTTCATTAGCATGGAGCCGATTTTGAGTACAGGAGGGAGAAAACGGAAGTACCCTGAGTTGCATTTAGTATGGTTTTTTCATCATAAATTTAGTTTACAGTTTACTGGCATGATAAATGTAATCTTTGCTTTGCTTTACTTGGTTGGTTCTGAGATTATTTCTGGTTTCGCAAAGATGTTTCCAAATTTATCCAAGTTGTTTAATCAACGTACTAGCAGATAATTAAAATCCCTTTGAGAACACTACTTGTTGTGTTCTCTCACCAAATTCTGTACTCTTCCCTCAAATTCTCACTCCCGCAGAGTAATATTCAACTGTCTTGGCAGTGAAAATGGCCGCACTATCGAATTTTAATCTACTTTGTCTCAGCAGGTTTTCAGTTTTACAGTTATGAATAGTTTTTCTGAATTATGAAGTATGTGCGCACATGAGGTCGAGTGAAGTTGATTTCTTAAATTAAAACTTCATTAAAAGACTTAAAAAGTAAACCGAAATTGTGACTGCAGACTGCAGCGGGAATTAAATGCCCAAACTTTTCACCCTCAATTACTAATCACACTCAATTCTAATCACCCCAATTCCTGTCCATGATCTAATGATTTGGGTCACAAAAATTCTCTATTTTAAAAGTGATAATGAACCCCGCCCCCCCCCCCCCCCCCATGTAACAATCTTGAAAGTGCTTGACACCAGAAAGGGAAATGTTTCTAGTTCTAATCTAAAAACAATGAAGTTGATTACTACCTCACCTTTACCTGGGGAATGTGCGCTCTACAGGATTTCTGCTATCGCCATGGCAAGCAAGTTGCAGCTGTGTGATTCCGTGGACATTGGCCAGCTCATCACCAAGAAGGAGCTGAAACATACCAGGTAACCTGGGCCCTATAGCATTTAACATTCAGAGTCATACGTGTGCATTACCATTCATGTATTTAATTACCCATATAATTATGTTCCATTGTATTTCAATACATTTTAGGTTGGAATGTGACCAGGAGTGTGCGGCTCTGGAGAGAAACAGGTGAGCCATTTTCTCAAGGCATTCACAAAATTGCCATTAAGGCTTTTGTCTTTCTAATTTGCAAATTGAGAGCTTCTCGGTATAGCACTGAATATACCTCCCATGAAAAGCTACCATAGATCCCATGTATGTGCCTAATAACCAAGCATCAGCTTACAGAGGCCGTTTTCGTTTTTCCACAGAGAAAGATCCGCGTAGTCAGCTCAGTCACGCCTATGTTTTGACTGCTTGGCGAGGCTGGTCTCCATCTATTTTCATCTGCCGTGACATTAACCTCTCTCCCTCTTATTTTCTTTGTATGTGTCTGCTGTTCTAGGCAATTGGCAGAGGCCTTGCAAATTGACCAATCTGCAGACCCCTTCAATCTCCGCTCCTCCTCCTCCAAGTACAGCGACAGTCTCAAGGAAGATGCCAGGTTGTTTTCCAAACTCCTCAGTTTCCTGTTCAGTTAAAGGAGCTATAGGTAGCATTGACACAGAGCGTTTAAAATGGGTACTGCAATCCAAATTCACAATATTGGAGAGAGTCGAGACACTGAACAAACAAGAGCGCAACATTATATTTTGAGACAAGCTTGACAATGACAAGCGACGACGAGTCCTACACTGTAAGTTGATCAGCTAATGTATACGTTTGCAATTTGTTTATTATTTATTGTTTGAAAATTATAACCCAGCTCATGTGGATTTTTTATAACTCTGTCAATGTTAGCTAGATATAAGATATAAGCTAACGTTAGTGGTATGTTTAGCGAGTAACTATATACATATATATATTTAAATCTTTAGCTAGCTAGCTAAATGGAAACGATGTTGAACTTAGCTTAGGCATTCGTAAATCGGCTGTCGGAGTGCCGGAGTACATCTGGTTGTTCGTAATGGGCAGTGGACTTGGAGTCAACTCGGAGAATAGTGAATCACACAGGCCAAAGCAAATACAGACGTTCCGACCCGGAATGGAAATTTCAAAGGAGAACATACTGGCTGTAGCATTGTTGTCGGAGAAGCCAGTATTTCGACTTAGCATGTTTCCTTAATCTCTGATGACATATCATGGTCATTTTATGATTTAGTACAGTAAATTTGTTACATGTAGCTCCTTTAACTACCTAAAGTTTAAGTAAAAATCCAATGATGGCAGAAAAAAAAACAAAGGGAAACCAGTGCGAAAAGGGTTGTACTGATGGGATGATGCCGCTGACAATAGACACTATGTGCTTTTATTTTACTGTATGCAGAAAAGAATTAAAATTTGTTAGTGAGGTGGAAGAGGAAATGAAGAACTTGGTGGAACTTGCAAACAAGGTAAGAGACATGATAGTGATTCTCTATGATTTTGGTAGGAGATGGCTTTTTACTGTTTCCCTTTGTTCTCCTCCAGTGCTAACTAGGAGTTACTAAGAGTCATTTACTCCTTAAACGATTGCCCTTCCTGGGCAATACTTAGGCCTATTGTGGATCACCACATGGGACTACTGGCCACACTTAGCACTGAGAGCTATAGCATCTGCATAGTTATAGTGGACATAGCCCATAGATAGAGAGCTCTGAAAGTTTGCCACTTGCAGGGTTTCCATGTCCATAGAGGATGCAAGGTGTGCATCAGCTATACATATCCCTTTGATTCTAGATGTTGTGCAATTAAACTGAACATATCTTGCCAATTGGGAAGCTTCTCCTGGGATGAAAAACTGAAATTTTAGTTTAAAGTCCTGAACTTAAGTCCTGAAATTTTTTTCATGGAAATTGATCTATGTTTTGCTTTCTATTTCAAAATGGAGACTGCATAAAGGCTTTGATTTGTATGTTTAATGTTCATGTGGGCACGTTTTATAATCCGTCAAGGAAGTCGCATTCTACTGTACTTGAAAATACTCTGCGCAGGATTCGGTTTTTTCTGTCTCAGACTAAAGGCAAAGAGAAGGACACTACCCGTTAATTGCATCAAGATTCATAAAAACTAGCCCAGATCCATCTTGGCTGTCTGTGATGCACTCCATTGAATAAGATGTGTTTTTAATTTCTCTATTGTACTTGAGTGAGTTCAGTCAAGAGGGTTATTTCATTTGTCTTACCAAGTTTGTGACCATTATTGGTTCAGCATGCACAGAGATGGTTATATGATCGAAACTCCTCTGATGTAGCAAATCGCAGGCATAAGGGTTTACAGATCCAACAATTAAGGTGTTGGATTAGGTATTCCTACTCTTAATTTATTGTGGTTTTTACCTAGATTTAATGCGAATAGCATGCGACATTAATCTGCATTGAATGCACTTTCAGGGGAAGCAGACAAAGAGGAGCCACTGTTTCCCACCTATGAACAGAGAGCACCGGAAGATCATACACGAGCTGGCTGAGGTTTACGGCATCGAGAGCGTCAGCTACGACAGTGAGCCCAAGCGCAACGTGGTGATCACTGCTGTGAGGTGAGCCTGCGGGAAGCGTGAATCCGCTCTGCGCCCTGACCTTCATTCCCAAGTGGAATGGTAGCCACAGGTATCAGGGCTTACTTGTGCCTTTGCACCTTTTTTTGCATTAAAAGTAACATGGCCTAAGTTGCCATAGCAACACAAACATGTTCTACTCGCAGTAACAATAACCCCTGAATTTTGTTCATTGAACCCCATAAGTACTTTTCCTAAAATTGGACTCAAGCAGTAAATGTTCATATTTTCATGTGACCTGCATCGCTGTCCAGCCATAAATCCTCAGTTTTCACACCCAATCATGTTTTTGGTTTGATTTATTTTACATAGTTACTTGGTAACCAGTAAATGCTACTATAGTAAGCTAGGTAGCTAATGCTACAGCAGTATGTCATTTTTCACAAACTGATGATTTTATGCAAACAAATTTTTGGTCTGACATATATAAACCACCATTCCTCTGTAAAGTGGTTAATCTGCATTCCATAAGTTGTTCCATGTGACTTCCTAAAGGCAGTCTTGAAGCCAGTCTAATGATCACTTGTCAGCTAGTGAGCATCATTAATGATGATCTCACTAGTCTGCTATCTGACTAGTCTGCCATCTGCCTTAATTGTACTGTCTAACAAGATTGTCTGCCTGTATTCGTTACGATAATCTAGCCACAGCAGGCTAAACATTGTGTGCCACTGTAGACGGGGGTAAAGCTACAATAAGAGGCCCTGCCTATATGCACAGCAGCCCAGACTACATAGTGTGTTTAGCTCGCAATGTATCACATAGTCTGATGCTCCAGGCTGTTGAATTCATGTTACCAATTTAAATGATAATATTCTCCCATTCATATGCAGGAATTGAAGCTAAACCATGCCAGCCATATACAGTAATTATGGTAAACGGGGTTCTACTTCTGATTTGTGCTCTAACAGAGGGAAAGCGGCCTGTCCCAATGCAACTCTGACAGCTCTCATAGAGAGGGAGACGGCAGGGAGAGCTCCACCGCCTATCGCCCACATCAAACAACACAGCAGCAAGTGAGTGTCCTTGCTTCCTTCCTTCCTTCTCCAGTTCTATACCCTCTGCCCTCCACTTAAAAAAGTATACTTGGTGGTTTGCAGATCTACAGCTGCTATTTTTGGTCTTGTGATAATGGGCCTTATAGACATTTGGGCATAACTGGGATTTCAGGATCTCCAGGCAAATGTACATTCAGCTTGTTCTCGGTACCTGAAAATGTGAAAGTTTTGCTACTCTTCTCACCAGGAATGACGGTGGGAGCAACTGGCTGAAGGCAGTCAAAGAGGAGCCTAGCATTGACTACTTTGATATCCAGGATTGATCTTGGCCACAAATATGAAAGCTGGAAATCCAGTGCATCACCATGAAATAAAACCAGAGAATGTTTGCAATCATTGTTCTGTGTTAATTGCAGCAATATTAAGTTACCTTTCTCCAAATAATGGCTATTTTTGACTGCACAAGAAGCTCACATTTGGGAAGTCCTAACAAGATTCCAGTGTTTTTCAACATGTTTCCCTAGATTTAATTAAGCCACAAGGAATTTGTAAATGGGGAAAATACAGTGACAGTATTTTTGAACAGAAGAGGTGGAGGACTGAGATCCCTTTGTAATGAATATTCAAATATTCACTTTTGATATGCCATCCATTAAATATACTCACACTCTCGTTTAGTCAGCTAGCGAATAGAACATGCGGAATGCACCACCAAACTCTTAGGGATGACATTTCATGTTATGTCAAAAAACGTTAAATAATTCTTGCAATCCAAGTAATAGACCATGCCAGTAATGTTCTTGGTATTATCTGTATAACAAATTTTGACATTAAAATGCTCACTGCATGTAAGCGTGGTATTATACTGGGCGAAGATTTTTTTTTTTGCCTCCCCCATTTCATTTTTCTTTGCAGTTGTGTCTATCTTTTGTTCATATGTCCATAATGAGTTACCTAAGTCTAGTCACTCTAAAGCAACCGCATTCAAGAACATAAACAATACATCTTTCTCAAAAAAACTAAGCGTTCTCCTATAAGCATCATTGTTATCCTATTGTAAGTTTGATTGATTCTGACTGATATGTACATACTTCCCACTTTCTCACAGGTCTCAAGGTCAGGCAGTTGTGGTGCTTGGCCATCTTAATAGCAAGAATGGCAGTAGTAGCCAGTGTAAACACAAGGCAGCCAAATTCAGTTATGCTTAAAATATCCCGTAACCTGAGAAATTACATTGTGAAGATGTGTAATCGCATGGGCTGGATACTGAAATACTCTCAAACTTTCCTTGCATACAACGCTAGCAGCAACAGAAATTCAACATCAGTAATTTATCCCCATGTTTTTCTACACTTCAGTATTTTATCACAGTGCAGTCACACAAAATCCACGCTAAGACCTTCCCAGCCATCATCACAAATTTCAAACAAAACACTATTCTGTAGTATGTTATAGTGACATTATATAATAGTTCTGCAGAATTTATAGTAAATTACTGGCAGCTGAGTTTCCAATAAGCTACGGTTTATATTTTAAATCCTAAATTATGGTACTGTAGCTACTTAACAGTACGAAACGAATTACGTTCAATGCTTAAATTTTTCCCATGCGATGGAATCAGCGGGTGGATGGATGGACTTTCATTTTTCTTATTTATTACTACTTCTCTTGTGGTTTACGAAGACAGTCTGATACTTTCTACAGTTTCTACAGTACTGTTACCATGATATTTAATATTCCCTTTTTATTATATAGGCATTTCCAGATGGTGTTTTTTGTATAGTGTATGAAACACGTTTGCTCATTTTTGTATAGGGTATGAAACATTCTCGTTTTCAGTGGTTTATTTTCTTCAGGAATTACACATAGCCTATACTTGCATTGTGATTATATAGGCAATGGAATATATGCAGGCAAAAAGATTTATTTTCATGAACGGAAACGGATAATATGTGTAGGTGTGTATCCAAACCAGAAAGAGAAAAACTTTCCCTAAACAATAAGGAAAACTACAAACACAAAAACGATTCCATGTTACAAAGACTCACGTGCGTACTACGTAGTAACACTGTAACTTAACCAAATTCACTTTTTGTATCAAGGAAGGTGATTCCAAGTATGGTGGTCTGTTAAGGGACTTCCATGCCCTAACATTTCAGGGCAATGGGAGGTAACCGGACGTGAAACCATTCCTGAAGTTAAGTTTTCACCCATCCACTTAACTATCATATTTGTACCCTAACCATACAATTACTTAGTCATTTTAAAGAAACGACTTATTTATGTTTTATGTTGAAAACAAGATAAAGGTAACTGATTAAGAAGAAATGTTGCTGACATTTATAATAACTATCAATTTGATGCGTCCAACTTTTTGTGATCTTTTCAGCTGTGAGCATTACCTCCGTCGTAAGTAGCCTATGTTCTCTTGTTTTAATAACTTGGTTTCTTTTGCAGTTGCTTGAGCATGACGCTAACCGTTTAAATATTTAACCAACACTTTGTTGATTAGCGCATTTTATTTTATTGATCTATGAACGCCTTTTGACTTTTTGAATGGAGATTTTTTTTTAATTAAGCGAAGTTATTGTAAATGAAAGGTCCTACATTACAATTCAATTGTTTATTTTCACTTTAAAAGGATGGCGTTGTTTTTCATAGGCTATTTAATAAAATGTCAGGTTAGCTATATATTTTATAGACTAGGCTATGCTTTTGCGGTGGTAGCCTACTGTTACTAGCTGTGAAGTTAACTCTATAAGATTGATCTATTTCATCCAGATATATCGATTGAAAATGATTCTTTTTTATTAATTTTGCAGACAGCTGTAGTCCAAAAACAGATGATTTAGCGGAGTTGCATATAGAGTGTGCTATGGAATCGTGTGGGGAAAAGCATCAACCATATCGGCTGAATGGGAGATGTTGTCAACGAATGATATTGCACAATACAAGCACCATAATTATTAAGACGTAGGCCTAGCCTACATATCTGCAAGACCTAATTTGGAGAAGACAGCTGGCAGTCTGTACCAAATTAGGTCTTGCAGATATGTAGGCTAGCTACGTCTTAATAAGATATGTAGGCTACGTCTTAATAATTATGGTGCTTGTATTGTGCAATATCATTCGTTGACAACATCTCCCATTCAGCCTATGTGGTTGATGCTTTTTCCACACGATTCCATAGCACACTCTATATGCAACTCCGCTAAATCATCTGTTTGGGGGATCCCAAATCCTTTTGAAGTGGAATTAGTAGCCTATTTATCTAGAACGGAAAACAGTGGAGTTACTATGGGACTATGGGCGATTATATTAAATAGGCTACTCTCTTGATAGAACAACACAGACAAAACCGCGCGATGGGGCGCCAGATTAGCTGGAAAAGACTGAAGAAAAACTTTCAGCATCGAAACGTGGGTAGTTGTCTGTTCTTTTATTGGAATTTTCTACGTGCACGATTTAGAACTTTTAGTCAGTTTGCCTGAGAAGTTACTCGGGTAATGCGTTCCTTTATTGATCACGGTCTGGCTGTTTTGAACACCTTTCTTTTATTTTACTGTATAAAATATTAAATCTTTGATAATTGAGTATTTGCAGGGGTAGTACAAGTCACTTTACTAGTGCATTGAGAGTTTGTTAAGGAATATGGAACATGAACTTCAACCATGAAGTGGAAATTAAAGAGCGGTATACACTACATTTTCATCTGCCACTGTGCTGTCCTCTCCCAAACTCTGCTTTGAGATATTTGGCAACCTCATATATTAGCTGTCTTCTAGCAATGGGCGATGCTTACAAGGACATTGCATGGCGGAAATACTAGGAGTGATTTATTGTGTTAAGTAGCATACACATTTGCTTTCATATTAATGAAACCTGACCAAAATAATTTAGATTTTATAGACAGTAACCTACATTAACACGTTCTATGTGTGCAAATATTTAGATTCAGTTTTAGTTCTCTATTCAGTTATTTTTGTCTTGAGAACTTCATTCGTTTAAAAATAATTTCTATACTCTGTTTTATTATATACCCCAGACTCAACTCACCATTTGTCCCTAAATGACTTAAATTTAATTTAAATGTTACTTATTCCTTACTTAGTTTAGTAATCATTGATCACCATAAATAGTTGAGATTTTATTGAAAGAAAAAAAATGCATTGTTTTATTTTCAGAAGCAAATGTTGACTGAAGTCAGAGATGAGTGTATAGATTGATCATATGATTTTATAATTATAGAATTTGTAGTAGTTCTGTAATTGTCCTTGCTGTTGTTTAGTGATGTAGTACATCAATGTATGGTATTTTACAAACACTTTTATATATTGATGCATGTACTGATAAAATGAGGCTTCAAGAGTCTTCAAATGTAATTGAAATGGGGGGGGGGAAGGATTTGAATACAGATTAAATTTAATTTTAGGATTGAGTCTGAATTATGAATTGAAGAAATTTAAAGATAATTCATTTGAACTGAATGCTTGCAAGTTTTATCCAAATTCATATTTGATCTTATATTGACTTTAAAGATGAGAAAAATGAATTCTGCACTCTGCAAACCAACAGGCTAGGACAAACATACTAGTTCCAAAATAAATCGAATGTATTTCATTGGTGCCCAACTTAAACGTGCACCTTTTTTCACCTGCATAGGTAAGTTGGGCACCAATGAAATAACTTTGATTCATTTTGGAACTGGTGTGTTTGTCCTAGCCTGTTGGTCTGCAGTGTGCAGAATTCCTTTTTATTATCGTCACTATTATTTGATTCTTGTACATGTGCTAAATATTTATATTCATCTTTCTTATATTCACTTTTAAGTATTTAAAAAAAAACAAATACAGTTTACGGAACGAGTCATACGATTTACAGGGCTTCTGCACTTCCTGTTTGTAGATGCAAGAACACGTTCTGATTAGTTTGTGGGAAATGTGAGAAGTGTGGAAATCTTGGAAATAATGATGTCAAATCATTTAGAAAGAATAGACAAACTTTCTTTCTGTTTCTTGGCAGGACGTGTGGCCGGCGTATTTCATTACGACCGTAACAGTAGGTACAGCCTTACCTACATGGAGGCAAGGTTGGCCTGTGAGCGAGATTTTGGTGCTAGTATGGCTGACAGGAAGCAGCTCCTTGCAGCCAATGTGGGTGGGTTGGAGGAGTGCCGGGCTGGCTGGATCTCAGAGGCAGAGGTTGCTTATCCCAGGGTGCATCTGAACTGGAACTGTGGGCAGAACCAGACTGGAATTATCTCTTATGGCGTCAGGAAGAACCTGCTGGAGAAGTGGGATGTCTTCTGTTACAAAATGGGCGATGAGTCTCCAGGCCTACCCAGTCTTGAGCCAAAAGGAAATGGGCCTTTTCAGAATGTCGGGGATCTCTTTTATGGAGCTAGCCCTACAGAGCACAGCAAAACAACAAACAATTTTCAGGGAGAACAAATCATGAGACCTGCTGAATACGGCATTCCTGTTATAACATCTATGAGTGACAAGCAGGGTTATATGACATACACATCTGGACCTGGAATTGAGAGTTCTTCATTATCCAATGGATTAACCAGAGGGAACGGGGGACCGGCAAACATCAACAATTATCCATTTCAGGAATCGGACTCAAACACAGATGGACAAATGCTCAGTATTCCTCTCTCAGTGGTTTTACAGGCAAAGACAGGTAATGACGAATACAAGACTTCCAGTGGAAAAAATAACAGTTTGGGCTCAACAATATCGCAGAGAGAAAGCGCAGAATCACAGATTGCAGTTACTTCAGCAAATGAATCGGGTAAAGGACCAAACTCTTTTGAGATATTTGATCCTCCACAAGTCTCCACACATTTATTGAGTGGTACATTATCAAAGACAAACAGCGATATCCAACCAAAACAGACAGAAGAGACAAGCATTGGATATCTCACATCAAGCAAGGAGAATAATCAGAGTACCACAAATGTAAATACTTTACTCTTCAACCCAAGTCTACTTGTCACAGCATATCAGCCATCAAACTCCTTTGAGACTATTCCAGTACCTACCACTCAGACATTTACTGACGTTCCTGATGTAAGTCACACACCAGCTGTTGGCATGCTTGGAAAACTCCCTGAAAAAGAATTAGTTGAGAACCTTGAGCCCACAAGCAGAAACGCTGCTGCATCATTTCATTTTAGTATCCTCGGTGGTCACATAGCAGATGAACTCAAATCACAGTCACATGAATCTGAAAGCATGGAAAATGTTGATGAATCTAAAAGCATAAAATCTGTAAGCACAGGGGATAAACCAGCAGGCACTCATGAATTCCATTCTATGAACACCTCTCCACCCATTAACTCTCCAGCGTCCATCACAGTGGGAAAAAATGTTTGTGTCCCTGCCACAACTGCTTCCATGGATAGGAACTCTACTACTATGGTAACCGCATATCAAAATCCACATAGCTCCTCAGTGTCACCTGTGAACAAATCTAAGGAACCAGTTTCATTTGTTTTCCGATTAGAGGGTCAGAAGGACGAACATCAGCAAAAGAATGAGCTGAGTACTGATATCCAGAGAGACTTTAATAAAATGGGGTCCAGGTATGAAGCTAATGTGAGTATTACTGTTCAGGAGGGGCTGTCTCTGGTACACACCACTGCGGTTCCAACCTTTTTCAATCAAAGCATTGACAAAAATCTGATAAGTGATCATTCTGAAACTCCTGAAGGTCTTGATTATAAGATTGGAAACTTCTCGGTTGGACCTGCTGCATCTTTAAACCAGTCTTGCCCTGGGGGAAATGTAACGTGGAATGCTTCATGTGTCGCTGTAATACAATTGTTAGAAGAGGACATACAACCAAAGGAGACCACTCCATATAGCACCCAGAACTCAACCCCCAATGCGACAGACTTACCTTTACAGCTTGGTAAAACACAGGAAGCAACCTTAATGCTTCATCATGCAACCCTTGTTAATGAAGATTTTATTTCCTCAACTGTTGCCCCAGTCCAGGATCATGGAACACATACTACAGCACCCACATTACATATGACAGAGGCATATTCTCAAGGCACGATGCACAACACTGAAACTACTGCCACAGACTGGTTGTTAGATCGCTTCACAGTGGAACACAGTGGAAATTTACCTCAAACTACAACTTCACAATTTCAACACAATGAATCTTTAATGACCACAGATGTAGTAATGGCCACCACAGGGACAACACCACAGCTGAATTTTACCACTGGATTTCCAGAAACACCTGAAGTAACAACCACAAGTAAGCAGTTCTATGTTACACAAATGAAATGTTAAATCAAAATATATTCTATGGGATTGCTGGGTTGCTGCTCTTTTGTAATGATAAAATATTTTAGAAAACTTCAGTCAAATCCCACTTGAGTTTACCTTTGCTTACTTTGAAGAGATTATGGGGCTGTTATTAAAGGCATCATCGGTGTTTCTGCAGTGATTGGGGCTGACACATATTCCGATTAACATTTAAAGCTGATTATCTGCGGATGTTAAATTGAATTTTCCAGGTGTTGACCCATGTATGTACCCTCTTCTTCTTCCTCTTTTTTGTATTATTACTCTACCTGGCAGGTCATTTTCAATCGCCTTTGAGCTAACTAAAGCTGAACTAATATCAATTGAGCTGATTTCATTTACAGAGGACTGATAGCTTGTATGTTCATCCAGTGAGCTGTGGAGCTTTGCTGGATGGAGAGTATGGGGATTTTCAGAGCCCAGGGTTTCCTCATGCCTATCCCAGTGAAATGGACTGCACCTGGGTGATCTTCGTCCAGCAAGGTCACCTTGTCCAGCTAAACTTCCTCTCCATGGTTCTGGAGGAGCATAGGGGGTGCCAGTATGACTATGTCATCGTGTTTGATGGAAGAATGTCAGAGAAACGGGAGATTGGCAGGTGAGTAGCGCAAACCAACCGAATCCCCCATTCATTCAGAAATTAATTTCTACAAAACTCCACATGGAAGTTGCACCCATCAAATAAAGCAATCGTAACAAAATCACTGGACTACATTTTACAGGGCTAGTGAAGTTTGTTGAAATGACCAGGTTTGTCTTGTTTGATCTCTTTCAGGTTTTGTGGTTCAGAATTGCCACCACCACTCAGGTCTTCATCCAGCATTATGACTGTCCAGATGAAGTCGGACTCCTCAGTGGAGCTGGATGGGTTCTCTGCCCAATTTCAGACAGTTAAACCTCTTGCAGATTCAGGTACTTCACCTAGATATTCTCATGAGGAGTCATAGACTGAGATTTTGAATTTGTTTAATTAGTTTGCTTTAGTTTGAATAGGCGATGGAGTGGATCTAAAAATCTGGAGAGGTTTATATTATCTCCTTGTATTACATTATTTCCCTGTTTATGATACTGTAAACTAATAAACAGTCCAGCAAAAGCTGGTTATGTGATATTTAAACAGTTATTTATTTGTTGTTTGGTGTGACTCTTCCTCCTCCGTGTTCACAGGGCATGTACGACTGAGAGGAGGCAGGTACCAGTTTGGAGGGCGTGTTGAAGTGGATATTGAGGGGGTCCAAGGTGGAGTTTGTGCTAAGCATTGGGGAAACAGTGAGGCAACGGTGGTCTGTCACCAGCTTGGGTTCATGGGAAATGCTGTGGCCGCAAGGTAACTCTACAACTGGTCATGCCTGCCCTCCTGAATTGATCATATTGAAAGAAACCCCTGTGGTTAGATGTCAGAATTACATTGTCCTGATTTTAATCAAAATCACTGATAATGTGCACCATGCAACAAGAAAGGTGGCCGTTGAGCAATTTCTGTCATGACACCATCTCTCAGTGTTAGGCCTCACTCAACCACATGTCTGGTAATGTATGTTTAATTTTGATTCCTAATTTCAGGATGCCAGAGAGTGTGGATGACCTTCCAGTATCCGTGTCATTAGTTAAGTGTCGGGGGGATGAGCGCTCACTGGACCAATGTGAAATGCAGAGGGGAGGGTTCTGTAGCACTGCTGACAGAGCTGCTGTTCACTGTCAAGGTGAGATCTAAAGGCCCAGGAAGAAACCTGAAAAGCTCATTTAGGGTATGTTTTAGGGTAGCAAACAACTTAATGTGCAAGACATAGGCTTCACAGTCAAACAAAATGCTGAACAAAATAGTGTGTGTTAATTACATTACATTACAGGCATTTAGCAGACGCTCTTATCCAGAGTGACTTACACAACTTTATTTTAGCTTTTTTTTTTCATATTAGCCATTTATACAGCTGGATATATACTGAAGCAATTCAGGTTAGGTACCTTGCTCAAGGGTACAATGGCAGTGTCCTACCTGGGAATCGAACCTGCAACCTTTCGGTTACAAGGCCAGTACCTTAACCCAGGGGTTCTCAATCCTGGTCCTGGGGGACCCCTGTGTATGCTGGCTTTCGTTGCAACCGCAGTTGCAATCCCAGAATTTTAACAAGCTGTTAATTTTTCTTAATTAGGTGCTTGTCATGTTTGGAGGAATTATTCACCCTCTTAAGCCACATTATATCAGAAATAGCTATGGATGCCATGTAGAATAAACACCCCATGTTCACATTGTGCTATATTATTTAAAAAAGATAAGAAAATTATTTAACAGATCCATTTAAAGACTGATTTGAATCAATAGGCTCCTAATTGGTGAAAGTGTGGACACATGGCCACTAAAATTAACCATTTCGTAGATAATGAAGAATTCAAACACAAAGCAAATGATAACGAGCCAAACCTGTATTGTCTTAAGCTTAAAGAAAAAATTGAGTTAAACACATGTGTTCAACAACCTAATTAGGAGCCTATTGATTCACTTCACTCTTTCATTTGAGTGAAAATACATTATTTTGTAACCTTTTCTTATGTAATTGTTGCAATATAGCACAATAAGCACAATGTGAACATGGGGAGTTTGTTCTACATGGCATGCATAGCTATTTCTGACATAATGTGTCTTAAGTGGGCGAATAATTCCTCCAAACATGAAAAGCACCTAATTAAGAAAAATTAACAGCTTGTTAAAATTCTGGGATTGCAACTGCGGTTGCAACGAAAACCAGCATACACAGGGGTCCCCCAGGACCAGGATTGAGAACCCCTGCCTTAACCATTATACTACACTGCCGCCCGTCTAATGTCACTGGCCCCAAAGGTCACATTGACCTGATGTTTTCTGTACCTGTGCAACTAGCAACATACATGAAGGAACACCATGGGCCTCATTTATCATTCATGCGTACGTTCAAATCTGATCGTAAAGTGTGCATATGACCATTTTTACGCAAATTTCCGGATTTATCTAAATAAACATGTGTGTACGGTACAATGAAATCTCATGACAGCGCTTGACTTTTTTCCAGTGGCAAGGCAGCGACATTGCATGCAATGAATAGCGAAGGCACCACACTTCTTAGGCCTAAATAATGACAACAAAAAAAAAAAACTACTGTTCGGAACACTGCGGAGTCAGCAGGTAAAAAACAAAAAGGTGCTCTTTGCAAGACTTAGGTTATGGGACCTTAAAAATCAGATTTCGCTTTAAATTAGTAGCTGATCCCAAAAAAAACGTCTGGGCAATATTTTAAGACAAGCGCTGTGGCTCTAGACGTTGTGTAGCCTAATTCGCAAAAAATAATAGCCTATCTGAATAAGTTGATTTCTTTAGTAAGTTCATTTTGAATTAGCCTAGACACTGCTATTAGTTGCTCATCACATGTAGCCTAAATGGAATGAAGCATGAACCAGATAAAATGATTCAATCAGGAAATAGCCTCTGTATAAGGATTTATTGGAGACAAGCATATAAATATAATTACGCATCACTAGTCATGTTCTATGAAAGAACCGTTTTCTGTTTTTTCTACATGGCTGATCTAGCTTATTAGCCTAGAAGACCTAGCAAACACTGCACCACGGTGTGAGAGAATCTTTGATGTATCCAGTGTAAGTGGGAAAAAGTTACTGGCAGGGGCAAGTTGCTGTCGCCGTCTTCTATCACCCCTTCCAGGGCCACTTTACCAGTCATATTCCATATGCTCTCGGCTACAGATGAGAGGTCCGGGATGCCCTTTCCTCCACCTGTAGGCTACCACCCAAACTTTTTTTGTTATTTTCTTTTTTTTTCTCAGCTCGCTATGAAGCACTATTTACAGCCCTGGTTATCCTCTGCCACATAGCGGTTTTTGAGCTAGGCTGCACACCACTACTCCCAAAAAAAGCACACGTTTATTTTCAGGTTCAATCAGAAGCATTTCAGTTAAACCGTCACAGAAAAATTATTCTTCTTTGCTTCCCTGTTGCCCGCCATGGCCTACAATACTGAAGTGGCTTTGCCAAATATGGTAGCAAATGGGCGTGTGAGTATGGTAATTCATAATGATGTGCAATTTTGCACGCGATTCCTAATAATGATTAAGTTTGCCTCATAAAAGTTAACACATACACATAGTTAAGTTTGCTTTAAAAGTTTGATGAATCACACATGATATTTTCGTACGCAAGTTATAATATATGCACATTTTTATGACCACATTGATAAATGAGTCCCCATGTGTCTAATTTGTCATGTATGTTTTTTTTGTTTTTTTTTAGCCAGGGTATTTTTTGCAGTTGCCTTTCTTAAGTTTGGAACCAATTTATTTGGATGGCAGTAGGGTTATTTGCACAATGGTTTAGGAGCTGTTTTCCCAGAACTACCCCCTGGTGATGATTTAACAGCTTGGACACACATTCATGCCACACCACTGCTGAAGTAACGTGTGTGTGCGTGTGTGTGTGTGTGCGTGTGTGTGTGTGTGTGTGTGTGTGTGTGTGTGTGTGTGTGTGTGTGTGTGTGTGTGTGTGTGTGTGTGTGTGCCTGCATGTGCGTGTGCATGCGTGGATGTGTTATGCAGTTGCAGAGTCCTGCTCAGTGCTGAGACATTCTGGAGTGCTTGAGTCTGGAACATACATTATTGACCCTGATGGTCCTGGGCAGGAACAGAACCCATTCCCTGTCTACTGTGACATGGACTCTCAACCAGGGGCTGGTAAGTCTCATGGATCTACAAAACGTTGTGTTGTTATGTATTTGTCCATCAGACAACATGATTGGACTGTACCAGTCAAATAATGGATAGTTCTGTGTCATCAACAGATATGCTCTGTTGATGCAAGATTTAATCTCAATATAGTCCCAGTGTGGGGTTGTGCTTCATTCATGTATCCATGAATACCAAGTGCTGTCTTCCTCTTTCCTGCTTTTGAAATTTTTGTGTGGTCTGTATCTTGTCGTCAGTTTTGAATTTATTTTCCTGTGTGGTTTAAGTCGTTCTACTGCAACCATGGGTCGTTTTGCTTGACTGGTACATAGCAACCTTGTCTCAGTGATTTGTTGTGGTTTTAATTTCCTCATTGCATCTACAAAAAAGAGTAGTTTCTGTGCACTAATTTCCTTTTTTTTCAAAAGTACAATCATAGTACATACTGGACTTGTCATTTAATTCACAACAGACTACAGTTTGTGAGACGTGATAGAGATGTATCATTCTAGTTTATGCTTGGGATTTACCTGTAGGTAGATATATTATGAAAGTGCTAGTGATAATATCTTCTAGCCAAGGCAGTGAAAAGGCCCATTCTCTTTTCTCTGATTGGTCATTCACCAATCAGGTGATTATTGTCATCATATCAAGCACACTTATTATCTTTACTATGTTGTGGTGGAAACCCAGGGAACATGTTCTTTTTCACATAATGATAATGGGGGGCTTCTCACATAATTTTACATGAACAGAACAAGAGCATTATTATTAGACTGTAGGTATTAACTTAAATTTCTGTGTGAATATACACTGGCTTTGTTTATAAACATACAGATATATAAAAAAAGACATTTATAGTTATTGAAATGTATATTGAAATTAGGGATGCACAATATAGAAATTTCAGAGGCCGTTATCAATAACTGATATTTGATCAATAACATACTCTTTTGCATTATAGCACAAATGCAAGTGCACATTCATGGATGACGTACATGTGCATAACTTCAAACTATGATAAAGAAGAAAATTATAACAAAATATTTAAACTTCCTTACTTTATTATTAAGCAGAGAGTCTGAGGTTCAGATAACTATGAATAGGCTACTTTTTGAGTATCATATTTTCACTTAATTTACAGCATCAGTGGCACATCAAATGCATCACCTCCCTGACGCATACCTAATTGCATCACATCATCTTATCATGTTGCCCATAAGCGTAGTATTGGGCTGATACCGATACATTAGTTATTGTTACCTAATTAGTTATTAGGTATTGTTGTCCAATATTGATACAGCTCCAATATAATTGTGCATTCTTAATTAAAGTGATCATTTCGTTTTTTGAAAAATGTCATGTCAAACCATAAAGGTCTGTTCATCCCTAGCATAGTACACTGCCTGGCCAAAAAAAAAGTTGCAGTTGCACCAGTCATGCATAGTGCCCACTGTACAAGCCTCTGGAGGCAGTGTTATGATCTGGGGTTGCTTCAATTGGTCAGGTCTAGTCTCAGCAACGTTATGCAGCAATAAAATGAAGTCAGCTGAGTACCTGAATGTACTGAATGACCAGGTTATCCCATCAATGGGCATATTCCAGGACGACAATGCCAAGATTCATCGGGCTCAAATTGTGAAAGAGTGGTTCAGGGAGCATGAGGAATCATTTTCACACATGAATTGGCCACCAGAGTCCTGACCTTAACCCCATTGTAAATCTTTGGGATGTGCTGGAGAAGACTTCATGGAGTGGTTTGACTCTCCCGTCGTCAATACAAGATCTCGGCCAAAAATGAATGCAAGTCTGGACGGAAATAAGTGTTGTGACGTTGCATAAGGTTGTCGAAACAATGCCACGACGAATGCGCGCCATAATCAAAGCTAAAGGCGGTCCAACAAAATATTACAGTGTGCAACTTTTTTTTTGGCCGGGCAGTGTATTTCTGGTGCCATTGTCCTATACTGTATGTCAAGGTGTGACGGTGGTGAGCCACAACTCAGAGTCACGGGTTCGAGTTCGGCCATGTGAGGAGGCTGGCTGCTACTCCCGGGAGGTTGTGTACCAGGATGTATCCCTGCCTCAGCTCAGAGCACTGATACAGGCTTCTCTGTCCTGTGCTCAGAAAGTTAAAGTAAGTGGCTACATGCTGACTTATAGTCTAGTTTTACAGTGCAGTATTATTATAGAGCATAAGTATGTGTAATCCTTGTGAAGTGCCAGATGCTAATGTATATTATGCACTCTTAGGACTGTAAGCAGAAACAAATACAATTTAATGACCTGAATGAGCACTGATTCCTCTGCCTCCTCTTCTGAGAGTATTTTGGGGGAAATTCCCATACTTACTGTCTCTTATGCAGGTTGAATGCCGACACATTCGCTTCCTGGGGGCGCAGTGGGGTTGGTGGACTTCCTGGGATGGGCAGAGGGTGGACTCCTGGGGTGGAGCCACTTCAGGGAGCAGAAGATGCGCTTGTGGAGAAAGAGGTGATTGCGCTCATTGAATGAATAGTCCCGCCATTCCTGATCAGGGAGTGAAAGCCAGTCATGATCACAGTAGTATTTTCTGTCCTTCGTTAATTTGCATACCTATTGACAAATATATAAAAATGATACAAATAGCAAAATGATTACTTTGTTGCATTTGTGAGTATTTCATATATAATGGCACTATGAAACTCTTCTTTAATGTTTGTACTGCAGACACAGGGCTAACAATTCTTGAATTTTACAACTTCAAAGAAATTAGAATCTGTGCTTTGTAGGTGACTGTGACCTTGGATTGTCCACATGCAACTGTGATGCCAATGACGAGGTGTGGCGGTCTGATGAAGGCTTTCTGTCGGACATGACCTTACTTCCTTTAAGGGAGGTGCGGTTTGGAGACACCAGAGATGTTCCCATGGAGATGGCGTTCCACACAGTCGGACCACTGCAATGCAGAGGGCACAGTAAGACCATGGGGCAATGATGAATGATGACTCCAAGCACAGCCAATAAAACTAGAAGAAATGTTTATTTGAAAAACAAATCCATTAATTAAAATGTTGGTGAAGCTGACAGCATTATTTGCGTTGACTTGATGCATCAATCTAAATTAGTGTATTACTCTAGCTCCAGATAACAGTCTGCTTATTATAAGCAGTCATAATATGACCTAGAAATGGCCTGAAGTATTTTTTATGATTACATAATTATCTTGCCTTTACCTCCGTAGCTATGATAAAAAAAAATTGTAGTGTACATTTCTTTAACTTTTCATGTCGCAGACAGTTCAAATTTCATCCATGTATAAACCCTGAATCACTCAGCATAATCCAAATCAGTATGGTTTGTATCTGAGTCCAGAGTCCAGAGAGCCAGTCCTGGTGTCGTGTGCTGCTCTGAAAGAGGCTGGCATTACCCAATCAGGCCGGTACCTCATTGATCCAGATGGGATAGGGCATGGAGTCTCCCAGTTTGAGGTCTACTGTGACATGACTTCTGACCCTTTGACAGGTAAGACCATGTTATTGCATAACTTCAAATCATCATTCATCATCATTCCCACTACTGAGTTCACAATACATACATGCAGTTCTTTGTTCTACCACTAGTATTGTTAGAAAAGACAGTATTGGCACACCTGAAAATCGTGCATGCAGGTGCTAACAAATAAAGCACGAGAGCTCAATATAAAGAAAAACGAAGGTCTCTGACCTAAACATCAGTAATAAAGTTTTCTGTGTTGCAAGATAGCAGTGTTGCAGCAAATCCGTTTTTCTTTCTACCACAAGTAAACATAACAAATAAGAACAGGAACAAGGTTTCCAAGTGGCTGGTGGTACCATAACCAAAATGAAAATAATTGGGAAATTATATGGCAAATTGGTCACACATGGCATAAAACCAACAGAGCTAGTACATACAAAATTCATCATCCTGATATCTGATCCCTTCAAAAGCACAGCGCTTTAATAAAGTAGTAAACCCCACACAAACTTATGATATTGATATTTGCAGTGGGGCTACTTTTACGCAGGTGTCACAGTGGTGAGTCACAATGGGGAGAGGCGGCTGCGTGTTTCTCCATGCGAGGAGCCTGGCTGCTACAGCAGGGAGCTGCAGTATGAGGCGGACCTGGTGCAGCTCCACGCCCTTGCCCAAGCCTCCGGTTCCTGCCAGCAGCATGTCAAGGTGAGGCAATGGAAAACCAAAATGGATGCTGCTCTTCTGACTTATTTCAATATAGATTGTGAAGATCTGATAACAGCCTTTTTGCCTTTGTTCTCATGAAAGGACACTCGGTCATACCCACCAGTGGTACATCCTGCTAAGGCAGTCATGTTTAAGTTATGAGCCTTGTGGCCCAGGTCAAATCCAAATCAGGTCAGACCTGACTATAAGTCTTATAGCCTCCTGAGACCTGGCAGAAAAAAAAGTATTTTTTTACATTATATAAGTGTCTTTGATGACTAAATCATGTTGCAGTGAAAATATTTTCAAAAATATTATTTATTTTTATTTTATCGAATATCCCTTGTAGTGTAGGTTTCTTGAGATTAAGACTCATGTCGCCCATGCGGGGTGGCAGTATAGTATAACGTTTAGAGAACTGCACTTGTAACTCAAGGTTGCAGGTTTGATTCCCAGGTTGTACCCTTGAGTATCTATGGTACTTAACCTCAATTGCTTCAGTAAATATCTAGCTGTATAAGTTAATACTTTGTAAAAAGTTGTATAGCATTTTTTGTCGTCAAAAATGAATTCCGGGTTTTAGGAGATTATGAGTTCTTTAAATCAGCCTGCGCCAACTGCACCGTCCTTGGGTGAATTAGCTGTGGCAGAGAATGTTGTTTGTGTACTTCAACCTCCCCAATTGTTTTAAATAGTTCACCTTGTGGGGGTTTGTAAAATAAAGTAAGTTTTAGTGCATGTTTTCAGTTGACCTAGACAGCTTTAGTGCACAATGCTTCTGATGACCAGTTAGAATTGCGATGCCTGGTAAAGGGGCATTCAGGGATTTGTACTCCAAAGCAGCTTGTACAGCAAAAGTTGTATGTTTCCGTAGGCTGTACATTGGAACAGATTAACGGTTTAGTGGTTATTCAAATTATAAACATAAATATCAGTTTTTATATTGTGCTGGTACTTATTTTGTTGAGCGCAGAAGTCTCAGGTTACATGCACCATAGGAAATAGCTACAATGGAAAATAAGATGCATGTAATATGTCATTTTATAAAAAATAATCATGCAATATACACATCTACAACCTCAGAAGGCATAAAATCGCTGTACATGATGCTTTGGACTTGTGTATTTTCTTACTTTAGGTCACAAACCTCTAAATGCCCCTTTACCAGCCATTGTAAAGCCAGCAGGTCATCGGAAACATTTGTAAATATTTAAAATATCCTTCACTGCAGAAACAAAAACTGTTTGTGCCAATTGAAAGCATATACAAAAGTGAAATAATATCAAGACCTCTTTACTTATCAGATTTGATACATTTATTTATTTGTCTGACATATTTAAAGGCACTTCAGTGTAAATTACAGTGGTTGTTATAAGGATCCAAAGTGAATCATTGCCAGTGTACATACTGAGGACCTGACATTGCATTGGCTGTTTAAATTTATTTGTCATAGATTTACATTCTCTATTTTACATTATCGTATGTTAAATTTCATTGAATACCGTTGTCCAGAAATAAGTACGCTGTAATAGTTGACGGCAGAGGGGTTTTCCACGCAGCTTGACTGTAGGCACACACGCTTCGTTGAGTCCGGCTGGGGCTGGTGGGTGTCTTGGGCGGGGCAGAAGAGGCTGGACTGGGGTGGAGCAGAGAGCAACAGTGGGAGCTGTGCTTGTGGAATGACAGGTGTGTATCAGGCAGGGTACCAGGGATTGACATTCTCCTTGAAGCTCGCAAACTCCAGTGGTCATCTGAGGTATTGCAGCCTTTGGCTATTGCTATTGCAGCAAATTTCCCCATTGAAGTCTATTCAAAACTACGAACTTACCCAGGCCAAATTATGCTATTTTGGACAGTTCTTTTAAATTCTAAAATTTCTTCACACCGAACTAAATACCAATTTTTTTCTGCGCCCCACAGAAGAAGTTATAAAATGTTTTTCATTCTAATTTGGTCTGCATGCTCCTGGTTCCAAAAAGCCCCATAGTCTAACATGGCATTCCTATGGGGGCCAATGAGCAGCTCCCATAGGAATCCATGGAACCAGTAAGCGGAAGGTGTCTCCAGTTCTTTTTATATATCTCGATGGTACCAGGTCCGCCATGAAAGGTCCTACATGTACATGTAGTATGGCCCCTTATTCTGAAAATCTAAACATCACCTAAAAGCATTCCTTATTGCACCAAACAAGAGAAACCATGACAGAATTCTGTTGAGTATACCATGCTGCATATAGCATGTATAGAGTGTTTTGTAGATATAGTGTGTATTTGTGTGTAACGGTGTGTGTTTGTGACAGGTACGTGTGACAAACCAGACCTTCTGTGCAACTGTGACAGCAATGATCACATCTGGAGGAGTGATGAAGGCGTCCTCATAGACAGGAGTGCTCTGCCAGTGCGGGCTGTGCAATTTGGAGACACTAAAGACATCCCGCTGGAAATGGCCTTTCACACCATAGGGAAATTCACCTGCAGAGGAAGGGGTAGAGTGTACCTCCATTTTTTTTGCCATGTTATCTTTGCATTTCATCGTATATAATGTATACATAAGGCGTCGGTCACTTGAAAAGTAATGTAAGCCTTAACAATTAGGCAACAATTGGCTCTGGGTAAATAATATCTGTCTAATTTAATGTGTTACTTGTATTGTATTAACATTTATGTAATCTGTTTTCCAGGGTCACCCATTCCATAGAATTGTGTTTATGACACATAGCTGCCTTGGGTTCTTGCTCATTATTAACTCCTCTTGACTTGAATCGGTGTCCCGTACATCTTTGTGCACTTCAATCAACATCTCCAATAAGAAGCGACAGATCTGTCAACACTGAGATTCTGTGCGTGTCTTCCTCTGACTTATTTTGATACAAGCTCAACTTGCGGACTATGGTGTGAAAAGAAGCAGCAGCGTAACATCACTTGGTTAGAGAACATGTGCTTGTCTGTGCTCTCCTGACTTGGTAGCCAGGGTTGTAGTGATGAACGGCACTTGAGTAAAATTTAACATTCCAAACAGTTAAAAACATGAAGACAGAACGCAACCATAGAAATTACATAGTTTCTCCGGGCCTCCTCCAATCTCCAATATTATTTATGAATTTTTTTTAAATAATAGAACTTTCATTGGTTAGATACAGTACTCTTTCAGTTCTGGTAGCCAATCACTTCTGTTAATTAGTGTTATTGCCAGCACCAACACATTGGAGCACAGAGCGAGAGCAGTTTGCATGGTGTTTGTATTCTGTATATGATGCTTCTGACTTTTCCAGAAAACATCTGCTTCAGGTGAAATACAAGCAAACTGAACAGGAATGGAAAACCTGCATTGTAAAAAAGCCTACAACACCTAAAAATCTTTACAGAAGCATCATGGTAAAATAGGCTCAATCCTTGTGGTTCATATTGTACAGTTCTTTTATGATATTATTATTATTAGTAGTAGTAGTAGTAAATTAAGGTTCTATTTCGTTCATTAGACCATTAGGGTCATCAATATGGATGGCCTTCTGGGGCCAGATGCATCGAGACTTTTATACCAGAATTTGTCATGGTACATGACCTCCGCGTAGTGATGTAATTCCTCCCATAAAAGGGGGAGCGTCACTGTAGACGTCCTCTTCAATTTTCTCGCCAATGCATTTTCTTTGAGACTTCAGACTGTTTGTATCCTGTGTGAGATCCCACAGCTTCAGACTGTTTGTATCCTGTGTGAGATCCCACAGCTTCAGACTGTTTGTATCCTGTGTGAGATCCCACAGCTTCAGACTGTTTGTATCCTGTGTGAGATCCCACAGCTTCAGACTGTTTGTATCCTGTGTGAGATCCCACAGCTTCAGACTGTTTGTATCCTGTGTGAGATCCCACAGCATCTTGTGACTTCGGTCGGGGGCGTCAATTTTTATTGTTCAAACAGGATTCTTTAAAAAATTCAATTTCGGGAGGATCTGCTATCACAACAGAACGACACTGTTTGGCACCCTCGACCAAACATGATGAGTCTCTGGGTGTGGCCACTGAGGAGCCCGACCCTTCGATAATGGAGTGCGTCCAACGGACACTACTCAACTCCAGAGCCCCCTCTACAAGGAGGGCCTATGGATATATGTGGCAGCTATTTAACGCATGGTACGTAAGGGAAGGTGCAGACCCTGTACACTGTCCGATCCCTGTACTATTGGACTTTTTGCAGTATTTATGCGGCTGCTATATCCAGCAGGCATGTCTGGGTATATAACAAGCCTGCAGGGAGCCATTACCTTGTCAGACAGTTTCTGAGGGGTGCCCGGCGACTGAGACCTGCGAGGTCATTGGTAGCTCCCTCCTGGGATCTCCCCTTGGTACTGAGAGCGCTCACGGTTCAGCCCTATGAGCCTCTCGAGACTATCAGCCTTAAGTGGTTTTCTTTTAAAACGGCGTTCCTGCTTGCGATGGCATCAGCATGACACGTTAGTGAGCTCTGCGCTCTCTCCATCAGCACAGACTGGCTAAGGTGGAGACCAGCCGACGTAGAAGTCACGTTGCGGCCTAATCCTCTTTGTCTGCTACGGCAAGACTAAAGGGACAGCGCTCTCGGCTCAAAGCCTCTCCCGGTGGGTAGTGAAGGCAATAGCCACAGCCTATGAGGCTAGCGCTAAACCCTCGCCTATTGATATCCAAGGCCGATCCACCAGAAGTATGGCTATCTCATGGGCAGCCCTGGAAGGCGTACCTCTTACAGAAATTTCTGAAACGGCGACGTGGACGTCCCCCTGCACATTTACGAGGTTTTATCACATCAATGTGGCGCCAGGCTCAACGGTCGGTGCAACCACCTTACCTGCAGCCTTGACATCCACGCAAGGATGATAGTCCCTCCTGACACTTTGGGTATTAAGTCATCCATATTGACAACCCTAATGGTGTAAGGAACAAAATAGAAGAACGGTTATGGCTGTAACCATGTTCTATGAGTTCCGGATGACCATTAGGGATCATGGTCACTCGGGACCTTTTGAAGGGCGAGAAAACTGTTCCGAGGACGTCCACAGTGACGCTCCCCATTTTATGGGTGGAATTACATCACTACGCGGAGGTCATGTACCATGACAAATTCTGGTATAAACGTCTCGCTGCATCTGGCCCCAGAAGGCCATCCATATTGACGACCCTAATGGGAATCTGGAACTCATAGAACATGGTTACAGCCGTAACCGTTCAATATTTTAGATAGTGACTGAAATTTCTGAGCACCTCCAAGTTTTGCAATGGTGGGTATCAGGATTCAAGGGTTTGTGGTATAAAGCAAGAAATTACACTTCAGATAACTCCAAAGCAGCTTGTAGAGTTACATTAAGCCTCCAGAGGTTGTACGTGTGTATATTACCCAATTATTCCTTTAGAGAATTACGTTTAATCTTATGTTTAGTTGGAACTATTTCCTATAGTCAAGCAACCTGTGCTCAAGGAAACTATGCTCAGATAATTGCTACATCACTGTTTGAGAACTGAGAAGGGAAGAAGTACTGGAACAGTATGTACACTGATTGTTATGTTTATAATTCTGAATAACACTTTAACATAACATCACTGTACAAGTTACTTGAAGTGTCTTCCCTTGCTTTAGACCATGATCTCCTGAATCCCCTGGCATTCACCATTGTAAATCATCAATAACATCAATAAATTACTTTCATTGCTCACACAAAAAAACTGTCAGAAAAAACTAAAATAATACTTAAAAACTCCAGAAGGTGAACTATCCATTTAAACGTGCTGAACATGACCACTAGATTTGCTGCTTTCAATGTTAACCAGCATAAAAGTCACCAACTGTCTCTATATTTTCCTAAGAGGTAGGCTATATTATATGAATATTATTTATTCAATAGATACACGACTGAACCAATGGGATGTTGTTTGCAGTATATTCAAATTTTAACTCTAGTTCTCATTGCAAATGTTCTAAATGTAAAAGGTTTATTCTTTTTACGTTTTCAATTCAGCATTATCTGTGGCTGACTTAAGAAAATGAAGAGCAGATCATTTCTAAACACGGGGAACTCTAGTGTGCAACCTCTTTATTTATTTTTATATGTTGTTTACATTTAGAAATATTTCCATTGTGCTAATGTAGTTCCTCAGGTTTATATTCTGTCTCATTGACACAGAGTCACACAAGTCAAAGTAGAAGGCACCACGTAAGGTGCAGCACGGGGTAAGGCCTTGTGTTCGTATGGTCTCAAGTAACTCCAGGTTTCAACAATTTTCTGTGTCATCAATCTTCCTTCAGTTCTTGATCATCAAATATTTTCTGCATAATAAGTTAAACAAAAAGCCAATGAAGTTTGTAAGGAGTCTGACAGAGAGTGATGCATACTCTTTACCTTTATTTAACCATGTAGGTCAACTGGGAATTAAATTGTCTTCCAATGACAACCTGAGAAATCAAAGTCGGTAAGAGTTTGGGCAGCCAATCAGATGTAAGGGATGATTAGGTGGGTGGATATAATTAGCCATTTCTGTCTAATTTGATGAGGACACAGAATGACTGATCTTTCAGGGAAGAGAATAACTTGGGGGAACAACAGACATTTGATAACTCATCATTCCATTTAGATCTATTTGGAATTTTTTGTTAACCGATCTTGCAAATGTAATATTAAAACAGTTTTAGAATACCTATATCATGTTATATTTATTTTTCAATTATACACTTTTGGATGATATTGATACTGTAATAGTATCTGTATGTGGGTGCAACAAATTCAGCGAATCCCTATTTTCTGGTGGTTTCTGAAACATTTTTCAGAACCCTTAATTCAGTAAGATACCCTTGCATTTGTAGAATGAAAAACAAACCGCTTACACCTGAGTTCTCTTTCTGAGATATAGCCATGAGAATTAGACAAAGGACAAATTAAAAAAAGCTCAGTAATGAAGTCAGTAGCCCCTCATACCAATGGCTTTACTAGAGCATGAATTTATCCACAAAAGATTCACTTTAAAGCAGAATTGTATCATGTTTGACATTGGCCTTACCATCTACGAATACAATGACAGGGAAAGTAATGTCACATAATGCAAATACACTTGTCAAATGCTACAGTGAGGAATTTTATTTATCTGGGGCTCGTTTCACGAACGCGGTTTGCGAAAATGCATCTTGTGCATCGCTCGCAATTCACAAATAAAAGTTACCATGTAGCCTTAATGGTCATTCAACAGATGATGCAGTTTATTCACAGCCTAATTTTCCTGAAGGACACGTGATTTGTGCTGTGTCCATTAATATAGTTTTAATATGACTTTTCTTTCATAATTAACATTTTTTTATTTTTTAAAATTTGTTTCTGATTTTTCCCCATTTTTCTCCCAATTTAGTAGCCAATTGAACCCCTATTCTAATTCAATTTCCCCCCGTGTAGCAACCGCTAGAGAACCACCGCTACACAACCCTGTCAGCCGGTAGTAGGAAGGAGGTCGCCACGTCCTCTACAGGGCGCGACTCCTCGAGCTCCTGACCGTGAATCCAGCTCGCCCAGGGCCGCTATGCGTGCAGCAATTCTCTCCGAGCCCCTCCCCCCACCCGGAAGCAGCCGCCAATTGCTGCTCCCACAGGGCGCCGGCCATGCTCGGATCTGGCAGGACCGGGGCGCGAACCCCTCATAATTAACATTTGACTAAGGTCAGAAACGATACACTGCAACATAATTCTCTTTATTAAAAGTATTTTGAATATCTTCCAGATATTCAAGTAAAGTAACCAATAGTCCATGGCAACACCTTTAGTTTGCATTGTGGGATAATTTACAGTTCGATGTGAACCAAAACGAGGCAGGGGGATTAGAACGATTGCCAATTAACTGATTGCCTACATGAACGCGCTTTGCGATCAACGTGAAACACTCCAAAAAGTGCAGGAGAAATCTATTGAATCTCGCAGATCGCAGCTCTCATGTCCCAACTTTCCTGAAATGAGCCCCAGGCTTTCAGAGGCAAATCTAACCTCTAACCTTTGTCAAAAATGGATACATAAATCATTTCAAAGGTACTTTAATACCAACTCCTTTTGTAAAGCAATTGAATTGCATTATACCATGGAAAAAAACACATTTTATGATGACATATAGAACATGATACCTTGTTAATAAATGTTTACAGATTTTCAAAACCTTACACAGTAATACCAACACCAAAGGTGAATTATTCTTAGAAGTTATAAGCAACTGCATTATCATCTTAAAGAAACATGGTTTTGGATGTAGGTATGTGCATAATCTTGATATGCGTCTTGTTGCCATACAGAAAAATTCCCCAGCATAATTACATATTCATTTTGCAGACGCTCTTACACTCTAGGAGAAACATAAGAGCATTCACCTTATTAACATGAACAATGTTGTAAGGCTTGACTAACAGCATTGCCAGAGCAGATACAACATCACTAAAGCACTAGTACTTATGAACTATGCTAGCCAAGAACAAAAGTACAAATTTTAACCTAAAACCATAAAAATACCATAACTTGATTAAGTACAAAGGGTAGGAGCGCTACTAGGTGGGGATGAGAGGGGAACCCAGATGCAGTCTGATGAGGTAGGTGTTCAGTCTGCGCCAAAATATAGCCAATGAGTCTGCTGTCATAACCACTTTGGGAAGTTTGTTCTACCAAGCTGAGGCCAGTAGAGACAGGTGTCATATCTGGGAGAAGCAACCACACGGGGATGGGAAAGCCAGTTGTTTCCAGGTTGTGGCATGATGACATCAGGCTGGGGTGTAGGGTTTGAAGATTGATTGGTGGTATGGTGGAACTGTTCCATTCACTGCCCTGTAGGCGAGTAATAAGAAATAAATATCAAATGAAGGCAAGAACTCGGCACACTTTCTACTCAGTAATCCCCCTCGATACTTCTAGTGGAGGATAGCCTTCTCACATTGCCAGTGGAGGATAAGATGACCTTAGTCCCACAGGTGGTTGGACCTCACCCCTCTCCTAAGGCTGGTTTACCTCTAATATCACTACTGAAGCAAAGATTCCCCTTTTTTTACCTAAGAGTGATGGTAACGGGTGATTCTCAAGGGAGAAGAGGAGGGAAGAGGCCATACCATAGCTTGCTAACAGCAGCAGCAGACATCTCAGGGAGTCACGGTTATTGTGACACTCCGAAGAAACAAGATGCCACAATTTGAAAATGGCATGTGACTGAAATTCATGTCTGTAGCAATGACGTTTTTTACAAATCTTATTCCAGTGTATAGTTCACAATGGAACAATAATGCCCTGATGGTGAGACCTAAAAACTGAAAATTGCAATTATTTCAAATCATGCTCACGTACGTTAGATTGTGATGCTGTTTTCCATCCCTGCAGGGAGCAAGTATTCATAGGGGAACTCTTGGGAGGCTGATTTCCTTGTGATGTTCTCTCCAATTTCTTTCAGCTTGTTTTTGAACTTTATGATGGGCTCTCTCATAGATCTTTCAGAGGCAACTTCCTCAGGGTAATCTCCAAGTGCCACCTGTGAGGGACGTAATCAGAACTGATGGCCAGGGAAAGACTTGTCTATATGCCAAATGCCAAAACCCATAATTAGGCTATCTGAGGGCATTCACCACAGTGGTGAATCTCTTTCTCACAGGAAAAAATTAAAAATTTTTGGTAAGTCCATTTGTTCCAGAGAACGTTTGAAATCTTCAGTAACTTCAAACATTCATCAATTTTGAGCTTCAATGGCTGGGGGATACCAGGTTTTTTGTCATAATGCTTGGCAAAAATGTATTGGTGTTTGTTGGAATTCTTGATTCTACTTATCATAACAAGAACCCCAAGACAAGTAGATGCAAAAAAACTCCCTACCATCATCCACCATTATTTCACTGTAGGTATGCCATCATTTTCAGCATGAGCACCAAATCCATTGCCAGTGTGTGTGGCCAAAAAGCTCAGTTTTGGGTTGCTATGACTATAACAACTGGTTCCTCTCGAAGTTCCAATGCTAAAAATCATTTCAAGTCAATTATATTACTTCTGAAGGATGGAAATGTAATATACTGCAGTAGATTTTAAATATATTGTGATGCTAATTTTGATATATTTACAATATACTGCAGTAACCCTGAAAAGAGCAAAACTCTCTGTTGTTCAAGTACTGCACAATATCTGAGCTGGCTGGCGTTACCTTTCCAAATACTTACAAAGTCCTTTGACACCTGGCTGAGGAAACGAGTCACTTTCATAGCCTCAAGTGTTGTGTCAATGTTCGGGAGAGTGTCCATTATGTCTTTCTCAGTCACCTCCTTGACCGTGGGCACAGGCTTCCTCATTGTTGTCGGTCCGTTTGGCATCCATGCATAGATATCAAACTGTTTAATGACAGTGGTAAGTAATAACAATAGCACAGGGGTAAGTAATAACACCCCTCACTGGCCTGACAATAGCACAGGGGTAAGTAATAACACCTCTCACTGGCCTGACAATAGCACAGGGGTAAGTAATAACACCCCTCACTGGCCTGACAATAGCACAGGGGTAAGTAATAACACCCCTCACTGGCCTGACAATAGCACAGGGGTAAGTAATAACACCTCTCACTGGCCTGACAATAGCACAGGGGTAAGTAATAACACCCCTCACTGGCCTGACAATAGCACAGGGGTAAGTAATAACAATAGCACAGGGGTAAGTAATAACACCCCTCACTGGCCTGACAATAGCACAGGGGTAAGTAATAACACCCCTCACTGGCCTGACAATAGCACAGGGGTAAGTAATAACACCCCTCACTGGCCTGACAATAGCACAGGGGTAAGTAATAACACCCCTCACTGGCCTGACAATAGCACAGGGGTAAGTAATAACACCCCTCACTGGCCTGACAATAGCACAGGGGTAAGTAATAACACCTCTCACTGGCCTGACAATAGCACAGGGGTAAGTAATAACACCCCTCACTGGCCTGACAATAGCACAGGGGTAAGTAATAACAATAGCACAGGGGTAAGTAATAACACCCCTCACTGGCCTGACAATAGCACAGGGGTAAGTAATAACACCCCTCACTGGCCTGACAATAGCACAGGGGTAAGTAATAACACCCCTCACTGGCCTGACAATAGCACAGGGGTAAGTAATAACACCCCTCACTGGCCTGACAATAGCACAGGGGTAAGTAATAAAACCTCTCACTGGCCTGACAATAGCACAGGGGTAAGTAATAACACCCCTCACTGGCCTGACAATAGCACAGCCATTGTGCTACTGCAATTCTAGCAATGTCAGACTATATTATAAATGTTGACAGGACACATTTATTAAAAAATTGATTAAAATCTGTTTAATCAATTGACATAGCCAAATCATTACAAGCGTAGATCTTTTACAAATGATATTTGTGCAAAGACTAAGCTTAATCTTGTACCTGCGGAATTTACATGGAATATTTCTCGTGCTTGTGACAAAATTAAAGATCAATATTACTGTAAGCATAATTAAAAGGAGAGAGGTAGAGCATTTTGATGACAAAAGTAAAAACATTACAATAGATGATTATGATCTCATCTATATAGTTTTTTTTTTTTTTTTCTTGTGGCCATCGATGAACATTTCTTGGAGGATACTGTACCTGCCCATTGTTCACAGCAGCATGTTGGGCTGAGCAGGTGAACATGATCATGGTGATGTATTTAATGGCTTCTTCTCTTGTGTTCAGGACTGAGGGGCAATCTAATGATCAACATAAAATCCGGAGTTAAAAAATTATTACCATTGTCTGTTTCTAGACAGTTGCATTTGGTCTAATTTCAGGGGCTATGCTAAATACCAAGGTCTGTGCCACTGAACTGTAAAGCAGAGATCTCTGTAACACTGCATGCTGGAGGAGATCTAGTCCATGTGCTCTGTGAAGTAACTTAAAAGGAATTAAGTTGACATAAGTATCACTGCAAGACCAGAAGAAAATGTCTAGCATTATAATATTCTGAGAGGTACATTTTTAAACAATCCGTTGGAAGTTGTTAATGCAATTGTTACTAAATGTGTTAGTAATTTCACTGGTCCACTGATCACAGTGTTTTAATTGTTAGTGTTTTTTTTCTTCTTCATCTGCCATTGTGTGTGTGTGTGTGTGTGTGTGGATTCAGACCCGGTCTTCCCCAATTTACCATCAAGTTTAAACAGGTTGTACATTTTTTAAAAAGCCCCCCATTTGTCAGTGTGGGCAGGGCTTTGAAGTTATTATGATTGAGGTTACCTTGCTTCTGTAGAAACCCGTAGAGGTATATGGAATTGACCATATCTTGGAGCTCTTTGTCTTGGAATATCGCGTCGTCACTTTTATAATATGCATACACCACTTCATGAACAAACCTGGATATATTAAATAAGTAATTAAATTAAACAGGTTTTTATTCATGGTAACTGTGAATTCTTAAATAACACCACAGAAAAGACACCTCCAAGAAATTAAGCTATTTACTCATATATTGCATCCCAGATGTCCATGCCGTCATCTCTATAGTGAAAGTTCTTCAAGTTTTCAACCCCACGGTGCTTCAAGTTGTCAGGAAGACAGAGGCTCTCGTAGGTAATGTCCTGAGTTGCCCTCTCTATGATCACCCACTGAGCATCTTTCCCAAGGGCTGTGTACTGCGGGGGTGAAAATGTAAAATATAGTATTACCTTTTTAGGGTAGCACAAACTTACATTTTCTAACACATTAAAAACATTGTAAGCAATACTCACACAAGGGGTATAAATAGTTCAACAAAGTCATCATCATAGCCACGTATTAAGTAATAATAGAAAAAGGGTAAAGAAAGAGTATCTTCGGTAACTAATGATAAAAGTTCACGCTGACCTCCATGAAGAATCCACCTTTATTGATGAGGGTGTTTCTGGCAGTAATGTTGATTGGTAAAGTGTACCGACCAGTTGCACAAAGAATCTGTTAACACATACGTAAATGCATCAGTTATACTGTTCCGAGAGAAAAATACACTATACAAAATCAGTTCATAAATAAAATATGTACAGTTGAAGTTGAAAGTTTACATACACCTTAGCCAAATCCATTTAAACTCAGTTTTTCACAATTCCTGACATTTAATCCTAGTAAAAATTCTCTGTCTTAGGTCAGTTAGGATCACGACTTTATTTTAAGAATGTGAAATGTCAGAATAATGGTAGAGAGAATTATTTATTTCAGTACAAGTAGAAGAGCCTCAAGACAAAAATCTCAGTAGCTCACTTTGTTTTCTACTGGCTCTGTAGTGGCTGAAAAAGCCACTCTTGTCCTGGCCAAGAGGAAGAGTGATATTGGGAGAGAAGCTTGCTACCTTGAAAGTATTAGGAAATATAAGGTTGCAGAAAAGGTAGGACGCTACTTTCTACTGTCTATATGGGTGCAAGGCAGTAGCTACTGTACATTGAAAACCGTAACATTGAACCGTTACCTTAAAACTAGCTTGTTAGCCATGTTTATGAGCAGCGCAAACGTATAAGTGTGCATAGCAAGTTCTGTTGGGAAACTGACTTGCTGTAGTCGACCATAGTCAGCGAGCAACCACGCGTCTCCTACTCAACCAATCACATGCACATACCTCTAATGGAGTGCGCTTTTTAAACCAAGAATCGGTCCCCTCTGTGCTGCTCACTGACGCGTTGCTCTTTGTTTACTTGCGGTTTCTGCTCTAAAAGAAATTTGCTATCACCCTCCACCACCCCAGCTTCCACCTGAGGTTTGGATCTGCTCTGGTACAGGGGGTTTCTGGTCATATCCTGTTTATTGGGAGGAGATGCATGCTCCAGAGTAGTACCTAAAGCAGATCCATTCCAAACCAAAATAATTATGCAGCACATCTATTAAAACGTTTGAATATGTGAGTTGTCCTGACAGAACTAAGTTATTCAGCGATTTAGCTAATGATGTAAGTAATAATGCTGTAGTGGGAACTGCATGCAATTTCAATCTTAAAGACTATTTTGAATGTTAGCCTAAATTATATTAGTTGCTGCATACATAAACGACTTTCCCATTTTTATTAAACAAGATATACGATGGACAGCTTGCTTCTTGTTTGCTCACTTATTGGTTTGCTACAAAATTTTTTCTGTCAACGGACGATAAAAAAAGCCAAATGTATAATAATTACTCAAAGTATAGCTAGCTGGTTAACTCTCCTTACACTTGTGCTCCCTTAAATTAAATACATAACTTATTGTTTTCATTTTAATCTATTGTTGTTGTGCACAACTGTGTCATTACACAAATTGACAAATGACAATGCAGCTGCTGCAGGGACAATCTTTAGTCTCATCCAATACCATGTGCCTGATTACATCACCATTTTACAATCCCATTCTTTGCCTAAATTGCACAATAAAAAAATGGACATTGAGCTCTTAGACCCCTTTATACCAAAATAAGAAGGTAGAAAAGATAAAAGCACCTTCAAGGCCTAATAACCCCAAAACTGTTTTTTTTTAGTATTGCATACCCTTGCTAGTGGATGGTTACCAGCCATACAGTTGCTAGCAATAAAGAATATTTCCCCCATCAGATGTGTTCTGAGAAGATGAAAAACCAGCTCATGGACGATGAAATCAGAGTTCCGGACCCAAATCTTGGCTAAGAGCCAGGCTTCTGGCTTGTCTTGTGGAGAGAAAACTGGATTATCTGGTCCATGCTTCTGGGTTAACTATGAGAAAAAAATGTACTTATTAATTTTTGTCAAAAGATGACCCAACTCCCCAAAGATTTAATTAATTTGTTTGAAATGCAGTATGTCTAACGCCATGATTTACCTGTATGGCAATAGGCTTTAATTCATCCCCAGTCTGTTGAAGCAGCACAATGGGTGCAGACAAGTACTGTGGTGAGTTCTGGTCCCAACCTTTTAGTAAGCCATGCAGTATCTCATAGTCCACCACATAGATGCTTCCATTCTGGTGGAATAGGGGTGGATTCAATAGCCATAAAAAGTTTTTCAGAGAGGCTTATGAAGATAATGTAATTCAACATCACAACCTCTAGTTATGGAACTCATCTTCCATCAGAGACATTGTGAAATATTCATTGAAGTTGAAAGTTTACATACACCTTAGCCAAATCCATTTAAACTCAGTTTTTCACAATTCCTGGCAGTTAATCCTAGTAAACATTCCCTGTCTTAGGTTAGTTAGGATCACGACTTTATTTAAAAAATGTGAAATGTCGGAATAATAGTAGAGAGAATTATTTATTTCAATCTGATATTTCTTTCATCACATTCCCAGTGGGTCAGAAGTTTACATACCCTCTGTTAGTATTTGGTAGCATTGCCTTTAAATTGTTTAACTTGGGTCAAACGTTTTGGGTAGCCTTCCACAAGCTTCTCACAATAAGTTGCTGGAATTTTGGCTCATTCCTCCTGACAGAACTGGTGTAACTGAGTCAGGTTTGTAGGCCTCCTTGCGCGCACACGCTTTTTCAGTCCTGCCCACAAATTTTCGATTGGATTGAGGTCAGGACTTTGTGATGGCCACTCCAATACCTTGACTTTGTTGTCCTTAAGCCATTTTGCCACAACTTTGGAAGTATGCTTTGGGTCATTGTCCATTTGGAAGAGCCATTTGCGACCAAGCTTTAACTTCCTGGCTGATGCCTTGAGATGTTGCTTCAATATATCCACATAATTTCCTTCCTTATGATGCCATCTATTTTATGAAGTGCACCAGTCCCTCCTGCAGCAAAGCACCCCCACAACATGATGCTGCCACCCCCGTGCTTCACGGTTGGGATGGTGTTCTTCGGCCTGCAAGCCTCACCCTTTTCCCTCCAAATATAACGATGGTCATTATGGCCAAACAGTTAAATTTTTGTTTCATCAGACCAGAGGACATTTCTACAAAAAGTAAGATCTTTGTCCCCATGTGCAGTTGCAAACTATAGTCTGGCTTTTTTTTGGCGGTTTTGGAGTAGTGGTTTCTTCCTTGCTGAGCAGCCTTTCAGGTTATGTCGATATAGGACTTGTTTTACTGTGAATATAGATACTTTTGTACCTGTTCCCTCCAGCATCTTCACAAGGTCCTTTGCTGTTGTTCTGGGATTGATTTGCACTTTTCGCACCAATGCATGTTCATCTCTAGGAGACAGAATGCATCTCCTTCCTGAGCGGTATGATGGCTGTGTGGTCCCATGGTGTTTATACTTGCATACTATTGTTTGTACAGACAAACGTGGTACCTTCAGGCGTTTGGAAATTGCTCCCAAGGATGAACCAGTCTTGTGGAGGTCCACAATTTTCTTTCTGAGGTCTTGGCTGATTTCTTTTGATTTTCCCATGATGTCAAGCAAAGAGGCACTGAGTTTGAAGGTAGGCCTTAAAATACATCCACAGGTACACCTTCAATTGACTCAAATAATGTCAATTAGCCTCAGAAGTTTTTAAAGCCATGACATAATTTTCTGGAATGTTCCAAGCTGTTTAAAGGCACTGTCAACTTAGTGTATGTAAACTTCTGACCCACTGGAATTGTGATATAGTGAAAAGTGAAATAATCTATCTGTAAACAATTGTTGGAAATATTACTTTTGTCATGCAGAAAGTAGATGTCCTATCTCACTTGCCAACACTATAGTTTGCTAACATTGTAAGGGGGGTCGAGACGGAGGACCAGACGCGACTGAAAGAAGCAAAGACGGGAAAGAAACTCCCGTGTAAAACCCAAAAGAAATAAAAACGACCCGGATAAAATAGGGCGAGACTCGCAGACCAGAGTCGAGAAATTAAACAGAGAGGGACATAGTCCCGGCATAAGCCAAAAATAATAACAACCCAAATTATTTGGGCGAAGCTCGTAGGTTCGAGCAGAGAAAAGAAACAGAATAGAATAACCTCTAGCTCAGATACTATCAGAGCTAAAATAAAGGCAAACGGAAACGAGGTGAAGCCGAGGTTACTGTCTAGTAGCAAGACAGAGAAACAAAAACCAAGGCAGGAAAATAAAGGGTAAGGAGAACAAAAGAAGTAAATACTTCTACAGGCAAGTCCCACGTGTTCTTTTGAAGCTCAAAAGTACAAGTGGTCGCCTGAATTTCCTATACCGCGTTACCTGGCTAGAGTGGAAAGAATGACACACAAGCACCGGAAGAAGGAAGCAGCGCGCTTATATAGCCAACAGGAAACTCGGAACAGGTGTGCCAGGTAATCACCTAGCAGCGGAAAAACACAGCGCCGCTGGCGGAAAAGTAAACCCTAAAAGTAAACCCTATTTGTTCCTATAAGTAGTTGAGTAAATTTATTTTGTGAAATTTTTTAACAGGACTGTCTAAACGCTGAGGATAGTTACAACTATGACAATGTGGTTGTTAGTTTATATGGAAACTTGCATGCAGACTAAACCTTGTTGACTGCTTTACAAGCAAACATTTTACTGACAGATACATTTGCTGCCAGTTACCTTGAGGGCCAAAATTCTATAAGAGGTTAAAAAATAAAACTAGTTTTCTTTATTCAATGTTGTATTATCCTATGAAAACCATGTGCAATACATTCATAAATTATGTTTAATACAAGTATTAATAATTGGAACTAGTGGCTATTCACAAATCACTTACTGACCAAATTGTTTTATAAAGTGTTACCCAGATGTGCCACAGCTACTCACTTGGATGTTTTCCCTAATATCAGGGTACAACTTTTGCAATGTCTCCATTGGAATTTTCTGCTGATCTTCTGTGTACATCTTGATCATCATTGGGTTACAACCATTGAGGAACAGGTTACCAAAAAATGCATCATCCTTCCAGTTTTGTGAGACGTATGCTAAGATAGAGAAATGTGGTACTTTTAAAATGGAACATTACTCCATGCTCATCAAACTCAGATTTATTAAAACAATAGGGTTTATATTAGTGCTTCTCATTCTAATTTGATGGATTTACTCAGATGGTGATCTTGATTGAGACATATTATAACCCTGAATATCTGTTAAGATTGAGTGAGATCAAATGTTTTAGTTAACTATACAATTTCAGAATTTCAGTTAATAGGAAAATAAAATATGGCCATCTTGAGATTATAGAATATAAGTTTGTCAAAATGTTTGATAATGTTGTTTAAAACAAACTCTTAACTGACTGAGAACTAAATGATATCATTTGATTTTACAAGTTGAGCTCTAGCATTGAAAATAAATGCAACAATTGCTCATGAATTCCATGTTTTATTTCTATTAAACCGAAATAAGTTCATCAACTCAGAGCCAAAGTAGACTAACCTGCTTTTTTGCTTGTAAACCAAAACACTTTTCTGATGTCATCAATTTTCTCCCACTTGTGGCAAAAGTTCCAAAATCTCCGGAAAATTGTCTGTGCCGAACTGATTCAAAAGATACATGTACATTACATTACAAAAGACTGCAATTGTGATTAATCCACATACACACTCAGTGTTTACCGTCTCTTAAAAATGAATGGTTACGTAACCTTGGTTCTATGAATAAGGTCAACATGCCATGGGTATGGGTCAGACTAGGAGACTAAATAGCAAATTAACCACCACTATGGGGTGGACACCACGTCACAAAATAAATATGGAATTCCCTACGTGACCTCGCTGCATGGCTTGTTGACCTTTTTCATAGAATCGAGGTTACGTACGTAACCATTTCTTCTATTTAATAACGGTCAATACGTCACAGTAAGGGTCAAAAACAGTATAGCAATTAAAGTCAGGTGGGGGATGTTGTGGGGTAATGAAACACCACATGAAACAACCATGCAGTTCCAAAATATAATTCACTTTTTTGCAACCCCAATTCCAAAAACGTTGGGACAGTATGTAAAATGCACATAAAAGCAGAAAGCAGTGATTTGTAGATTCTCTTTTACATATATTTAATTGAAAACAGTAAAAAGAAAATATATTTAATGTTTTACCTTATCGACATTATTGTTATTTTTGTAAATATATGCTAATTTTGAATTTGATGCCTGCAACATGTTCCAAAAAAGTTGGGACAGGGGCAAAAAAAAAAAGACTGGGAAGCTCAGAAAAAACACCTGTTTGCCATTCCACGGGTAAACAGGTGATGCTATTATGACTGGGTATAAAAGCATATCAAAAGACTCTTGATATTTTATTTTCAGGTACTCTTAGAAGCAATACTATAATCTCTCTGCAGTTGAATGGATCTCTATGGGAATTGGGAGGTGGGACTAGATTAAGCTAGACATTACACTGGAATAGTATGGAACCCATGGCTGGCTAAATGGCTGTAAGTCATCAAGTGTCTTGTCTAAGGTATTAATTGAGCCTCAAACCATCACTCTGCTGCCATATATGCAGTAGATATGGATGGATCACTTTAAGGGTTGTTTCCCTTGACTCATTTTCCTATTGAACTCCATGGAAAAATAAGCCAGGAGAAACAACTCTCCAAGTGATCCATCCATATCTACTGCATATCTGGCAGCAGAGTGATGGTTTGAGGCTCGTTTGATACCTCAGACCCTAGATTACTTACAGCCACTCAGCCAACCATGGATTTCATACTATTCCCATGTAATTTACAGCTTAATCTAGTCCCACCCCCCAATTCCCATAGAGATCCATTCAAATGCAGAGAGGTTATAATATCGCAGAAAATAAAATATCAAGAGTCTTTTGATATCCTTTCATACCCAGTCATGATAGCATCACCTGTTTACCTGTGGAACATTCCAACCAGGTGTTTTTTTAACTTCCCAGTTTTTTTTTTGGCCCTGTCCCAACTTTTTTGGAAGGTGTTGCAGGCATCAAATTCGGAAATAGCGTATATTTACAAAAATTGTTGATAAGGTAAAACATTAAATATCTTTTCTTTGTACTGTTTTCAATTAAATATATGTAAAAGAAAATTTACAAATCACTGCTTTCTGCTTTTATGTGCATTTTACATACTGTCCCAACTTTTTTGTAATTGGAGTTGTAGATGCTTGTTCTTTGGAAGAAGCGAATCTAAAGTAAAAATGGGAAAAATGGACATTGGTTAAAAAAAAAAAAACCCTACTAAGTTAGTATTGTAAATGGTACAACTGTCTTGTTTCATTTAAGCCATTTTCCAAGTCTCTGTGATGCTCACACCTAAATAGGTGAGAATTTACCAAATTTGGCATCTGCGCAAAGGGGTTAAGATTGTCAAAGCTTATAGTCATTTAAATGTTGTGTTTAATCAGAATTGTATAAGGGTAGGACTGCTGATAAGCAAAGAGGTGAAAAAGACTGGATTTCCACTTACATCTTGACCGCGTTGAGAATCAATGTAACCAACTTGAGAGTGTCAAACCACAGCTCTTTTGGCAAATCAAAGAGGTTCCCTCCTTTCACAAAACCTGGGATACCAGGTTTGTAAGTGAAGCTGTAAAGAGAAGACTTTTGCTTTAACATCTAAAATGTAACATCCGCCATTTCCCTCCAGTCCATCTCCTTTTTGTTTCCTTCGTTTCCCAGTCCTTATGTTTCATGTCGTGTTTTTCAGTTTACCCTGTCTGTCTAGTTTCCGTGTTTGTTGCAGGCTGGGCGTGGTCCCCGTTTAGTTCCTGGTTTCTCCCCTGATTAGTTAGCCTATCACTCTCCCTCTCGCACACATTCCTCACTCCCTTTCATTATTCAATTAGCCTTCTCACCTGTTCCCCTTTCTATTTAAGATCCCCTGTTTCACAGCCTCTTTGTCAGTTTGTTTTCTCAGCTCTGTCTTGAGAGCTCTCCCAGCCAGTTTGTTTGTCACTTGCTTGCTAACCTGTTTTTGTTCCTTGCTCCAGCCCGCCCAGCCTGCCTCCTGTTTTGCCCGCTCCAGCCCTGACTCCTCAGCTGCCCCGTTTTACTTCGCCAACCCCGCTTCCAGCCTGTCACTGGTAGTTTTTCCCTGTTCGCTTGTTTACCTTCTACCCTGCCTTGTTTAATAAATACACTCCTTTGTGGAGTTTACTTCCAGTTTTGTCTCTGAGTCTTTCGTTTGGGTCCAGTCCAGTGTTCAAACATAACACATTTAATGTTAATTAATATGAGGCAAAAACGCTTGACACTATTTCCCTGAGTTGGGTTCCCTTAAATTAAATCTCACCAGAAAACGTTTTCAACGTACAAAAATGCCAAGTTACTCATGCATAGCCTACAAAGCACTGTCTGTAAGTAATGAATTATAATAAAATTAGGCCTACCATTAACAGTATTGATATCAAAATGAGGGCAAGTTACAGCAAACAATGTTGCCTATCATAGCTCACACTAATTAAGTTAGCTCTATTCCTATGCTACCCAATCTTTCCTAAATTATTTCATGTAACTTGGCCCTACATTTTTTCATCTTACCATCTGAAGAGAATGTGGTCATTGAAACTTTATGTGCCACATCAAAGTGTCAAACGGCAATCATTCATTGTGGAAATAATCTGCAATTCAGATGTGTTACACCTAGAAATGTAAAAAATTAGTGGACTATAGGCTATGTTTGAACAATTGTCTGCATCCAGTGCTTTGGGTCTATGAAAGCACAACATGAATAAAGTGCATTATTATTTTTACTTATTTATATATTTGGAATATTTGTATTTCAATAGAAACCTCTGTGGTCCTACAGAGTCTAGACATTCTTTTGTTTGCAAAATTGTGTCCACAAATAACATTTGTTATTATTTGACATTTGACAAGAATTAGTACTATTTTATTGATTTGGCTTCATCTGACCCACAAACACAGTAGGCTACATTAATGGGCCATACATATGTCTGGATAGGTTTGTAAAATTCAATATTTAGGGTATTTACTAGGAGTAAATATTTCTAATTTTATCTGTATGTGTCATGGTTTTGAACCCTGTTTCCCTATGCGGTCGTTTTCCTCGGTCGCCACGCGAGGGCGCTGCCCTTTTGGTAGATGCTTGCTCCGCCCTGCTGAGTTGGCGGAGCTTCTGTTAAGCGTTTTCACCTGTGCGTAGTCACCTGAGAGATATATAAGCCTACCGTTTCCTTCGTTCGGGGCTTCGACATTAATTGTTCATTGTTTGTTTATTGTTTTGTACTGTGGTGTATTGTTGGCTGTGAGTTCTCGTACCATTTTGGCTACTCGCCTATTTTTAACGTCTCTTTGTTGAGGCAGGGCTTATTTCTTGCTGGCTTGGTAGTTAATTATCTCGTAGAAGTTTGGGACCGTAAATCTCTGCTCTATTTCGCCTTTTGGTGCTTTTTCTCCGTATATGGAGTTTTGGGCGATTCTGTTCGGAACAGTAGTTCTGTTCGCCCTTCGGCACATGTCTTCCCATAGGGAGATCAGGCGTTTCGCTTCTACTTAGTTTCTTAGCTCGTAGAAGTATAGAGTAGCAGTTTCTCTGGTCCATTTTCGCCTTTTGATTGGTTTTCTTACTGAGAGACCTGGCGTTTTAGCTTCTACTCATTTCCGGGTTACGGTGAGCCAGTTAGTAGCTTCGGTACGTTTGTTCCCTGTTTTGTCTCCTTCTCGTGGACTTACGTTCCTCCTTGTTGTGACTCAGGGTTTTTGTTTATATTTAGAGGCTGTCGTGCTATTTTTGCGTTAGTCTTTTTGGATAGTAAAGTTATGGGACGACGGTGCCCCGTCGGCTCACCTGTAAAATGTTTCTCTCTCCTGGGAGATCGGGTGTTTACCTCTTTGTTTTCTGCATTAGACTGCAAACTAATTAAATAGCCATGGAACGTTAAATCTCTGTTCCTGTTCGCCTCGTTACATTTCCCCTTACTGAGAGGCAGGGCTTGTATTTGTGTTAGTCAGATAGCCGACAGTTTTGGTGCAGCTGTCCTTTCGTCTTTTGTGCTATTTCTCCGTGTATGGAGATTTGGGCGATTCTGTTCGCCCTTCGGTGCAATTCGTCTCTTAGGGAGACCGGGCGATGTTTTGGACATGTTTGCATTTGACTGCGAGCCTATTAATCTCGCCATGGTACGTTAAATCTCTGTTCGCCTCGTTATTTTCCTCATCATAGATAGGCAGGGCGTGTATTTTCAATTGATCTCGCTTTGGTCTAGCCGGTAAATGTCTGGTACTGCCTGTCCTGTTCGTCCCTTTCGGTGCCTTTCTCCTTTCATGGAGTTTGACGATTTTGTTCGGAACTGCTGTTCTGTTTCGTCTTTTGGGTGCATGTCTTCCTATAGGGAAGATTGGGCGATGTTGTGGACACGTTTGTGTGTGACCGCGAGTTTTGAGAGTAGCCTGGGAACGTTGGATCTGTTCCTTTCGCCTCCACAATTACTATCTTATTATTTTGCAGTGTTTGTTGACTGTGTTTTATGTTTGTCCTTTACGCTACTCGCCCGTTCTTATTTTGTCTCGTTACCGAGACAGGGCGCGTATTTATTTCTGGCTGTTCAGATCCCTGTCTTTGCGCTCTACTTGGCGTTTGACAGTGAGCCGGTTAGTAGCGTTTGTAGTGGTGTTCGTTGTTCGTTGTCTTGTCTCCTCCCTTATCTGCAGGGTTTCCCGCCTTAGTGGCCTAAGGGCTTAATGAATCCCCTTGCTGCGTTTGGCTCCTCCCACGTCACACGTCACGCCCCATTACAGTATGTATTTATTCATCCCCCCTTTCTCTATTTTAAATTGTGTTTTTTGGTATGTCTGTTTGTAAATTTGTATGTTATATGCTGTTAGAAAGATTTATTGTGCCGCAAAAGCATGAACATGTAATGTTAAATGGCGAATTGAATTATCATTTCCTTTTTGTCATGGATCATACGATTACAATAAGAAATTGCTAATTCAAATGCGGTTTTTCATTTTCATTTAAATTATGGCAGGGTTGTGTCGTAGAGAGCGATAAAAATTAAATGTATAATGGATTTGCATTAACATTTTCAAATTGTCAGATAAAGTGCGTACATTAACTTGAAAATGAAAATGCAAAGTGACCTTTTGCATTTTCATTTGAATTATGTCATGTTGTTTGCGCACATCGAATGTAAACGAAATGCAATCGGCGATTTGCATTTTCATTTGAATTTTGGCGCGGATATGCTTCCATAATCCCTAACCTTCAGAGTAGTGATGGGCATTCCTTTTCAGTGAGTCAGATCATTTGGCTCAGCTCACCAATAAGAGCCGGCTCTTTCGGCTCTCAAACGGCTCTTTATTCAGTAGCATTTCCGGTTTTTCAAAATCGGCCAAAGTTAGCGATATTTTGACCTATGATTGGTGTTTGTGCACATCTATCACTTAAATTGTTCAAAGGAATCTTACTCTACCTTCTAATTACCAAAATAACATTATTTTGCATTTTGTTTGTTATAAAAACTATTTAAATAAATGTAAAAACAGTAAGACACTATTACACATGTGCATTGAAAGTAGGGCATTTTTATGTCTTGAAATAAATTGCACAATAAACACAGTGCGTAGTTGAACATTTCAAAATAAAATAGAACATAATATTGCGTCATAACAAAGAAAAATAAATAAATGCATAAAAAACTGCAGCATCAGAATAATTAAACTGACCAACAATTAAACTGGTTTTTAAATTATTATTAATGTTATTTTCTTATAGTGGTTTTATTTATTTTTGGCCTAAAAAATTATTCTCTTTGATTACAGATGGAACTTGAAGAAAAAAACTAATAAAAGTTCCACCAAGACCACAAGCACTTGTCTTGTGTTCATTTACAAAACAAATCGGCTCTTCAGATATGCGAGTCGGCTCCCAACGTTCACCTAAAAGAGCCGGCTCAAAGAGCCGACTCGTTCGTGAACGACACACCACTACTTCAGAGCATTAAATTCAAAATGTTTTGGCAAAGTGACAGTTTCTAAAATAGCAACAGGAAAACAGGACTTCTCATAAACGGCTACACCACCCCCCTTCCAACTCTGGCAATTCTATACACATTATAATTATGTATGGGTATATCTGAATCAGAAACACCTTTTTTAACCATGACTCAGTTAGAACAAGGGTACCTCGGTCAGCCTGTGAAACCAATATATTTAAGTGATCAAATTTGTCACTCTGAAGCATACAGCTAACATTTATATTAAAAAATCCAAATCCTTTTCTGGCCTTGAAAACACTGGGACTATTCAGACAGATCTAGGTGGAGACAAGTATACTCCATATACTGCAGGCATCTAGAATACTGGGAATAGCAGTTCATATGACAATCCTCATTTTCTGAGGACAGTGAAATACAGGCAGGTCTGTGACTGTTTGCATCAGAGGAAAACCAGACTCTCTATATCAAACAGTAAATACAAAAAAGAGGGAGTTGGGCTCAACCACTGGTATTGCTATAGGGTACTGCAGAACCAAATGCATGATGATGACTGATGATTACGATGATGATATCTACAATTCTGCTAAAACACATTTCCAACATCACAAGTTTATAAAATTAATTGCCAAATTGCCAATGGATAGAAAATCCATTATGTGACCGTAATTGTATTCTGCTCAGAGGAAATCCCCTACAAATAGCACCCTACATATATGTATACAGTCCATAAGAGAAATGCAGATTATGAACCTTTAAATACTTACTGCAACTGCTCAGGAAAAATGCTGATGATGCCCCTACAAAGCAAAGAATATATTCTGTCACAATGCTCATTTTGAAACTATACTAAGAATGAAATGACTGAAAGATAACCATTGGATATTGGATTGCATCAATGGACAGACATACATGTCCAGTGTTAATTAAACTCTAACAGAGTACACATAAGTTGATTTAACACTGAACATTTTACTGTGGAAATGCAGTCACGTTGATCTCAGTAATTTCATACAAAATTGTGTTTCTCATAAACATCCAGGAATGTTTGTACTTACAGGAGAAAACTGTAAAAGATGGAATTCGGTTTAGAACTTGCTTCTTTCTTGCCAATAGATTCTGAAAGCATTTGCTGATGATCATCCGATTCTGCTCAAAACATAAAAAGGATTAGCCTATTCCCATGCTTTCCCTTCAAATATTAAGTCTGCTTTTGAAAATTTATAGAAATCTACATTCAGGAATATGGAAAAGTAAATGAAGGCAATTAAGTAACAAAAAGGAATAAGTGTTTTATATGCTGGAAATAACCACTTGTTATTGGCCTATGAAAATTACTTTTAAATATTTCTTTTATTGCTCAGTATGTGAAAATATACAATAGGGAATGTGATCAGCTTTATCTAAATTGACAAGTCATTGACTGTTTCCAAGATTTTATTTTCTCAAAGATCAACAACAAATGGCTTTAAATAGGTTATTAGACCAACACCCGAATGCAATCCCGGCCTTTTTGGTGTATACAAGAACAACTGACAAATTCAAAATATACATTGTGATGGAACCAGCAAAGGACTTTGCAATTTTCTATTTTACAAGCACTGCTGATGAATATGCTTTAACTGTCACCATACAGTAACATTTGTGCTGATCCTGAGCTGTTCAGGTAGTCTCAGGTGAAGATATCCTTCTAATCACCAACATCTTATATTACATTACATGGCAATATTTTATGTGTTGTGGGAGTGTTGGGAGCATATTGGATTTCTTATGATTCTGCAATCATGGGCTACAATCAAGTTCTCTGGCTGAAATTTCAATAAATTGTACTCAAAATTTGCTATGAAGACGCAGTATATTAATTACTAAACAACTTCAATTAAAGTGAAAACATTTTTATTAGAACTTAAAATTACACCATTGTTTTAGAGACTTAAGTTTAAATCTAAGTTGTAGTCTTATCCCCTGTATGAAATATCCTCTCTGATTGGTAAGGCGCGAGAGGATATTTCATAAAATTTAAAAAATTCCACACTTCCTTTTTTGTTCACAGCAAGGCTCCCTCCTGCTCCCAATCCCTCAAGCCCAAGCACTCTTTATCCCCCTGTATTTAAAATGTGACTTCATTTCTATGATGGCATCCACATGGAATCCACACTGTATGTGTTACAATGATTATGTACTCTCATGTGGCCAAGAGGAGTTCTTATTTGGCTGACCTGAATAGTCATTAAATTACATGTTACAATAATAATTGTATCTTAATTAACATGATCTAACACATTTACTAAAGTATTTACAAGTGCTAACCATAGTAACGTACAGATTATATTATAAAGTACATTCTATAATGGCTATGCTATGCAGAGTAAAAGGAGAATTGGGTATTGCCTGCTTAGAATTGACCTTAACTGGGAAATTGTGCTCTTGTCAGAGGACCCATTGTATGAGAAAGCAACTGAACATGAAATTAAAGTACAGTGTTAAAACAACTTTCAGGATTACTTCTAGGTTCATATTCGATTTGCTCGCTTCAGAAAACTTTTGTTACTAATTAGGGGACAGAGCAGCGCAGCTGGGGGGGGGGGGGGGTGTCAGGCCATGTTCAACAATTTGACAGCTTTGGGGAAGAAGCTGTTTTTCAGTCTTGTGGTTCGTGCGTGTATTGTCCTGTATCACCTGCCAGAGGGGAGCAGTTTGAAGAGGTGGTGGGCAGGATGGGTTGGGTAATGTTGGAGGACCTGCCCCGACATCGGGCCTGGTAGATGTCCTCGACTGCTGGCAGATGTGTCCCAATGATGTTTTGGGCCGACTTGATGACCCTCTGCAGAGCTTTCCTGGTGCAGCTGGCATACCATGCTGTGATGCAGTACGTCAAGGTTCTGCGGCAGTTCGGCTTTTCTCAGCTTCCTCAAAAAGTAGAGGCGTTGTTGTGCCTTCCTGATGACGGTGGAAGTGTGTATGGCCCAGGAGAAGTCCTCAGTGATGTGTGCCCCCCAGGAATTTAAAACTGGAGACTCTCTCCACAGCCTCGCCGTCAATGAACACTGGGTCAGGATCTGTTCTCCTTGTCTTCCTAAAGTCCACAATAATCTCTTTAGTCTTCTTGTTATTAAGAATGAGATTGTTGGCAGAATACCAGGTTGTCAGGTTTCACACCTCGTCCCTGTATGCTGACTCAACATTGTTAGAAATCAGGCCCATGACTGTCGTGTCATGTGCAAACTTGATTATGGTGTTTGTTGCGTGGACAGGTAGACAGTCATGGGTGTAGAGGGCATACAGGAGAGGGCTCAGCACACATCCCTGTGGAACACCAGTGTTAAGGGTGAGGGTGGAGGATGAATGTTTTCCTAACCTGACAGTCTGGGGTGGTTGGTCAGAAAATCTAGAGTCCAGTTACAAATGGCTGTGTTCAGGCCCAAGCTGTGGAGTTTGGACACTAGTCTGTTGGGAGTGACAGTGTTAAAGGCCGAACTGAAGTCCAAGAAGCGTAGGTCAGGGAGAGGTTGAAAATGTTGGTGAAAACCTCTACTAGTTGGTCGGCGCATGATCAAAGCACACGGCCTGGGACGCCATCAGGTCCAGCTGCTTACCTAGCATTGACACTGTGCAGTGCCCTTCTGACCTCATTAATGTCCAGTGTCAGTCCATGGTAATCTGGTGGCAGTCTAACCATTTCCCTATTATTGTTAACTTTGTCAAAGCGGGCAAAGAACATGTTAAGGTCCGCTGCCAGTGAGGGGTTGCTGCTCACAATCAGGCTATCCTTCATTTTATAATCTATGACGGCTTGTATGCCTTGCCACATGCGTCAGGGATCATAATTGTTAAAATCAGTCGATCCTGAGTTTGTGGTTGTATTTTGCTGCTTTAATGCCCCGTTTAAGATTCACTCAGTCAATGACTTGTTAATTTAGATAAAGCTCATCACATTCCATATTGTTTATTTTCACATACTGAGCAGTGAGCAATACAGTAAATTTGAAAAATTTTAATTGGGGGCGGGATGATATGGCTGTCCATGTACGAGGTCCTGCAGAAAACACAGCAATCAGACTGAGCTCATTGGTAGTCAGTTGCCGCCTCTTCTTGAGGAACCGTATCATGTCACTGAACTGGTCCATCATTGCAAAAAAAAATTATAAGTAGTAATAATCAAATCAGTCTGTAGGTATTTGGACAGTGACACAATCTTTGTTGTTTTGGCCCTGTACTCCAGCACATTGGATTTGAAATTGGTTTTTTTTAATAGGGTTTTTACATAACGAGTGAATCGTGTAGCCCATTCGCTAAGACCCCCCATAGTTACTGTTGCTATGTCAGTCAAGCTTTCTGTGTCCGTCAAAGCAAACTTGGCGTTCTCATCCAGGGTCATTTCCCGGGGGGGGCACGAATGCTCCGCTTGCCCCCCCCAAAGCCAAAGCCAGAAAAAATTAAATCCGACAATATGAAGTCAGGGCTATAGCAGGCTATAAGAGCTACAGACGATTCGGCCAATCATAAAAACGCCACATCGAAATAGCCTAATATATTTCTGTAATATCTGATTGGTTGGTTTGGCCATATCAGATATTGGAGGGGTTGGAGGTGGCTTTAAAATGTAATAAAATTATCTTGTCCACTAATGTACTGATTAGCCTATGCTTTAGCTTTATATGAAAGCATCTCAAATCTCATCTAGGGCTTTTGAATGTTCATAAATTAAACATTTTATTTTAGAAAATGCCCTGTGTGACGTTGTGTAGAAATGCAGGAAATTTGTTCTCAATCATGAAAGTAGGCTACTATCCATTAGGAACGTTTGGAAAAATTGATCTTCAATTTCATATTTGTAGTTTAAATGCTAGCTGAAATTATTCAAATTAGATTTTATGATGCCAGGCAGCATTATTTCCATCACAGCATGCTGTCTCATTTGCTACCTAACTGGCTACCACAGTGACAGTGGAAAGCTGACGTTACAGGCATCAGCAGAGGGAGTTGGCTTGGCTATATGCATCAAAAAGCAAACTTTTTCATTCATGAAGACAACGTTATTATCATCATTCTTTTATGAGATGGAGTCTGGTAACGTAATTCAATGTTAGGTAACGTTTTAAAAATACATCTGCAAACACTTACAGCGGGTTTAAAAAGTATTCAGCCCCCTTAGACCTTTTCATATTTTGCTGTGTATGAACATTTGATAAAAGTTAATGATTTAATAAGGCTTTTTTTTGCTGGTATTCAACACAAACAACTCTACGATGTGAATGTGAAAAGTAAAAACTGATTAGATAAATTTTTATCAAATGTTCGTACACAGCAAAATATGAAAAAGTCTAAGGGGACTGAATACTTTTTCAACCCACTATACATATGGACGTTTATATGATTTAGTAAGCTAACTAAATGTCCAAATAAGTCCAGTTTCAGCACAGTAGCTAAGTGGTAACTAGCCAGCTAATGTTAGATGTGCTCGTTTTGACTTTGAAATATCTAGTAGGCTATAGAGTGATTAGGGCCAAAACCTTTATGCGTTTTACAATACCACTGGTTTTGCTACTTGCATTGTGTGGTGCTATTGGTTTTGATACTTACTCAGCTACTTTGCGAGTGGCTTTACGAATGGCTTTATGAATGGCTTTGCGAATGGCTAGCGGACGTAAGATATCAGTAGTAAAGAGGAAAGCGTAAAGTAGATAATTGAAAGATAGAATTGCAGGAAACGAGTGACAGCTAAACCAAGGAAGCGTTAGTAATTAGTGGATTAGTGAAAGACCTAAACTAAGCTGCTAGTAGTTGTTAGTGTTAATTAGTAATATAAACAATAAGTGGGACAACTAGTTAGTCAGGGGAAATACAGAGAAGACCGAAAACACCCGTAGGCTCCCGAAAAGTGAGACGAAGACCGGGGAGTGACATAAATGCAACTACGTGAACAGAAACTGGAATATGGAATGTAACAGTGAACACGTAAACAAACGCGAGAGTAACTACACTAATAAATAGCTAACAAACATGAGTACAGAGAAATACATGAATACAATAATTAACAATAATAATGAAAAATAATAAACAACAAGGAACAGAAATAACAAATGCAACCAGACAAGACAATACAATAAGTGCATACAGAGACATCATCGAAATCACTACAGAACAGACAAGACAAAGCACATCCTTCCCAAGCGGCCGTCAAGCTGAAGGATCATCAGACTCACGGAGCATTTCTGGACACACTGTCACAGTCTCTGTTAATGTCAATTAAAAATGTTATAAATTATGTGTGTGTTGGCTGCCATACAAATCACGCATAGGCTATATCTAGGCAGGACAACCGAAAAATGTATTTCGGGAAATCAACATAAATATTGTGCTTAAAATGTCAGTTTAACCTTAAATAAACGTATTATGGACAATAACTGTCCTCATATGTAATTTTAATGTGATATACGGACTGTTTTTGCGCCTTTTAAACGCACATTTTCCAAACATTCGATCAATGATAAGAGTAGGACTCTGACGGCACCGACCACAGATCAGCGCAGCCAGTAATTCTGTTCTATTCCGTGTCTCGCGGTCATTCTGGCAGTTGACTTGATCAACTGTTAGAATTCTGAAAGACTGTCAGGTCAGTATTTTCGCTGGACACTCTGTATATCCCGCCTTATAACTTAAAAGTCCCAGCTTATTGGTGAAAGGTTTAAACAGATTCTGAAGATTGAGATTTCAGGCTCCCAATTATGCTAACGGTGATGACCGCACTATTACGTTTAGGTAGCCAATAACACGGCTGAATGTTTCTGACGTAATTTACATAGGCAGTCTATGCCCAGATCACAATGTCTCATCGACAGTGACCAAGGGAAGTTGATAACGATTCAGAAAATATATAACTTTTAACTATTTAATTCCATCTTCTAGTGGGACTTTTGCCGTTTATTGAGGGTGTGACAGAAATTTTCGGTGCCACTGACCACAATCGAACGCTTTCACTTTTACGATTCGATTGAACAAGTAACGTTAGAAGTAAATTTTTTATGGGTTAGTGCTATTGCTTTCTGTTAGCTTCACCATTCTAGCCTCATATGGCGAACAATAAAGGCTAACAATAAACTAGTTTATTTAAGGTTAAACTGACATTTTAAGCACAATATTTATGTTGATTTCCCGAAATACATTTTTCGGTTGTCCTGCCTAGATATAGCCTATGCGTGATTTGTATGGCAGCCAACACACACATAATTTATAGCTAACATTTTTAATTGACATTAACAGACTGACAGTGTGTCCAGAAATGCTCCGTGAGTCTGATGATCCTTCAGCTTGACGGCCGCTTGGGAAGGATGTGCTTTGTCTTGTCTGTTCTGTAGTGATTTCGATGACGTCTCTGTATGCACTTATTGTATGTTGCTTTGGATAAAAGCATCTGCTAAATGACTGTAATGTAATGTAATGTAATGCTTCACTGACAGGACAACGCGTTGATAATGGCCAACTAAGCAACTTAGTACAGGTAGTCTAACCATGCAGCAATCGGTTACATACTGCCGACCAGCTTACCTCCTCCGCAGTAAGCAGTAGCCTAGTGGATTGAGTGAGCTAACTCGACCTCAAATTCTCTATCGCTAGCATTTGTATTTATATTTAATAGCCTACATTATTTTGCCATTATAATTGCCATGTCCGGCCAGCCTTACACACCCTCCGCCTATGCAGCTCTGGACAAATTACAGTGAACTGAAAGCTTATGCGGTCCATAGCAAGATCAGGGCTGTTAGGATTCTGAGTCTTGTCTGTTTGCATTTGTTATTTCTGTTCCTTGTTGTTTATTATTTTTCATTATTATTGTTAATTATTGTATTCATGTATTTCTCTGTACTCATGTTTGTTAGCTATTTATTAGTGTAGTTACTCTCGCGTTTGTTTACGTGTTCACTGTTACATTCCATATTCCAGTTTCTGTTCACGTAGTTGCATTTATGTCACTCCCCGGTCTTCGTCTCACTTTTCGGGAGCCTTCGGGTGTTTTCGGTCCTCTCTGTATTTCCCCTGACTAACTAGTTGTCCCACTTATTGTTTATATTACTAATTAACACTAACAACTACTAACAGCTTAGTTTAGGTCTTTCACTAATCCACTAATTACTAACGCTTCCTTGGTTTAGCTGTCAGTCGTTTCCTGCAATTCTATCTTTCAATTATCTACTTTACGCTTTCCTCTTTACTACTGATATCTTACGTCCGCTAGCCATTCGCAAAGCCATTCGTAAAGCCACTCGCAAAGTAGCTGAGTAAGTATCAAAACCAATAGCACCACACAATGCAAGTAGCAAAACCAGTGGTATTGTAAAACGCATAAAGGTTTTGGCCCTAATCACTCTATAGCCTACTAGATATTTCAAAGTCAAAACGAGCACATCTAACATTAGCTGGCTAGTTACCACTTAGCTACTGTGCTGAAACTGGACTTATTTGGACATTTAGTTAGCTTACTAAATCATATAAACGTCCATATGTATAGTGGGTTGAAAAAGTATTCAGTCCCCTTAGACTTTTTCATATTTTGCTGTGTACGAACATTTGATAAAAATTTATCTAATCAGTTTTTACTTTTCACATTCACATCATAGAGTTGTTTGTGTTGAATGCCAGCAAAAAAAAAAACCTTATTAAATCATTAACTTTTATCAAATGTTCATACACAGCAAAATATGAAAAGGTCTAAGGGGGCTGAATACTTTTTAAACCCACTGTAAGTGTTTGCAGATGTATTTTTAAAATGTTAGCTAACGTTGAATTACGTTACCAAACTCCATCTCATAAAAGAATGATGATAATAACGTTGTCTTCATGAATGAGATAAAGTTTGCTTTTTGATGCATATAGCCAAGCCAACTCCCTCTGCTGATGCCTGTAACGTCAGCTTTCCACTGTCACTGTGGTAGCCAGTTAGGTAGCAAATGAGACAGCATGCTGTGATGGAACTAATGCTGCCTGGCATCATAAAATCTAATTTGAATAATTTCAGCTAGCATTTAAACTACAAATATGAAATTGAAGATCAATTTTTCCAAACGTTCCTAATGGGTAGTAGCCTACTTTCATGGTTGAGAACAAATTTCCTGCATTTCTACACAACGTCACACAGGGCATTTTCTAAAATAAAATGTTTAATTTATGAACATTCAAAAGCCCTAGATGAGATTTGAGCTGCTTTCATATAAAGCTAAAGCATAGGCTAATCAGTACATTAGTGGACAAGATAATTTTATTACATTTTAAAGCCACCTCCAACCCCTCCAATATCTGATATGGCCAAACCAACCAATCAGATATTACAGAAATATATTAGGCTATTTCGATGTGGCGTTTTTATGATTGGCCGAATCGTCTGTAGCTCTTATAGCCTGCTATAGCCCTGACTTCATATTGTCGGATTTAATTTTTTCTGGCTTTGGCTTTGGGGGGGCAAGCGGAGCATTCGTGCCCCCCCGAGAAATGACCCTGGATGAGAACGCCAAGTTTGCTTTGACGGACACAGAAAGCTTGACTGACATAGCAACAGTAACTATGGGGGGTCTTAGCGAATGGGCTACACGATTCACTCGTTATGTAAAAACCCTATAAAAAAAACCCAATTTCAAATCCAATGTGCTGGAGTACAGGGCCAAAACAACAAAGATTGTGTCACTGTCCAAATACCTACGGACTGATTTGATTATTACTAGTTATAATTTTTTTTTGCAATGATGGACCAGTTCAGTGACATGATACGGTTCCTCAAGAAGAGGCGGCAGCTGACTACCAATGAGCTCAGTCTGATTGCTGTGTTTTCTGCAGGACCTCGTACATGGACAGCCATATCATCCCACCCCAATGAAAATTTTTCAAATTTATTGTATTGCTCACTGCTCAGTATGTGAAAATAAACAATATGGAATGTGATGAGCTTTATCTAAATTAACAAGTCATTGACTGTTCCCAAGATTTTATTTCTCAAAGATCAACAACAAATGTCTTTAAGTATAATATTAGATCAGCAAGTCGAATGCAATCCCAGCCTTATTGGTGTATACAAGATGTGAAGGAACCAGCACAGGACTTGGCTATTTTCTATTTTACAAGTCCTACTGATGGATATGCTTTAACTGTCACCATACAGTAACGTTTGTGTTGATCCTGAGCTGTTCAGATAGTCTCAGGTGAAGATATCCTTCTAATCATCAGCATCTTATTACATTACATGGCAATATTTTACGTGTTATTTTTATGTGTTGTGGGAGTTTTGGGGGAGTAATAGAGCAAGTTGTCATGTGTTCTCCTGTCTCCCAAAACCTTGTCCTGCATTTTTGGACCAGCATATTCCCAGGCCTACTGTTTAAGTTGTTTTATTTTTAATCTGTAGCTTATTCTATGCTAAAAGTGCTGTGCTTTAACTCTGTACTAGCTGTTTTCAATTCTATAGATATTGTTTAATACTTGTGTTCATAGTATGAATTTATTGACACTGTAAACACCTGCCAGTGGTCTGTCTCGTAAAATAAATATTAGTCTCAATGAGGCTTCATATTCTTCATATTCTCAATGAGGCTTCATACTGTAAGTGAGTTGTGGTCAGTTCTAAATTAAATTATGAATAGCTGATGAATTCTAATTGTATATTTAGAATTTTAACTGTAATTTAGATTTAGACATGATATAGAATGTGCATTTTAATTAAAGGTAATTTAATTTAATGAAACACAATTACTAAAAAATTCGGTTTTTTTTCCAGAAGAAATATTTTAAATGGTGTTCACACTGTTTGCTGTGACAAATGGCAACTGGTTTTGGAAGCTGTGGATGCATATTTTTCTAAATAAATTAGGTCTTTGTGTTTTCTTTGAATGTCACTGAATTTAATTCCTCATCCTGTAATTACAGTCTTCAATTAAAATTCCATCAACTTCCTTGAATTATTTATGGTAGTCATGCATTAATCAGTTATGGATATGTAAGGAACACTCTACATATATAATTTCTGAGAATTCTGACATGAAGAAATATTTAAAATATATTTTAAAAGGTACATTTTATACACTCACTCAAGCCCTGTTTATTACAATTTAAACATACTGTCATGGGTATTTGCAGCCCCTGCTGTTTCTGCGGTCGTCTTTCTTTTTGGCGTCGTCAGGACACTCTATCTGATTTTTTTCCGCCTCCGTTCCGGTATTCGTGTTTTGCCCAACAATTATTCTCTGCACCTGTTTTGCGTTTCCTGTCGCCTATAAATACCTCAGGACTTCCGCATTTCCGCACTTCGATATTGTCTTTGCTATGTTGACAACGAAGTCGGTAAGGTAAAAGATTCGGTCCCTGCATTTCTGGTTCGTACGAATAGGAAACGCAGCACGTCCGGTTTAGAGTTAGGAGAAAGATTTATTTTAGTCTTTTTCTTTCCTTTCTCTCTTTATCCTTTGTACTCTTTTGCCAGTTACCTTTTTGTTCAGCTCGTTTTCACCTAGACCTGTAGGTAACAGGTTCTAGTTTCATTTTCTTTCTCTCACCCGTTTATACAGGGTGTTTCTTGTTTTGTTTCACAACCTCTTGTTACGCCTAATTATTTAGTGCGTGAGGTTCTTTTGTTAGTTATTCTCGCTGTTTATCGAGATCGCCTCAGTTTTTGGAGGTTGCTTTGTTTTGCCTTGTGCTAGGGAAGTTTTGGTCCCGATCCTGTGTTATCCCAGTCCTGGTGCGGCTATTTCGCGTTTTGTGGCGTATCTCTCTTGATACACTTTTAGAAATCCTTGTTGGTCGCGTTTGGTTCTCCGAACCTTACACTCCCCCTTACACATACAGAGCCATGGTTATAAAGAGCAACTATTAGTTTTTGCAGTTTTATAAAATACCAATATTTTCACAAACTAATCATGTTTGTACCTTTCTCTTGTGTCTGTGCATTATTTGTGTGCCTTCAAAATAAAGCCCTTACCTGGAACGTTTGCTCTTCTCCTGCAGGAAACATTCGTCAAAGAATCTTGAAGAGAAAACGCAGTGGAAAATAATTAACTTAAAAAAACTCATAAAATACATTTCCTATATAACACAGAATAGATGAAGAATATTGGATTTCTTATGATTCTGCAATCAAATGAAACTACTGAATATTGCTATGAAGAGGCAGTGTATTGATTACAAAACTTCAATTAAAGTGAAGACATTTTTATTAGAACTTAAAATTTCAAAAATGTATTTACAGTATATGCAGCATTGTTTTAGTGAGTTAGGTTTGAAGTATGGACATGGAACCCACGGACATGGAAACCTTTTTACTGTACGTGTTACAAAATTTATGTAGTCTAATGTGGCTAAGAGGAGTTCTTATTTGGCTGATCCGTGGTTGCATTCCCAAAGCACTTCGTAGCGAAAAGTATGTCATGAAATGTGTCGTGAAGATATACTTGCATTCACGACGCTTTCCCGAAAGTGCTCGTGAAATGTGTGGCGAGTTCAAGACAACATTGGACTAGTCGTGAAATCTCAAATGTGTTGAATGCGGTACTACGTGCAAGTCACATCTCTGCAGACAGAGGCCGCTAATCTACGCGATAGATACAACAACAACAACTTAGTCTAGAGCAGGTGTAATCAATTATCCCATCATAGGGTTTATAAGGACTTATTGTGACCTGCGCTGACATGTAGGCTAAATTGTACATTCACAATTGGCAAAATCATTTAAATAAATGTATACGGCAATAAATGGATCCTATCAGTTTGCCAAAAGCATCATATAGTTAAGATATTAGATCATTTTGTTCTTTCATTGCTTGTGTAGGTAACGAGGCGGGGCTCGAACCACTGAACTTCAGGGGGAGAGGCCACGGCGCTAACCACTGCGTCAAAGATTAATTCACTGTCAGCGGAGGAGTTAGGCTGCCTGATGAGCCTATTTACTTATTCTTTCTCGCTCTTTTTGTCTGTCTTTTGTCAGTTCGGTTTGATCAGATTTAAAATAAAAAGCAAAGAAAACAAATATTCAAAGATGATCATAACTCTAGGATGCTTTTGGAAAGTGGCTGATAATAATGTGTGATGCTTTCTGTGAATCGGCTTATTTACATCGACCTGTCGGGTCTGTGTTACTCAAAGTTTGTCGTGAAAGTATGCCTTGAAATATTCAGTCCACGAAATGCTTTGGGAAAGACTCGAGAAAATTTCAAGACATGTCTTCAAAAAGATTGTGAAGTGTGTTGTGAATTCTGAAGATGTTAGGGTAGGTGGAAAACAGGACCCAGTAGCAGGCAGGAAGTAGAAAACCCGAAGTTTAATAAAGGGGCAAGGCAGCAATCCGTAGTACAACAGGCAGGGTCGAAAACCGGGGAGACAGGGCAACGGTATAAAAACCAAAGAGTCCAAAGAGTAGTCACAGAACAGGCTGGAGTCGGAACCGGGAAGACACAGCAGAGGCACAAAAACAGAATCCAAAATCAGGGTCACGAGAACACAGGCAGAAGTAAAAAAAAACAGGGAGACATAGAGAGGAACAAAAAGAAAACAAAAAGAAGACAGAATACAAAAATAAAATAACAACAGGAGAAGGACTAGGAATAACAAAAACTGAGAGACAGATACTCAGAAAATTAACAGACAACTCGATGAAAACCTCATATGAAACAAACCAACAGTGAGGAACTCGCGAAGAACAACTGAAATAACAGGGTTATATACACAGAGGGAGACAGACATAATGGGAATCAGGTGTGCAGAGGCGAGGAGGGGAGATAAAGGGAAGCTGAAAATGCAATTACGAGGGGATACATAAGACGCGGACCGGACTAGCACATAACATAGACTATACATGACCTGGGTCAAAGAAGGCCCTTGCACACAATGAGGTGGAGGAATATGGAAATCAGATGCAGGTTAACCCTTTAAAGCCGGACCGTTCTAATTTCAGTACAATTGTGCTGATGGTTTGACGTATAATAGCTCTGCCGTCCAATCACTGATTTTCTTTTTGAAAACTGCTAGTTACAGATGACAAAATAAGCTACAATTGCATATAATTGGTTCATGAGCTTAGTGGGCGGGGATTTATTTGTAGACCGCTAAATAAAACCGCACGTCAACCTCGTAAATCTCCATTTGCTTCACCGCGGGCGGAGCGGACCACCTCGGACTGAAGACTATCGTCTGAAGACTTTACTGCGACTGAGGGAAAGCCAGTAAACCCCCTGAGGTAAGAAATATTTAAGATAATAATTAACCATAGATATTACTTCAGAAACGATTTTATTTTGAATAAAATCCTGTTTTTGTACCGCAGACTTTCTCATATTTTCACTTGAAATTCGCTAAGGTAGCTAACGTTCGGCTCTAGCTTCAAATGATGCCACTGTGTTGTTGTTACCCCAGCTCGTTTTGAGATGAAATTGTGAAAAAGTCTGTCATACAATGAATAAGTGAAGTGATAACGTTAGATGTGAATATTTTCCGTATCTTAGTGTAGACTTTGATAACTAAATAATAGTGAACTAAAGCTAAAACAAATAACGTTAGTCTAACAGTGAGCTGTCATCCTAAACCGCGCGAACAGCCATTTTCTTTTGTGCGTTTTTGTTTTCCTAATTTGAAACGTTAGCTCTGCTGTCTGTCTTGCTAGCTTTATAAATGTTATACTCAACTATTAGTCTTATCAATAGCAAGTACTAACTAGCTAGTTTTTTAACATAACGTTATGTATAAATTTGAAGGTTGTTGTTGATCAGTCCTGTCGAAAATGAATGGAGTAGAGAACTAAACAGCAAACATTTCCTAACGTAACGTCAGCTTCACGTTTTATTTTCTGACTCACGTTTTTGACTTGAGCAAGATTAGTCTGTTTAGACAAATATGACAAAAAGACATCATTCAGTTGAGCCAATGTCACTGATGATTTAGGTCTGTTCATTCAAAACAATATCTTATATGAATGGACATTATGCTAAGTAGTCTAACATTGTGTTATTGTTGTGCTTTTTATCTAGGCTAACGTTATTCTGGAGCATAGTGTTTTCTGTAAAATGTCATTCTCGCTATACACCCCTTTAATGACTCAGAAATGGTTTTATATGTTATGGATTAATGAAATGGCAACTGATAATATATTTATCTATTACAGCGATGGATGGACATTATGCTTGTGTCCAGAATAGCTATTTTATCTATTCCTGACATAAGCATAAAGCGTTTGCTGTAAGATGATGTTATTGCAAGTATTACAGCCCTTTAATTACTCAGAAATGGTTTTATATGATATGTTATGGATTAATGAAATGGTAAATGATTACATTTTTATGTATTGCAGCAAAGGATGGACATTTAGCCATCTGATACAGTCCCTGAAGAGAAGGAGGTGCCGAGGGTCATTGCAGAGCACGACACGGAGGACCATCAGGGCATGCATGCACTTACTGTTATCTTCTTGATTTTTGAATATATTGAAGGTATTTATGCTTGACCATAGATTTTCTGCTGTATCTGTACTAATACATTTATGATTTTACTGTAAATAAATCCAATGCATTAATTTTACAGGTATCTAAACTGATATTTGCCATGGGTTGTATCTTGTTTTTATTTGTTTTGCAATGTTATGCATTTACTTAGTTCATCCATTCATTATGTTATACATCTTTTTTTAAATAAAGTGTGTGTTTCATTGAACACATAAATTGTATATTTCAGTGTATGTGTGTGTATATTGTATATTTCAGTGTATGTATTCAATTTTGCATTATATCAACAGATTCTCAACAGTGACCCATTAGGAGTATGGATAAGTGGTAATGTGAAATGTCAATGAACCTAACATTCTAATAAAAAATTTTTTTTGCCTTTTCCCATACATCACTAAGATGTTATAACTTTTGAGCAGTAAATGATAAATCTGTTCTGATTTCTACTCTATATCACTTACAAAATAGTGAAGATACCACACAGTTTGTCTCCCTCGATCTTGAACATGAAATGTTTAAAAACCTAGGTTTCTCATGGAGAATAGCCATTTAGAAAGTTTTTTTTATTATTATTTATTTTGTGATTTGTTTTAATAATTGATATAATTGATGATATTGTGTTAAAGTAAGCATATTATTGTATATAAATGGAAAGCTCCAGTTATCCTGTTTAAAATGGTATATTATCTTTAGGGGTGTAACATAATATGATCACACCACAAACAGTTTTGCATACACATGTCATATTTTCAATGAACCTAACATTCTAAAGCGTTTATTTTAGCCTTTTCTTACCCATCACTGAAGTGGTTATAACTTTTGAGCAGTAGAAGATAAATCTATTCTGATTCCTATTCTATATGACTCCCACAATGGTGAAGATATCATACACTGTAAGTTTTCCCCTATCTTGAACATGAAATGGGTAAAATAGTAGGTTTCTCATTAGAAAATAGCCATTTAGAATGTTTTATAAATTTAGTTGGTAAATGTATTTCCATAATTGATGATATTGCCATCAAGTAATCCTATTATTTTTTTATATCAATTGAAAGCCCCAGTTATCCTGTTTACAATGGTATATCAAGTTTAGGTATCTGATGTCATATGATCACACTACAAACATTTTTGCAACGCACATTAAGAAATAAAATGGAATAGAATGTTGACCCAATATTCGCTTAGGCTGGAAAGGGTTAAGCGAGTAGGGAACCACAGTAAGATATTCAGAGATAGGACAGAAGAAACGAAAGACAGGTGCAGATGGAAACTGAGATTGCATTAGTAAATTAGTAGGTTAGTAGAAACTCTAATTCCCTGACGTTAGTAAATTAGTTGATTAGTATTATTTACAAGTTAGTCGTTAGTGTATTAGTAAGAAACCTAATTCTAAGCAGTTAGTAGTGATTAGTAGATTAGTATTATAAACAAGGGTAATTAGTAAAGGAGGAAGTAAATGAGTGGAAATACAGCGAAACCCGAAATCACCAAAGGCTCCCGAATAGTGTAACGAAGACAGGGGAGTGACAGTAATACAAACACGGAACAGTGAAACCATAAATGAAAATAAATGCAAGATAAGAGAAATGATAAAGAACCTAAATAAGAATAAACAAGCAAGCTCACAATAAGAAACATAAATGTACAAACAAAGACAGAATGCAGAAACCTAACAGAAGACACATCAGGAATCGGGAAAGCCACCCCTGAATAGGCAATTACACTCATGGCATTACATGTTACAATAATAATTGTATATTAATTAACGTGATCTAACACATTAACCAATGCATTTACAACCATAACCATAGTAACATATTATATTATACATTACATTATATAATGGGTATGCCATACATAGTAAAAGCAGAAGGGTATTACCTGCTTAGAATCAAACTTACCTGGGATATTGTCATTTGTGCCCTTGTCAGAGGACCCATTGTATGAGATAGCAGCTGAACCTGAGATTAATTATTAATAATTAATGAAATTAATAATTAAAGTAGTGTTAAAAAAACTTTCAGGATTACTTCTAGATTCATATTCGATTTGCTCGCAATGAATAAATACAATGATTTGATTCATTGTATTTATTTACACTAAATGTTAAGGTTTTTAACTATTTATTTAACACTAAAAGAGCTTTACTTCCCTGAAGCACTCTTGTATATTTTCTATTATGAAATATTATTCTATACTTCATTGCATTGACATAGTGGTACATACAATCCTGCAGAAAATATACAGTAACACATTTTTTGTTGTTTTGGCCCTGTACTCCAGCACATTGCATTGGAATTGAAACAAAGAATATGAAATATGTAATGTGTCACTGTCAAATGAATTATGGCGCTCACTGTATATGGGTCACAGACATCAAATGCAAAGGATTTGCAACCAAGTACTAAATATGACTTTATTTAAGGTTACATACATTTTTCCAATTAGTTTTGGCCTGCTAAAATGGGGGAACTATGTATATGTAGCGCTGTAATTCAGACAGGTTCATCTGATATGGATGCAAATACCCTCATAGTAAAGCTGGCAGTCTGCATTTAACTGCATGTTCATGGTTTCATTTCAAATTCAACGTGCTGGAGTACAGAGCCAAAACAACTAAAATTATGTAATTGTCAAAAGTATTACAGAATACACTGTATATGTAACTTTGCAAAAAATATGCAGTTTCAGAAAAGACAGGAAAATATGTTAATGAGTTTGTGAAAAAATAATTTTAGACATGGTGAGCAGAAAAAATTTGTATGAAATACCTTTTCCATGCCGATCAATTGTATCTGTGGGGGAAAAACACTTTATCACAGTTTCCTAGACAAGCTCTAGATTGACAATTGTCTTTACGAGATTGTTTACATCATTGACACAACATCAATATTTCTAGTCATAGTGTAGTGAGAAGTAAGAAAAGAAGCATGTGTATATATTTTACCCTGAAACTTGAGATTTTTCATCAAAGATTCCTTTCTCTCCTCTGAGAAATCATTTTGAGGTAGTTTAGCTGAAATTTAAATGAGCAATTATGGCAGGAAGTCAAAATATCATTGAGATATTAGATAATTCTACAAATTTCCAATAGCACGATGCATCCAAACCATCAAAATATTACTTTTCAATAATAAAATGGACAGAAAGACTTTATCCCTGGTGTCCTGGACACAGTTTTCCAAGACTTTTCTGATAGGATGACAATAATCAGATTGGATTCAATCTGATTGGGTTTTTCAAAACAGATATAAGAGATTCTGATCCTTCACATTATACCTTTAATCAATCTTAAATGTTGTTTTTACATTTTTCAAATGGTTGATTTAGTGAGAGAAGAAAAAGACTTATGGGCCTTAGTATTAAAGTAACTGTGTTGTAATTGGGGATGATTTGGGGGAAATACAGCCTTTATGCCATAAAAATGATAAAGATAAAAATAATTTTGTTTTTTAAATACCTCAAATAATGGTTCAACACAATTTGATTATCCTCAGAAAATTATTTATTTGAACCTTTATTTTCAAAAAGAAAACAACTGAGTAGTGAAATGGGGAATATTGTTTGGATTTATCTTCTCCATTGAAGGAGACACAGATTTAAAGCTCTCTATATTGTATATGTGTGCAAATAAGAACAAGCATGCTGCTATTATTTGGTCCAACAGATGGCAACATAGAGGTTGATTAAATGACTGAAAATCTGGATTTTGAAAACTTTATCTTGTTGTATCATAATTATCCTATCCTTTCTTAAAATAAAATATTTTGAAAAACTGGCTCAAGATCACTCTGAACCTGGAAAAGGGGGGGTTCATTATCTGGAAAATTGTGCTCCAGATTTTTGAAACTGCCCCCAGGTGATTACTGAAAATGGGTGGGAAAGGATGATCTTGCTATCTTGCATTAAATTCTTTGAAAAGCAATATAATGATCATACTTTTCTGTTAAAAATAAAATTACATCCTTAAATACTTATAATGGGAGGAGTTTGAGAGACAATAATCCAGACTTTATCACCCTTCAGTTTATTAGAACTGAATGTAATACTGTACTGTTCCAGCAAAGTCAAGCAGGTTAGATTAAGCAGCACAGACATGACATTCATGAAAAGTAAATCATAGCTGTGGGTGAGCAACCTGTCAAATAAATTTTTTAAAAAACACTGATCATAACAAAGTCTGTATCTCAGCATCAGTCAAGTTACCTCAGAATACCACGGGGTAACATATAGCCTGCTTCGACAAGCAAAATACATAAAATAGCTATACTGCACTGTCCACTCACGGGAGAGGATGGACGATACTCCTATTGACACTTTTCTACAAATCATGCACCCAGCTGAAAGAAACCACCCCTTTTTTCTGACCTGGTGCACCACAGCCTTGATAACAGCCCCATCACATTGCTACCAAAGTTTTGAACCTCAATTAATTAATTTATAATTTATTTTTTATTAATATCTTTTTACTTTTAAATTAATAGTACCTGTGACAAATATGCAAAATTACTGATATAACTCAGGAATTGAGCCTTCTCACCTGAATTTTCTTTGATGGTGCACCCAGCTGAAGAAATATTTCTGAAGACTGGGAAGTAGAATTCCTTCTCTTCAGAGTCCAAAGATGTAACAGTCACATACCTGCAGCGCCACGTTGTTAATCTACGAAATGAAGTGCTGACCCGTCGGATGGTGATTTCCTGCGGTTCTCCGTTCAGCTCAATTGTCTTGTGGAACAAGAATTATTAGTTATACAACTGACAGAATGTGACAGTGTATGGTATGGTATGGTATGGAGAGCAGTAACTTTTCATAGGCTGTTTTATTTTGAAATGTAATAATATACATAGGATTATATTTAACATCAAATTATTTTCTTGCACATTTACCAATTTTGCATTCAAATTTACTTACAGTGTCATCTTTAATTAGCTGTTCTATTTTTCCTGGGAATTTAATGTAAACTCTATCTGTTGGTCTTGGCTCAACTTTGACAATATATTTTGCCATGTCCTTTTATCGTTTGCTTCTCAAGTGAGAAACCTGCACTTTTAACTCCTGTTATATTGTTCCCAGGAATCCACCCACAAGGAACAAGGAAGTAACATTTATCAGATCCATCATTGTCTACCTGTCATGATTAGACCATGAAGGATTTTATGCAATTTGAGACAAGCTGTACTCACAGAAAATGACATACAAAAAATGCAGTGCAGTGTTAGAAACATTTATGATATGAAGCAGGTGGTTGTGTGTATTACAGTTTATGGCATGGTAATAGTTGTATGCATTTAAAAATAATGTAAAATATACAAACATATAGAGAAATATAGAAACATATAATTTTCATCCAGGGGTTTCAACAGGGGGTCCTTGAAGGTACTGTAGGCAGTCCCTAGCCAGGCTTGATATGCAATGACTGTACATATATTTGGGAAAATATTTCAAAATATAAAACCTTTTTTTAAATATAAACCTTTTTAACTTATGATGAGGTTCCCATACATGGCTTTGAGCCTGGGTGGGGTCCCTGAATGAGAAAGCTTTGAAAACCTCTGATCTACATTGTTCACAACACTTTTAAAATACTGTGATACCTGTAATGACATGAGAGTTCAGATAAAACCTGTACTGGCATGAGATGTCTGCAGAAAAGGACATTCCAGTCTCTTTGTTTTATGGGGTGATTTTTTACAAGACAATCTCTTTATGCAATTGTCTTGTTTTATAGGTCAAATAACTGAAAGAAAAAATGTTTGTCAAAGATACAGTTAATGTCAAAAATGTCAAAACTCCTCCTGTTTTCCAAAAGAAAGATATGTTCAACAAATTGAACAGCAGCCAGCATGATAGCTCCCGAACTCTCCCTTGCTTCTTCATGGACAATATCATTATGCAAAACAGATGCAACATATATTACAGATGTAAAGATATATCAATGCATTTATCTACACAGCATTGACATTACACAGTCAACACATCCTGCCCAACCGCTAAAGTCACAGGACTATCAACAAAGGCTGGGTAATTGTTTTTAAAATCCTAATTGTTATGATTCCGAGAAGGGACTGGACTCAAACGCACAACTCTCACACAGGGATTTCCAAGAATACAATAATTTATTACTTCGACCAGAACTCCTGCAGTATAGGGAGAGATTTACAATTAAGAGGACTGGATCCAGGAATGGAGCAGCAGGGGGAGAGCAGGAGTGGGAGAGGCCAGGGACTGGTTAGTGGCAGGATCCTGGGCTGGTGCAGCAGAGGAGGAGCGGGAGCGGGAGATGGGGCAGCGTGGAGTGGGCACGAACAGCTGCAGGCTGGTGGACTTGAAAGGCAGAAAGCAGTTAATGACAGCAAGGAACGACTAGATAGGTGGCGAGTTAACGCAGAGTTAAGCAAAACTTTAACACAGCAAGCAAGGCAAGACAAAGCTAGATTCTAGGCATAGAGCGAGACAAGACAAGAGTTAATTCACCAACAAGACTCAACGAACTGGCACAAGACAAAGAACACCGAGAAAGGGAAAGAGATAGGCGGAAACAATGCAAGGGAAATGAGTGACACAAAGGGGAAAACCCACGTCCAGCCTGCAGCACGAAGGAAAACAAACAAGAACACAAAAACAGACACGGCACGTGAGGAAACAGGTAAAACAAGGGACACAGCGGGGACGGGAATGGAGAGCTTCACACTAATATTAAAAAATGTGCCCGTTTGTCAAAGGGTTGCACATTTCACCATCCTTAACCCTTAGATGCATAAGTGTGTCAAAAATGACCCGGTGTGGTCGTTTTCTTGCAATATCTTTGTAATGAAAAGTTGTTATCATTTCATATTCCAGCTATTCCTCAAAAAACATGTTTTTGATATAATGCCATTTAAATTTTTAAGGTACCTTTTATACTTTTCAAGAAATAGTAGTTTTTGTATTACTACCCCAAGCTTCCATAAGTGGGTCAAATATGACCCACATGCATTTCCTGTGGAATCTCATGGGAACCTTTGATTCTTATCAACTGTGGCTGCCAGGAATATATTTACTGTGGACAACAATTACTATATCAGAATTGTCACCCCTCAAGAAGATTATTTTACACAGCAATATCTGATACATGCACAGTTGAAGTCGGAAGTTCACATACACTTAGGTTGAAATCATTAAAACTAATTTTTAACCACTCCACAGATTTCATGTCAGCAAACTATAGTGTTGGCAAGTCAGTTAGGACATTTACTTTGTGCATGACACAAGTCATTTTTCCAACAATTGTTTACACACAGATTATTTCACTTTTAATTCACTATATCACAATTCCAGTGGGTCAGAATTGTACATACACTACGTTGACTGTGTCTTTAAATTTTTTATATTTGGTCGCATATCCTTTGCATGCCATGACTTCCTGATGTCTGTGACCCAACAACATCAAAAGACTCTTGATATCTTATTTTCTGGTACTCTCACAAGTGATAATATACCGTCTCTGCATTTGAATGGATCTCTATGGGAATTGGGGGGTGGGACTAGATTTAGCTGTAAATTACACTGGAACAGTATGGAAACACATGGTTGGCTAAATGGCTGTAAGTCATCAAGGGTCTGACGTATCAAACAAGCCTTAAATCATCACTCTGCTGCCAGAAATACAGTAGATATGGATGGATAACTTTCTTCTCCTGACTTATTTTTCCATAGAGTTCAATAGGAAAATTTGTCAGGAGAAACAACCCTTAAAGTGATCCATCCATATCTACTGCATATCTGGCAGCAGAGTGATGGTTTGAGGCTTGTTTGATACCTCAGACCCTTGATGACTTACAGCCATTTTACCAATCATGTATTCCATACTGTTCCAGCATAATTTACAGCTAAATCTAGTCCCACCCCCCAATTCCCATAGAGATCCATTCAAATGCAGAGACGTTATAGTATCGCTTATAAGAGTACCAGAAAATTTGCTATCAAGACTCTTTTGATGTTGTTGGGTCACAGACGTCAGGAAGTCATGGCATGCAAAGGAAATGCGACCAAATATTAAAAATTTGAAGACACAGTCAACTTAGTGTATGTAAACTTCTGACCCACTGGAATTGTGATATATTGAATTAAAAGTGAAATAATCTGTCTGTAAACAATTGTTGAAAAAATGACTTGTGTCATGCACAAAGTATATGTCCTAACTGATTTGCCAACACTATCGTTTGCTAATCTTAAATCTGTGGAGTGGTTTAAAATGAGTTTTAATGAATTCAACCTGAGTGTATGTAAACGTCCGACTTCAACTGTAAGTATTATCTTCATTTTTTACCTCGGAAAAATTTGATGTCATCAAATTAATATATTTCAACTATGTTAGCTAACTATAAAGTAGACTAATTTGATGATACATGATAATAACACATACTCTTTCATACAATAGTCTTGAATGACACACACACACACACACACACACACACACACACACACACACACACACACACACACACACACACACACACACACACACACACACACACACACACACACAATACATACAGTAATGTTAGCTAGCTTAGTTATTTTAAAAAGTGAAAAATAAACATATTTCAAACATGAAATCATTCTTGTGTGGACCAAAATATAATGCAAAATATAATACAAATGATTATTCTTAATCAAAATGACAAAAATGGCATAAAAACACATTGATTCTAATACGGGTCATTTTTGACCCACTTATGGAAGAGTGTAGGGTCCAATCACTCATGCATCTAAGGGTTAAGCATAAAAAGCTTAACATTTTGTTGTTTGAAGTGGATATCAAAATTAGATTCACTTTGCACCCTTATTGGAAGCTATATGCCTTTTGGGATTTACATGAGGTACAAGAATGGCTTTTTAAGTACATAGTAGGGGTGTGCCTGAAGCCGAAGCTGAAATAGTGGGGTTGGAAACTGATTTTTTCCTATCCGAAGTTGCCAGTTCATATTCGGATGCGGGAAGTAATTCAATTGCAGTAGGGAAATCTTTTATTCAGTGCCCACCTGTTTGTATGCCTCTTCTGAACTTTACAGAATTAAGCATTGGATTGTTTATTAAACCATTAAAATATATAATTAGGGATGGAGCCATCCGATATGGGCCATGTGACTCAATCGGCAGTCCCTGAAATTACGGATACTCAACCTATATATTTAAAGTGCTGGTTATAATCGAACAGTGCAGCATTGAACAGTGGCGGCAGTGCAGCATAATGGTTAAGGAACTGGCCTCGTAACCGAAAGGTTGCAGGTTCGATTCCCAGGTAGGACACTGCCGTTGTACCCTTGAGCAAGGTACTTAACCTGAATTGCTTCAGTATATATCCAGCTGTATAAATGGATAATATGTTAAAAAAAAAGATAAAAGGTTGTGTAAGTCGCTCTGGATAAGAGCGTCTGCTAAATGCCTATAATGTAATGTAATGTAATGAACAGTGTGCCTTGTTTATATAGGCCTATGTCAATCTTGTGAGAGCAAAAGAAGAAGAAACAAAACGTTAAATGAAAAATCGCAATATCTTGCATGCAAACGATACTATCCCTTTAATGCTGCTCGCTTTAATTTAGCTGCGCTTAATCTCGACGCTTTTTCAGAACGTAAAAACACCTTTTAAAAGAAGGCAAAGGAACAGCTAGAATCAGTAGCCTGTCCCGTTTTGAAATGTCACTGACTGGCTATCCAAATCATTATTGTACTGTATTTATGCTTGTAAGTTGTGTTGTTTGTATTTTTAAACTGTACTGACCGTCCGTTCTGCCTCCGTATTGCTGCATAATCAATTCCGTCAATCTTGCCATTCTATGAGCCCAAACTTGCAACGCAATTAATAAAACGAAAATGTGATGTTTTACACTACAGAAAAAAATGTTTTAACTAGGCTTGTCGCGGTGATCGGTTTAACCAATGGAATACTTGCAGCATATTAAAAGCTGTTGAAATGCAGCCATATCCAGACATTTTTTCATTTTCTTGAATTAAAAGCTTTTCAGGTGTTCTAGAACTTTGTTGTTACTGCTGGCTCAGAAATGCATCTTGCTGGACTGTTCATTTTACTTTTTTCATTTAGAGTGGTTTTCTCAATAAATGATTAGGCTATAATCCTTAAGTCTTCTCCTTGAATTTTATAAAGCATAATCATAATAATAATAATAATAATGCTAATAATATTACTATACATAATCATTTATGTATCCAAGTTCATATCGTAAAATAAAAAAATAAGAAAAAAAGTACAATATGAAATCACAACAGGCAGAAAGGACTGTTATTGTAGAAATAGTTTCCATTCAAATGTATAATGAAATGGTTTGATGTTTTTTATAAAACTGCCTTTTCATTCTGAGTTCATTATATATTGTACCTCAGATTTCTTCCAGTTCTTATTCAAAATTATTGCTGAGTGTCCTCCAGTTAGGGGGTGGGGGTTCAAATAGGTTAACAAAAACAACCTTTAACGAAACAAAACAATACATAAATAAGTATAAAGTACAGAATATAGTTCTTATAAAAAGTTTTGAAAAGAAAAAAAAGACAGTGAGGGGTGTGAATACTCTGAATAAATTGCAATAACAATTAATTTTAGACTAGAAAAGATCACATTTCCTATATGTAACACAACTTCCAGTTGAAGTCACACCCACTTTTGGTTTCTAATCCAAATACAGATACAGATACAGATATTGTTGATGGTTGAACAAATACAGATAGCTTGTTCTTTTTCAGCTGTGGAAGATAGTTCTGTGTCCATTGTTTGGTTGGCATGATTCCATTGAAACCCTTGGGAACTTTATACACATAGTGGAATCAGCACTGTCTTTGGAATGTGGTTTGTCTGGTCAGCTGAGCACAGGTGGAAGAGGGGTGGTTCAGAGATATCAGTTAAGTAGCTGCATCTAACCAGTGTGTGTTGATATAACCCATGGCCCCATGGCCCCACTCCCCCCGCTCTAAAAAAAAAAGCAACAAAAAAAAAAGAAGTCTAAGGGGTCGATGTACAAAATCACATGTAAATCTGTTACCACCCACAAAAAAATTGTTGAGGTGATCAACTAAATAGGACTGTGTGTGTTTAAATGGAAAGATACGTGGATTTTTCATTTTTGCGCATTAGTCTGCATGAATATGCAAAATTGGGCATCCCTACATTATTTCACAAAATAGTGGGAGGAGTTCACCCAAATAGATTACTTTAGCATGTGTAATGTGATTTACTAAGCCCGAAAGCAATTTGGGAAAGGTAATTGCATGTGTATTTTAGTACATGGAAAGCAGGTATTAAAAGACACACAATCAATAAGATGATGGGTGTCATTGTAGCAATAAGGATACATCATAACAATGAAAGCTCACAGAGCAAGTATTTATTTAACAGTAAGAATAAATAGCCTACATTTTTAATCATGGACCACATCATGGACAAGATCATCTACAAACTAAGAGACATCCAGTGAAACAGTTCTTAGTAAACCGCCAGCTTGTTCAGTTTAACAGTAGCCTATTGTTACGAGAACTGATTGGAACCAATCGCAGACACCAGAAGTAATAGGAATAGGCTTTATTTGTGGTAGACAAACACAGGTCAATGTCCAGCAAACAGTGCAATAGAGGGCAGGCAGAAATGTAGTCAAATCCAGGCAGGGGTCAATGTCCAGTAAACAGGGCAATGCAGGATGAGCAAAAGCGAAGTCCAGGAACAGGCAGGGGTCAGAACCGGGGAATCCGTCAGAGCAGGGGATCAGGAGGGCGAAGGGTAGGAGCAGGGCTAGGATGGGGAAGGTGGGCTGGACAGGAACAGCAGGACAGGAGCAGACTGGACAGACAGGGGAACAGGAACTGGACGGGTACACAGTAATGGACACAAGAGCTCGGAACAGGAAAGGAGCAGGCAGGAATCAAACGCTGGAAAGACTGAGACAAGCATGAATGCAGGGCACAAGACGATCTGGCAGAGAACACAGAAACAGAGGAGACTAAATACCAAACTAACGAAGAACCAATGAGGAACAGGTGATACGAAACTAATGAGAAAACACAATTCAGGTGTGGGGAAGTGGAGACACAAAATGGAGGGACAGAAGGAAAACACGGAACGGACTACCTGATAGAAAATACATATAAACGGAAAAACCAGACATAGACTAAGATGTGGAGGCACAAGACATGACAGTACCCCCCCACCCCCCTTAGGGTAAGTACCCCCCCCCTCGTGTAATGGATGCCAGTGCAGGAATTCCTGGATCAAGGAGGGGTTGAGAATGTTCCGCTCTGCTACCCAACTCCGCTCCTCAGGGCCATACCTCTCCCAGTCGACCAGGAATTGGCAACCTCGCCCTCTGTGCCAGACGTCCAGGAGACGGCGTACGGTGTAGGCCGGGCCGCCCTCGATGAGTCGGGGGGGAGGAGGGGGAAGGATCGGAGGGCTGAAACGGGAGGTTACAGCCCTCCTTCATCATCTGAAGTTTACCCTCGGAAACAATAAAGCCCAAGAAGGAAACAGAGTCAGAGTGGAAAACGCACTTCTCAGCCTTGATGTAAAGTTGAGCCTTGAGAAGTGCTTTCAATACCTGCTTGACATGCATAATCTCAGAATCAGAAAACTCTTCATTTTCATTCATTTCAGGCATTTAGCAGACGCTCTTATCCAGAGCGACTTACACATCTTTTTAGCATTTATTTTATTTATTTATTTTTTTACATATTATCCATTTATACCGCTGGATATATACTGAAGCGATTCAGGTTAAGTACCTTGCTCAAGGGTACAACGGCAGTGTCCTACCTGGGAATCGAACCTGCAACCTTTCGGTTACAAGGCCAGTTCCTTAACCATTATACTACACTGCCGCCCTGAACTCTTCAAGGGAGCACTCATTCCAAAGAGTTACCGTCGGCCAGAGAATCCCAGACCAAACTCTCCCAACCATCCACAGAGAGAGGAGCAGAGCTATCAGAGCATCATCCTCCTCCAATTCACTGTCAGAACTAAGCTCAGAACCATAACCACGCCCCACCCCCCCCCCCCCGGCCGGCAGTGAGACCTACACTGGGCTGCCTATTGGAGGATGACAGTCCCCCAGCGGTCTGTGCTGAACCAGCCAAGAATGCCCTAGAACGAGGGGAAAAGCCAGGGAATCGACTAAAAAGAACTGAATGCACTCTAAATGATCCTCGTGAGAAGCGCACATATTCACAGGCCCAGTGGTTTCTTTAATGGTCCCCGTACCCAACGGGCGGCTGTCGAGGGCAGTAACCAACCGGGGCCGAACAAGGATTCTTTAATTCCCTAGCCCATTCAGAATCAATAAAGCATTCCATTGCTCCGGAATCGAAAAAAAGCATTGACATTAACTGAACGCTTATTCCTGAACAATTGGACTGATAATAACATCTGAGGGACAGTGCCATCATGTCTCGCTAGGGTCCCCGGTTCCCTTAGCGAGACCCCCCCATTTCCCTTCAATTTAGGACACTGATCTTTCAAGTGTCCTCTGCGCCTGCAGTAACAAAACCACTCCTCTCGCGGCTTAGATTGCCTAGGCTCACGCAGAGAAGCACCATCCACCTGCATAGGCTCCTCCCTGTTAAGTGAGGAGTGGGTGGAAAAGGGGGCTACAGGAGGAGAAGAGAGATAGTGAGTCGAACGGTCTCTCCTGTTACCTCTCTCGCTCTCGTTCCCAGACCCAGTTATCAATACGGATAGCTGTGGTCACCAGGGCATCGAACATAGCAGGAGGTTCGAGCACTGCCAGGGCGTCCTTTATAGGGTCCGACAATGCTTTAATAAAAAGCTAAATCAGGGGACCCTCTGACCACCCTATTTTACCTGCCAGTGCTCGAAATGCGATGGAGAAACCCGCTACAGTATCGTTGCCCTGGCGTAGACGGGTTAGTCGCATGGCAGCCTCCTGACCAGAGATGTCATGAGACTAATGCCATCTCCTCCATCAGCTTATCCACATTTCTCATTACAGGGGCGTTGGCCCAAATAAGGGGACTAGCCCAGGCGAGAGCGGTCCCGGTAAGTAGCGACAGGATAAAGGCTATTCAGAAATCCTGTGATGAGAACCGTGAGGACTGAAATTTAAAAAAAATCTAACATTGTGTCAGGAAGCCGCAACACTTTCCCGGCTCCCTGTCATACCGGAAGGGCAGTTGGAGTTTAGGGTCCTTCAGAGAGTGGGACAGGCAAGGGAGGTGGGCCCTCAGGGACGGGTGCTTGTGACACTGGGGTTTGGACTGTGACAGTCAGCTGGCGAACACTCTCCGCCAACTCACCATGGAAGGAAATAAGTAAGAAAGGAAAACGAGATCTCTACAAGGAAAGAGAACTCCTAACTCACTACGGCAGACCCCACGTGTACTTTTAATAAAAGCAAAAGAACAAGTGGTCGCCAAATCCTATACCGTCATTACCTGGCTTAGCATGGCAATAATGACACAAAAGCCCCGAACAACGAGTGAACGGAGCTTAAGTACAGCAGAGTGCACCTGAAGGAAATAATTAATTAGTCCCGAGAATGAGAACTAAAGCTGGGAGCGCCCTCTCACGGCCCGAGAGGCAACACCCGAAAACAGAAACTGAAACAGGCAGAAAACCATGACAGGGATGACTGTTAAATAATGTTATTGCTGTTATTCTACATGACTTTGGCAGTCTTTTGAAACAGTGAAATACTGTAACAGTGTACTGGGAAAACTGTATTTTTAAAGTAAAATATTTGTAAAGATTTTCAAAACACTGTCAAAGTCATGAAGAATAATGGGAATAGCTCATTGTTTAATGGTAATCCCCTAAAATAACAGGATTTCTATATTTTTTTCATTCATTAAATGGCATTTCACTGGCAAGATTACTGCCAGTCTTTTCATCATTTTCTTATAAGATTTTTTTTACAGTGTAACCATTCCAAATGCACAAAATCTCTCATTTAAATATGGCTGTTTGCGGTTGGAGTAATTTACATAATGAATTAAATTAAATTAGCCTAAACTATGAGTTTACAGGACAGTAAGACTGCCGCAAGCCAGACGCGCCGGAATCATTTCAGAAGTCCGGGGGCCAAAAGAAAACATTAAGAAATAAATAATAAATACATATTTTACGTGATTTCATTTTATAATTATTATTAAACATGACAATCATCAATTAAGTCGCCAAATTCGTTGATAGGTCAGTCGAAAAGTAACCCACAACAAAGTTTAAAGGTTTTAAGATTGAATAATTTTATTATTTCAGTCAGGACCACTGTTGTTCAAGTAAAAGCTTTATTGACATTCTTAAAACAATACATTTTAGGTTTGGCGGTATGGTTCTGTTAAAAAAAACCCTCCCGCCAATCCACGCGAGCAAGCATGGGTATGGCGATGAGGGCAGCAGCAACAACCCCCCAATAGGGTTGCACTTAGAACAGAACCGGCAGCACTGTGAATGGTTTTAACAGATTCCATTCAATCAGTTATATATATATGGCACTTTTAAGTGTCATTATCACAACAATTTACAAGGAACCGGGCCTGAACCCCCATAGAGCAATATATAATGAGCCAGTGGTGGAAGACGGATTGAAGGCCAGCAGGTGGCATCATCATCTGGGGACAGGCGTGGAGCTGGAGCTGACCGGCTGCTTCTGGAGAACGATGTTCGTTGATCTATAGCTACCGCTCCGGCGGTTGCCAAAGCGGGAAGGAGAGAGGAAAGAAATCAGTAGGCACTCGAAAATATTAGTGAGCCATGCAGGAGCGATATAGGCTAGGTGTCTGGGTGCAATAGGGAACTGAAGAGGATGGAGCTGGGGTGGAGGGGGGTTTTTGTGTGCAGCGGGCGTGCAGGCAGAGGATCCACCATGGTAGGCAGAGGCGGTTAAATAGAACGCCTTGTTATGTGAATGGACTGATAGTGAGCTGTCAGCTGATTCACCTATGGCCGGGTTTCACTCTCGTGGCCTGCCTGAACTAACGCTATGCTCGATTTCAGTCAGGACCACTGTTGTTCCAGCTCTCGGTACTTCTAACATTACGTGTATCAGTGGCTATGTGTACCAATGCCTGTTGGACTTCCATGGGAGCCGAAACTAATCAGGGGAGTTCTATGTGTAGTGATGAAGAACTATGTGTGACCTTTCGGCTATGGATGAAGCCTGATATGCCTATAGGAAGAAGCTTTTCGTGCATTCAGGTCAATGCCAATTAATATTGTACCAACGTATGTTGGTGTTCTCCCTAGAGGTCAAGGAGGATGCTGTGCGTAATATTGTCTTCATGGTGCCCATATGCCTGGGGCCATTCTAACTACTGAAGTATTTTTGTAGTATACATGTACCAACCACCTGAAGGTAATTTCCTGAAGCTAAATTAACCAATTCAAGGGAAATAGAAACTTCCAGGCTACCCTTATCGGTGTGAACGAATCCTCGCTTGTTGCTGGGAATTACAAACTTTTATTTTGAAAATAAGCCATACACAAACAGCCATGTTCATATGTTTCTAAATGGAAATAATTTCATCAACGTCGGGATGAATGTAACGTTCGTAAGCGGCGGATGACCAACGCCCCATGGCTTTTGTGCATGTCGGGGCGATCAAAACCCCCCCCAAAAACCATACGCCGAGCTCTGCTCCTTTCGCTTCAGGATGACGTCGTTCTATCCGTCAGCTCAAGGCCAGGAATTACGGCTATGGATAGATTGCTTTGATCAACAAATTTTTAATTATTATTATTAAAATAAGCCGGGAAGCCCGGCGCGTGAGGGCCCTGGCAGGGCGGGACATCCAGTCGGTCAGGGTAGCGAGGGGTTTGCCATGGGCTCCGAGGCATTTCTTAACTCGTTGTGGCTTCACAGGTATGGCACTGTGGCAACTACCAGCTCCATAGCTGTGGAATTTCTCAAACACGTACGAATAATATATTTTTTTAAATTTTAAGTTAACGGCAATATGAGTGGAGTTTCTTTCATTGGGAAAACTGCTTTGAATTATAGATATCAGCAGAGGGCGACATCCGGTGCAGAGGTTTGAGACATGGCTGTGGGGAACCGAAGCTGCCCCTGAACGACACATCACGCCCCTTTTATACAGTCTATCATCACGCCTAGATAGCACGATGTCACCAATCCTAGAAGGCTCAGGTCAAGATTTTAGATATATGACAAGATACGCAACTGGCGCTTTTCCCCCCATTGGATTTTTTTATTTTTTTTGGTCCGCACAAGAGGAAGTGGTCAGGCATGCGCAGTAGTGTTTTCAGTTAGCTTAGCTAGCCGGACTAAAGTTAGTTTTCGTTGGATAGTCAAAATCATAACGGGCTGTAAGTAGTAGTATTGGGTCCTAACAACCTAGCATATATAATCGGAAAAAAAAAGGAGACTTGATTTCGTCTGTCTGATAATGGCCCGTTTAGCGAACCGTTTTGTAAAAACTCCATTGACCGCCAGTCATTCAATGAGTGCCTGTTGTCTGTCTAATAAGTTCCAAGTGCGGATATTCCATCCCCGGAATTGGACCTCTTGCTCTGCCTACCCACTTTGCTCAGATCCTTACTTGCCCTCGCCGAAGGTCCCTAATGTAAAGTATCTAAATTTGCTTGTATAGCCTAGTTCGTTTTAAAATTGTGGTAGGCTTACCACATAATTTTCCCGGTAGGTACCGTGCAACCTTAGATAAAGTAAATCTGCTTGCAGTGAATGCGCAAGGTTCCGAGCGAATACGAATTATAAGCCTACTATAACTTCTAGTAGCCCAACTTAGTATGCACGAAGCAGTACCACAAATACCCGTAGTAGTAGTATCCACATAAAGCTACACGCGTAATGTTGCAATGTGAATTAGGGTTATCTGCAATCAGTAGTAGGCTAGGCTAATATAGCCTACAAATCCATGGCAATGATACAAATTAGCCGTAATAATGACGAATAGGCTACAACACTTAAATTCAACCTGAAAACTAGTAGCTAGCTATCCAAGTAGGCTACGCAGATGCAGTAGGCCTACGAGTGCAATTATGTTGCGATAAATGAAAAAACACCATGCAGGATACAGATCGGGCCAACGCAATAACGTGTAAGATATAGAATGTACAAATACTTACCCGGTCAATGGTAGGCCTAGTCTTCACATCATTTACCGATTACTCACGCTGAACTAGTTACGATAATAGTTGGAGCAGCAGTGCGTTAAGGCGTGAACTATGTAGACTAATCATTATGTCACAATTATAATTTTTTTAAATAAAATGTTTTTATTTTTGTCTCAAATTACGTATCAGCATCCGTGAACGGCCACGAACCTCTCGTATCAGAAGCCAGCTCAACGAATAGCCTAGTCGGACCGCGTCCACAATGCATCAAGATCTCTTTGGTCTCACACTTCCAAAGCTAGACAGCGAGTATGCGAACATGACCAACCAATGTTCCAGGGCAGAGTGTATAGGCTTACCGTTTAGGTTAGCCCAAAGATCATATAAACGTTACCGTGCATTTTATGCCTCTAAAACCAATATAGTCTGTTAATGTTAGCTAGCAATCACCAGTTGGAAGGTTTCGAATAACGAGCAATGAGGTCCGGGTTACACGACAGGACGCACGCTTTAAATAGCCATAGCTTACGCAACTTGAATATATTGCCCTTCCTTGTCCGGGACGGGCGACGGCTATTAGCTAGCCTGCTTGTTGCGGTAAAAGCGTACGAGTTGAAAGGGGTAGTGGAATATACAGGATCAGCGCAGGTAGTTTAGTCTGGTAGTGTGCAGTTTGCATGCAGAAGGAAGCATGTTATTTGAATACATCGCCCCTTCCATATCAGACCACAAGCTTAACCATAACTGCAGTCACTTAGCTTTAGCAACAATTTCAGAAATCCAGTTATTTTTCACTGGCAGTGTGCAGCATGCACCATGCATGTAGAAGGAAGCACGTTTAAAACAGAAGAATGTTATTTGAATACATTGTCCGTTTCCATAGCGGATCATAAGCTTAAAACCGAAACTTGCAGTCAATTAGCTTTAGCAACAATTTCAGGAATCCAATTCGTTTTCACTGGCAGTGTGCAGCCATGCATGCAAGGGTAGCACGTTTCAAATAATCGAATGTTATTTGAATATATCGCCCTTTCTTTTTTGTCTAGCGGACCATAAAGCTTAAGAACACAGAGCTTGACGTCACTTAGCTTTTACGCAGAAATTGCAGGATTCCAATTCTTTTTCCCCCGGCGTGTAGTAGAACATGCAGGATGTGCAGCGCAGAGGATCTTTTTGTGTGCAGCAGGCGTGCAGGCAGAGGATCCACCATGGTAGGCCGAAGCGGTTAAATAGACCGCCTTGTTATGTGAATGGACTGATGGGTGAATCGTCACTACTCAGCTGAGCTGTCAGCTGATTTACCTATGGCCGGGTTTCACTCTTGTGGCCTGCCTGAACTAACGCTACACTCGATTTACCATTTGTTCTATTTCATATGGTCAACATGCCATGGTATGGGTCACCAGTATACCAAATAAAGTAATGCGGGGGATGTGGTGGGGTAACACCACATAACACAACCATGCGGTGCAAAATATATTCATTTCATTAGAGGCTTGTTCTTTGGCAGAAGCAAATAAGTGTTTCCACTTTATCATATTATCCCTTGGATTGTTGTCTTTTTTATCCATAAATAAAAATCAATCAATCGATCATCTAAAGTTCACATACCCACTGGTGATGAAAACATGTAAAATGGTAACGGAAGTCATACTCAAGATTGCTCCGTGGCCCTGCGGACAGAGGAAGCAATTGATTGAACTCTGGAAAAATAAGCCAAGAGAAACAACCCTTCAAAGGATCCATCCATATCTACTGCATATCTGGGAGCAGAGGATGGTTTGCAGCTTGTTTGATACCGCAGACCCTTGATGGCTTACAGCCATTTAGCCAACCATGGGTTCCATACTATTCCCATGTAATTTTTTTTTGGCTTTGTTATCCTTAACTCCCAAGTTATAATTATTTTCCTCAGAGAGCAAGCAGTTCCTCAAATGTCTTAGGAAAAGTTACATCATTCTGCTTCAGCAATGCAGCTAGAAATCGTCCACTAAGAAAACACTCAAGTTGCAAACCTAAAATTTAAAAAATGAAGAGAAGGCACCACATAGTTATAAGATTTATTTGTTAGTTACTTAGTTTGTTTATTCCTCTATTTATTTATTTTTTGTTGGAGGACTTGCTAAAATATATAAGCAATAAAATGTAGTGGTCGAAGAGCATCTAAAACAATTATTATTATTATTATTATTGTTGTTCTAGAGAATAACAACAATAGTAATAATAATAATAAAAATAATTCTTATTATTATTTGCTTTGCAGACACCTATAACCTTAAATTTAGATGACAGGATATGTACTTTGCCAGGAGGATACAGCAGGATATTTACTTAGGAAACCTTGTGCAAATCGTATGAAAGCAGTATGAAAGCCGTTTCTCACCCAGGATTCACATCAAAACATCTCTGGTTACAGTTCCCTAACAACTATGCCACACAAAGAAGCAAGAATCCAGCTCAAGGATGCATTCTGGTCTTGCCATTGTGGAGTCATTAACAATGATAGTTTTTTACACTTCTTCTCCAGGAGTCTACAGTGTTCCTTTTTTATGGGTTCACAATGTATGAAGCAATAAGCTGAATGTACTGTAGCTCTGTGTCGGAGTAGTGCTGCTGACAATGGTATTATTAGAAAATCGATCCTGAAAATTTGAATATCAGAAAAACATCAGACTTTGGTTCATTGAAATACCTACATATTTAATCATTTAGCCTATATGTACATATTAACAGCGTTGTTAGTTTTATAATTCTGTATGGGTCAAAACACAGTATGTGCTCATAAAAAATGGTCCATTTCAATACCGACTATTTATCTGATCAGATGATACGAGTATCAACTCTTTTCACTCTACATCGAAAAGCGCAGGTGCTGAATGAAGGCCAGGATAGCTACATGGCCGACCTCGTGAAACTGTTTCTTCCATATCCTTTTACACAAGTCCCTAATTGTTCTGTAATTCTTTTTCGCTGAGAGACGCTGAAGAAAGCGCCAGTGTCATTCGATTTTGTTTCATTGGCGGTATAATAACTTTACCCAAGATTTCTCCATGCCAACACCTTACTTGCGGTATTTTTATTATAATTCTATGGGTAATTTGACGACGCTCCCTCTTAAACCCCCTTTTCATTTGATTCTGTCTCCAGCAGCGCCCGCGCCTGCGCCCCTGCCTCAGCCGCACTAAGCTTCACCAGACCCGGCTCCATCCTCTAGACTCAGCCCCTTCCGAGCCACCAGCCATCCATCTACCCGTATACTAACACCCAGGGGGGAGTGTGAGAGAATCACAGTCTGAAACCGTAAGGAAGTTCAGAACTAGAGCGCCGGACAGAGACTATATAGCCTCTATTTTTGTAGCAACAGCCTCGAGACAGGAGACTGCATTGCAGCCATGGAAAGAAAGGTAGGAGTTTTGCGGCGACACCACATTCTTAGCGTCAACAGCCATTTGCCCGTTAATATAATCTTCGTCTCTGTAATGCAAATTTTTCTGTCCACCATTAGAAGTCCATGCTGCGCAGCCCAGCCCAGCCCACCCTGGCATCGCTAGGCTGATTGCCAGCCAGAATAGTAGGAAGGGGAGTTTTCCGCTAGGGTCTAGTTTATCCGTGTGGAGTAGGCTATGTAACGAAAGAACAAATGATAAGTTATATTTGCGCGAAATTATTGCACTTGCAAATTTACAGTGGACATTTAAAAAGCGTTTCGATAATAAAAAATAAAATTAGAATATCCAATGTTTGAAGGTTATAAAACTAATAGAAAATTTGATCATTCATAATGGGTTTGTTGGGCTTTGCTGCGTAGGTAGCCTACACATTTTACAGTAACATTGCTGCCATCACCCACCTCTTTCCTCTTAAACCCCAGACGCCCCCTCCTCCCCTCCCTCTCTCCACCCTCCTTGTCTTGTAACGCTGCAGACACGGGGGGCTTGTTAACCTTGACTGGTGAGAAACAGACACTTGAAGAGTAATGGGAGGAATATACTGTAGACAGCATCTCACTGCCCCAGGCCCTTCTGACTCCCAACCCCCCCGCCACACACACACACACACAAACGAAACTCAGAATTACTGAGTCTGCATTTCTCATCTGTTAATTTTTATTCCCCAAAACAAATTAAACTAGACATTTTCTGTGTTGCAGTAACATTATGCTGTGTTAAATTCTGTCTCCCCTTTTCATTACACTATGCAGAGATTCAGATCAGATTTTTATTTAGCATCCTCCACACAAGCTGACACAACTATTACAGTCTGTCCAGTTAGTGTTATCATTTTGACAAATTGCTGTATGTGTGTGTGTGTGTGTGTGTGTGTGTGTGTGTGTGTGTGTGTGTGTGTGTGTTCCTGTGTGTGAGTGTGAGAGAGAGAGACGTGGATGTAATTTGATTAATGGGTGAATAAATAATTTTGGTCTTCCAAAAAGCTGCTACATAAACCAGGGTGTAAAATGGGGAAATAAAAAAAACTAGACAGATGGCACTGGTTAAATTTATTTGTGTTGTGAATGGCAAACGAGATAACGTATGTAGTTTAGTTTTACATGTTACAGGTGTGGTTTACTTAATAAAGTGGTTTACTTGTTTAATGAAATAATATTTTTTTCTTATTCTATTTATTTTGTTTCTTATCTAAATACCAGAACCTGAATGAGAGGTGATGTCTGTATTAGCTCAGAAGCTCAGAAGTTTCCAGTGCAGTTGTGACTTTACACAAATCTGAATGATAATAATTCTCTGTAGACTTTCTTACTCAGAACTAGCTTGTTGTTTTGACAGTGTCAACTTGTTTTACTCTCAAAGCTAACATACTGGCCTGTTCAGTGAGGTGAGACATTCTGAGAAAGGTCTGCACCAGATGTAGAAATAAACCATGAACATGGTTTTACAAATGCATATTTGTGTTTTAATGTTCACAGACATGGGTTTTGTGCTGACATCTCTGTTAAAATTAAACTGTCACAAGTGTGTTTAGATTAATGTAATCAGTTAATCACTTTAACAATTATACAATGTCATTAAATAAATGGCTCTTTACATGATTGTCAAATATCAATTTCTAAACTTGTTTTTAAATATGCAGCTAATTTATGATATCTTTTTTGGCAGTACTAAGTCATGTGTTTTAGTTAAGAATATTAAATCATTATGATTATCTGTGGAAAAAGTATGTGGTTTAAGCTAAGTAAGTTATAAGGTCATTTGTGACATAAACTGTGAAGTAGCTAAAGCGCCCATAATCAGAGTTACGCCATGTAATGGAAATATTTGGTTGGTTCCAGGGTTAGTACTTTTTCTCTAAGGACTGGACACACAGTCAATTATGGAAGTTACTTTTAAAGTATGGTTTTAAGAGCAATGCCTTTACAGATGTACAAATATACAGTGTAAGAGACATTCTTTGCTTGTAATTACAAATTTCACATTCCAACTTAGGCAATGTAGACCTTTCTGTGAACCCCCAACTAAAAATCACACATGCATATCAGATTTGTAGTGTTTTCTTTCTTACTGAAATCCACTGTCTATGTATACATTATACAGTTGAAGTCGGATGTTTACATACACTTAGGTTGAAGTCATTAAAACTCATTTTTAACCACTCCACAGATTTCATGTTAGCAAACTATAGTGTTGGCAAGTCAGTTAGGACATCTACTTTGTGCATGACACAAGTAATTTTTCCAACAATTGTTTACAGAGAGATTATTTCACTTTTAATTCACTATATCACAATTCCAGTGGGTCAGAAGTTTACATACACTAAGTTGACTGTGCCTTTAAATTTTTTATATTTGGTCGCATATCCTTTAGCTTTGCATGCCATGACTTCCTGATGTCTGTGAGTATCGCTTGTAAGAGTACCTGGAAATAAGATATCAAGAGTCTTTTGATATCCTTTTATACCCAGTCATGATAGCATCACCTGCTTACTTGTGGAAGGTTCCAAACAGGTGTTTTTTTTAACTTCCCAGTCTTTTTTTGCCCCTGTCCCAACTTTTTTGGAATGTGTTGCAGGCATCAAATTTAGAATTAGCGTATATTTACAAAAGTCAATAAAGTTGATAAGGTAAAACATTAAATATCTTTTCTTTGTACTGTTTTCAATCAAATTGGAACTTTTTGGAATTGGGGTTTGTACTTGAATTAGGTTTTGTTTGTTTCTATTTCTAGTGTTGCCAATAATTGTGACATTTTATTTAGTTGAGAAAAAGTTTTTTATGAAGAATGTTACTTAGATTAGACATTTCTCATATTTTGAGTGTAAGGTCATGCTGATAAATGACAAAAACTTTTTTATATGCTTTTTTGCTCCAATTTTCCAGGGTTGGCAATAATTCTGGTGGGCCATTCATACACAGAAAGTGTGGAAAGACAATAGGGTTTTATAGACGTTGGTATGGAGTATGTGCAGAAAAGTACTGAGAACACAGCCCTGTGACATTGTGTCCATAATCCTGACAGAAATAAGATCCTCCAAACCGAAGTACTGTATTAATGTGTCTTTAAATCAGTAGCCTCACTATTCTGTGTTGTTGAAGAAAATGTTAATTAATTGTCATGGTTTTGCTGCCGGCTCTGCCCGTTTTGCGGGCCTTGCCTCTTGGGGCCGCGTGAGGGCGCTCCGGCCATTTTCCCTCCCTCTCCGGGATTAATGATCTGTTATTAGCTGCAGGTGCGCTTCAGCTACTTAACTCTATAAACCTCACCCCTAGTGGTTGAGACGTATCCATCTCAATTACAGTATTCATGTTTGTCTGAAATTATAAGCTTTAAGAAAACCCCATAAATTTTTCCGCAGTATTTTTTAAAACGGTGGCCGCTTGCGAAAACCTCAGCTTCTCCAGTTACACTGCAATGCAATAAAATAAGAGGGTGCTATTAATAGCCCAAAGCACTTCGACCGGTCTTTCGCCACAGCCACAGTCTGTAAAATGCATAAAATTCACCGTTTATACACGCTAAGAAAATCATGTTCACGTAGAGAAACAATAATATTTTTTTAAAACATTGAGCATTCGTCATTTTCCCTTGCTTACTTTACTATACAGTACCTGATTTCTCCAAAATCTCTCGTATAAATATGTTTAGGAAACCAAGTACTTACCAGTATATTCAGCTACAGCTGTTTTCTGATTAACCCTGAAGAGTTTATCTTGTTACATTTCGCCAAAGTCCCGTACAGTCGACATTTCCACAGCGACTACCTATCGCACTTAGGGCTGAAATACGTCGCTGTTGTTGTGTAAAAACACACATGCTTTTGTACATTTTAAAAAAAACGTGTTTAAATACATTATGCTAGTTATGTTATGGTTATTATGTATATAGTGTATGTGACTATTCTGAAATAAATGTATTCTGTTGCAAATTTCTGAATGATACAGCTTCTTCTTCAACTCGAACTTTAAACCATGGATGTGCAGGGAATATTTTTTTAGATATTGACATTTAAATAAAACTAGTAGAAACTAAGTGGAAATTGCCTCTGGAGGGCCAAAGTAAATAGGGTTAAGCACCACACCCCCTGTGTTTTGTGTCATACATTGCCACATCAAGCCAGGTAAACGGTTAGCCGGAGGACTGCATTTCCTTTGTGTTGAAAGAAACGCAGGAACCTTCTTAGTTTAGAGAGCGTAGGTTTAGATCTGTCGGATCAGTCTTTCCTTTTATTTTCGCTCTTTCCTTGGTTCTCTCCTCTGTTGCTTTTCTGTCCTCTTTGAGGCAGTAACTTCCGTTTACCTTTCTATTTTTCCCTCTTCGCTGAGCTTGTTGGTTTATTTTTGAGCTAGAGGCCTTTGTTTTTTTCCCCTGCCCGAGTCTGCTTGACTCCTCGCCCTCTGATCTGGGTCATTTTGTGTTGGCTATACGCTGGGTGTTTTCTCCCTTTCTATGTTTCTGCTCGAGTCTGCTCTATCTATGCCCTCTTTTCTGGGTTGCTTTGAGTTGGCTGATGCCGGGAGTTTTTCTTCCCCTTTTGTTTATTTTCTTTGTTCCGTTCGCAGACTCCCCCCTTTCCCTTATTTCTAGTGGTTATTCCACGTCTTGTGGGTAACTTGTTGATCCCCTCACGGTCGCGTCTGGTCCTCCGACCCATCCACATCACATTAATGGGATCGGATTGCTGAACTTATAAAATTCATTTATGACAGATTTGAGATCCATTGGCAATTTTTTGTTTTACACAAAAGGCCTATTATTATTTACTAATCTACTGCAAAGACCATTTCCTACTGAAGTAATTAGTGCTTGGCCCTCCACAACAGCACCCAGTGGTAACATGGCTTTGTTGAAGGCTTACAGATGGAGTGCAGCATTGTGGTGTTTACAGAAGCAGGGATGTCTGGAATGCACAGCAGCCTTGCATTCTGCACGGATGCATAGCAGCTTGTATAAGGGTACACTTTTATTCACACAGTGGCTTGGGCCTAGGAGCGTGTCGATTGATTGCACTGACAAAATGTCAGTTCCACTGCAAGTTTTTTGCATTTAAGTATTGTGATGATTGAAACATGTACATGTAGTATTCATGGTAGTCATTTCAAGAGTTTCAGTAGTGGTGTTCAGTTTTGATGAGCTTTGAGCTGGGTTTTAAATCTCAGATACCCATTTTGAAAAGTTAATAAAGGTCCTCTAAATATTGCCAGGACTATCTCGCAGATTACATAATAATGAGAGAAACGGCTGAAAGGACAGTGAAGAGAAACGACTATGTTGCAGAGGTTTGTAATCTATATGCACGTCATTCCAGTGTTTTCCGAGTGCTGAGTTTCCATTCAGACACAAGAAAAACATTTAATTTCCATGCAATAACACTCGTGGAATGTGCTGGCTTCTGCACTGTCATATATACACAGATAGAATATACAACTTTCATATTGTTTAGTAAGATGATTGGGTTACCTTTTAATTATGAGAGCTTTATTTACCCCTTACGTCTGTGGTACATACTATAGTAAACATTGGATCCTGTGTTGTAAATATTGTTCATGTCTTATGTATTCTGAATGTAAACTAGAAAATAATGGAGAAGCTTCCTTTTATTTCTATGCCAGCTGAAAGAATACTTGTTTAAAATGGCTTTAATATCTTTACATTTGTCTTCTTGTTTTTACATGACTTTGCTTTTACTTGTTTTCCAGTCTAGTTTAATTATAATGTTTTAGTTGTTTGTTGTTTGTTTATATCGTTGTTTTACTGTTCTATTGTGTGAAGCACTTTGTACAGCAATTTTTGTATGAAAAGTGCTATATAATCAGTTGTTTATATGATGATGATGATTATTATTAATACTATTATTATTATTATTATTATTATTGCCCCAGTACAGAACCGATCATTGCAAATACATTAGTTCGCGTACATGTCAGGGAGTAAAATTTTGCATAGACACTACTCTAGGCACTGAATTTGTTGCTGCTAACCTTGAGCTCAGTTTAAGTAGGCTAGGGACAGATTGCATAGAAAGTGATAGATAGGATTTTTCTCTGTAGGTTGTAAGGTTGTTCTCTTTCTGGGTGGATTACTGGCCAAGGCTGAAGGGATCACATGCTCTCACTTCTTAGCAGATAGCTAAGGCACGATTAGTGTGCCAGTAGGCATGTACACTTCACCTCTAAGCAATAATTCCTGCAGTCTCCCTGCCTGTGGAGTGTGTGGACATGTCCGCGCACCACGAGGCCTGGCGCATTTCACCGCCCCGGGGGCCAAATCTACAAATTTCTTTGGACGTCGGCCCGAGACCTCAGGGCTCCCAGTGTCCATGTGTTGACTCTGCAGGAGTTCTGCAGGAGTTTTGGCAGTAGAGAGGCGGTGTGCTGGCAGCAGTGATAGACACAGGAGCTCTATTCATGACTAGCTAGCCAGCACCATGACAAGCTACCCTACACCGAGGAAGTGCACAAGCAAGCTAGCAGTATGCTGCAAGCACAGACACACTACTTAGGGCTAAGTTTCTAGGAAGCATTTAATGGAGACATTTTGTTGTCTTATTGGTTTTGCCTTAAGATAGAAATAGAAATGGCCATTTGAATATATGTAAGTGCACATAAAAAAGTGTACATGTTGGAAGAAAGCCTGTAGCCAGGTAAGAATGTTTATCTCAAAATGCTTATGTTACTGATGAAAAATATTAGTTTTACGATCCCTTGTTTGATAGTGATTTTATGAAGAGATCTTATAATAGGCATACATTTGAACAGAAGATGATTTGTAGGCTTTCAGCAATGTCAGTACAACCTTATTCTTAAGACTCTGCAACTTCCCAGTTGTATTTGGGTAATTTCTATAAATCGGTAAGGCTGTGATGTACGGAGGATGAGGATGATATTAGCAAAATGTCTCTGCTCACTTCTTGTGCTGGGCTGACCCTTTGCATTGCTGAGCCCAGCTTTCTGCACCCCTGTGGGCACAAATAAGAAAACTCCCACAGGTGTTTGCTGATTGTAGGGCTCTCGAGAAAGGAACGTGGCTCTGAGGCATTAGTATTCAAAGACCCAGTCAAACCTTCAGAGCTGTGGTGAGTAGCAGTTTGGGGTAACGCATTTGCCGGAGGTGAGTGAAACACACAGCCACTATTCTTCCCCCTCCCTCCTTTCCATGTATGGAACAAATTGTATCAAACCCCCTGGGCAGGGGCATGACAGACAACCGCTCTCAACATCAGTGAGAGACTTCTAAAGGCAAATCAGGTCAGACTGGAAGAGGAAGCGAAAATGGGGAGATTTTCCAGAAAACCAACCAATCGAAAATTTAAGTATATACATAGGGAAGAATGGGTAAGGTCACAGGAAGCAACAAGGCAGACTATATGTATACTGCCAGTTACAATACTAGTGGGAATATTGTTGTATTGGTGTTTTATACTGATGATACCCACCTTCCTTGTATCATGCTATGAGCACAACTGCAGTTGGCATTCTCATGGTCAGGATTCACTTATGGACTGTGGAGTACATCAGTGCATTGACAATCTGCATACACTATCTAAAAGCCTCCATGTCTTGTGATAAATTTGTTGCTATTAAAAACAGTATAGCTATAATAATATAAAATATTCAACATAAGAAAGCTCCTTAGCAATTACTGTATGAGTACTGTGCATGTCCTTTTAATGTTGAAATGTATCGATATCACAACCATCAAAAATAGCTGACAGTTTATTTGCAGACAATTTATGATAAAAAAAACAACTGATAGCCACCTATTGCATTTAATTGAGTAATTATTTTTTTTATTTGCTGTGTACAAGTATAATACACTGCCCGGCCAAAAAAAAAGTTGCAGTTGCACCAGTCATGCATAGTGCCCACTGTACAAGCCTCTGGAGGCAGTGTTATGATCTGGGGTTGCTTCAATTGGTCAGGTCTAGGCTCAGCAACGTTATGCAGCAATAAAATGAAGTCAGCTGAGTACCTGAATGTACTGAATGGCCAGGTTATCCCATCAATGGGCATATTCCAGGACGACAATGCCAAGATTCATCGGGCTCAAATTGTGAAAGAGTGGTTCAGGGAGCATGAGGAATCATTTTCACACATGAATTGGCCATCAGAGTCCTGACCTTAACCCCATTGAAAGTCTTTGGGATGTGCTGGAGAAGACTTCATGAAGTGGTTCGACTCTCCCGTCGTCAATACAAGATCTCGGCCAAAAATATATGCAAGTCTGGACGGAAATAAATGTTGTGACGTTGCATAAGGTTGTCGAAACAATGCCATGACGAATGCACGCCATAATCAAAGCTAAAGGCGGTCCAACAAAATATTACAGTGTGCGACTTTTTTTTTGGCCGGGCAGTATATTTTATGAAAGGAAAGAAACGGAAAAACAAAAATGTATTGATTGTGTTGATTAATTGAGGGCAAACATAACTGTATGATCAAACGTGACTGAGATATTTAATACTTTTTACACACCCATTAGCCTCAGCATTGTGGTAATTTAGTGAAATCTGAATTAAGGATGTAAATCCTGCAATGAATTAGATTTGGTGATGTTAGTTCTGTCCGCTAAATGTAATTTGTATTAATTCATTTTTCATATCTGTAATAAAATTGATAGTGTACTAATGAGTGGCCAGGGATTTGCAATGGCTGAATAGGGGTTACACATGTAATGGTTATACACATGTAATGGTTGATGGTATGTGCGTGTTGGGCTGCTGAATTCTCTCATGATGTTGCCGAGTTAATGAACATCACCAGCAATCGGAAAGTACATTATGTGGAGAGGCTGAGAGCAGACTGAACTTTTATTCTGACTTTCTCTTGTCATATGGGTCAGTTACATAACAATGTGCAATGATGTAATCTCCTGGATTGAGTAAGTAAGAGATCTCAAAAGGCCACCTGGTGTGTGGGTGAAACATTTGGGTTGTTGTTCTGAAAGGCTGAAGTAAGGTGGTATGCAGAGATGTCCACATCAATGAGACCAGCGCTATCGCAGCTCACATATATGTTTCTGGATTGCTCTGATGCATGGCTGGTGTTCCTTTTGACAAGTATCTGACATGGAATTTTCTGGTCTTCTCTCAGTGCATGTCTGAAGTCAGTCAGTTGGAGTAAGATGGTAAGGGATTATAGAGAGTAAGGGTTTTTCACGAGTTATTGTCAATGTGTTTATGGTCAATAGGGGTGACACTGTCCGTCCTTTTAAGAGTGCTAGAAATGAATATTAAATGTTCTTTTACTAAATGGTATGTCGCAGATTGTATAGTTTCAGGTGTTGTATTACAAGACAGAACATTAATTTGGTTGCACCCTGCACTCTCAGAAAAAAAGGGTTATTTGTTCAGATTTTTTTCACAAGAACTGGGTGTGGATGGAGGGTTTTGACACATAAGTTTTATACTCAGCTTGGTTCAAATCAGAACATCAGATAAACGAGTTTCCATCACTCATAGAAATGACTCGCAGCATTTAACACCATGATGATGACAGCCAGAAAAGGGACTTTCATATTAAAATTAACAAGGCGGCTCTACCACTGTGTACCTTGAATGTGAAAATCAACCATCCTGGGAAAGTAGTACCAAGAGGGTGAAGAGAGAGAGTTTTATAGGCTATACTGTTCATTTACCCTTATCAAATATATTTCTATCTATGCCTGCTTGAAACTAGTTATATAGGTGCACAAAGACAGGCATACTTACATCTCATTGTTAACTGCAGTCTGCAGCTTCAGAGAGAAAAGTGTATACAGAATTAGGTTTCCTGAATACATTGCTGCCCTTTTTATACTGTATATTCATTGTTGTGTGTTTTCAGCAGTCTTTCTGATGGTCTCTGAAGTGTAGGGGAGGTTTGAGGAGTCTCATTTTCTGAAGTTTTAGGGCAGTTTTAGTCTCTGAAGTCTAGTGGAGGTTTCCGGCATTTCTGTATGGAGTGTCTGTATGAAGGGCAGCTGAGAAAGGAGAGAGTTTAAGCCAGTTTGTGTACCTGAGGAATACTCATAACTCAGCGAGGAACTGCCAGTGTAGCTGTAGTGTTCCTGTCGCACCCTAAAGCAGGAATTACCCGTTGTGCTTCAGCCGTTGTGGCAAAGAGGCCAGGAGAAGGGGGCAGGCCTGAGTGTAATAGCTTCTAAAGTACTGTGCTGCTGCTGCTACTGTAGAATAAACACTGAAGCAAACATTTTCAGGAATTGCTCATGTCTGGTAATGTATGTCAAAGCTAACCCTTATGAAACATAATATAATGCATTAAGGAAAATATTGTCAAATGGAAAAACTTCAGAAAACATCCTTCAAAACAAATCCTTCATGTTAAGTACTAGATTTTTTTACATATCCACAAATTAAGAACATATTCCGGGATATTGTAAAAAATTATTGTTTGAAAAATTGTTTCAAGTCTTTTGAAATGTTGCTTATAGTCTTTTTGAAGGGAAGAGCCAATAGTAATTTTTGGCTGAGTGCATTAGAGTAATATTTGGCAATATTTAATTTATTTTTTATTTTCTTGCAGAGAGTAAAATTGTAATTGTGTCCTGTGTTCACAGTGGTGTCTCTTTTAGGACAATGCTGGCAATCTCTGTTCTTCTGCCTGTGCGAGCCAGGCCTCATTGTTCTGAGGCAGACTGTCTGCACTCATGGTGACTGACCTATTTAAAGGCTAATGCCCAGTATCAAGCTGTGCACCTCAAGCAGCTCCCAGGAGTTTGTCCTTCAGCCAGCAGTTCATTTTCACTGTGATGTGGGTGGCCCGTCCTCTCCAGACAGCAAGAAAACGCCTGCATGGGCCAAGCAGGTTATATCTCACTAAAAAATACGTTTTCAATGTAAAAAAAAAAGGGCAAGTTACTCACGCATAGCCTACAAAGCACTGTCTGTAAGTCCTTAATTCAAACTGGCAAAAACTAGGCTTGCCTTTAAAAGTATTGATATCAAAATGTGGCCATGTTACTGCCTATCGTAGGTCACACTAATTAAACTAGCTCTATTCCAAAGCAATGCTATTCAAACTTTCCTAAGTTATTTAATGCAACTTGGCCCTGTGTTTTTTCATCTTAGCATGTGACAAGATTGTGGTCATTCAAACTTTAAATGTCAAATAACAAAAATGGCCTCATGGAACAACATTTCAATTAATGTTTTAAACAGTTGACAAATAATTACACTCCAGAAAGGATATGTTTATACTTTGTTGTAAAGTTTACTTAAAATGTACAGGTTTTAAAATGTTTGCTGCTGCTACAGATTTCTCTACAAATAGACATTTACACCAAGAACAATAATTTACAATAGAGAAAGGGGGAATGAATAAATAAATGTAGATAAAAAATAGAAATATGCTGACGTTGAAAATAGCCTACATATAGCATTTGTACAAACCTATCCAAACATGTTCGCCCTGTCAATGTAGCCTACAGTATGATTGTGGGTCAGATGATGCCAAATAAGTAATAGTACTAATTTGTTGTAACAAAATAATAGTTATGTTATTTGTGAACAGAATTTAGTGAACACAACAATGTCTAGGCTCTGTAGGACCACACAGGTTTCTATAGAAATTCCAAATAAATGAATACATCAATAAATACATAATAATAATAATACATTTTATTCATGCTGTGCTTTTCATAGACCCAAAGCAGTGGATGCAGACAATTGTTCAAACATACCATGTAGTGTAGTGATTGCAACACATGTGAATCTCAGATTAATTACTAGTAAGTTATTAGTAACTTGTAACTTGGCTTTTTTTACATTGAAAACATATTTGTTGGTGAGATATCACTTCTTTTTGTAGACTAATGTAATGTATTTGGTAGCTAACTAATGATGGTAATGCATGAAGATAATGACATCAAGAGAGACATGCATACAGAATACATGCAGACACACGCATGCATTGTAGCACAAATAAAGACATAGGTGTGAATTCTGTGCTTTAGCCTACCATGAACTACAACTAAATTAAAGTGTTTGCAGTCATTTTAACTGCATGATGGTACGTAGCCTATTTGAACTGTATAAACTTTGCCCCTAGTGGTTGAGACGTATCCGTCTCAGTCTCAATTACAGTATTCATGTTAGTCTAAAATTATGAACTACAGCTTTAAGAAAACCCCGTCAATTTTGACTTACGACCAATCCTGTCGCCACAGACACAGACTGTAATGCATAAAATGCACCGTTTATACATGCTAAGAAAATTATTTTCACGTATAGAAACAATAATATTTGTAAAAAAACGTTGTAGTAAAAGCATTTTCCCTTGCTTACTGTAACCCTATACTGTAACCCGATATACAATACACGAATGCACTTTCGGTTTAGAAGACACCTAATTTTTTTTCTCCAAAATCTCTCGTATAAATATGTTTAGGAAACCAAGTAGCTACTCACCAGTAGGCTATATTCAGCTACAGCTGTTTTCTGATTAACCCTAATGAAAATGAAAAACTATATAGTAAAACTATAGTATGCCGACAGCATATAGCCTACTATACAAATACTATAGTATTACTGTAGTTTTTTCGTACACACTATAGTCATACTATTGTCCAATAGGCATAAATACTAAAGAATTATTATAGGGGGTGAATAGTTTATAGTTTTCTAGAAGTTAACTATAGCAATACTATAGTTCATTTTGAAGAGTTTATCTTGTTACATTTTGCCAAAGTCCTGTACAGTCGACATTTACAGCGACCATCTATCGCACTTAGGGCTAAAATACGTTGCTGTTATTGTGTAGAAACACACGTGCTTTTGTACATTTTGTTTTTTTAAATGTATTTAAATACATTAGGCTACTTATGTTATGGTTATTATGTATATAGCTGCTAGTGACTATTCTGAAATAAATGTATTTTGTTGCAAATTTCTGAATACAGTTTCTTCAATTCGAACAATAAACCATGGATGTGCATGGAATATTTTTTGAGATATTGACTTTTAAATAAAACCAGTAGCCTAGCCTACAAACTACGTGGAAATTGCCTCTGGAGGGCCAAAGTAAATAAGGTTAAAGGGTTGTATGGCCTACACGGTAGACATAGCTTAGTAACGCAAGCATAGCCTACAAAGCACTATTTTGTAGCTAACAAAATAATTGGTTTTGCGTAGCTGCAATAGCCTAGTAAAAGTAATGTGAAGAAAAATAAATAAATCTTTACCGAGGCTGTAACCAGGGAACTCCTGTATCAAAGCCAGGCACAGTAAACAGAAGGCCATAACATAGCTGCACATAGGCTATGCCTATGTCCAGTACAGCTTCAGTGTAGGCTATATTTGTTCCGGTCGTGTTACCTGGGGTCTTCGTGGTACCAACCGTAGGCTACCATGCAGGTGTAGTTTAATTTTCTGTACTGCAATGGATGTATAATAAGGCATTTTGACTCAATTTGTAATAGTAGTTTCCTTTACACTCTCTAGTAGGTTAGTTTTCCTCACCAGCTGACTGACGTTCAAATTTCTCTCGCAAAGCTATTTCCCAGAGATCTTTGCATGAGAAAAAAAGACAATACTACTGTCAAAGAAGGTAGCCTACCACAGATAATCATTATTTATGTTATATTATTATTATATAGTGTTTGAAATAGACATTGTCTGCAGAAGTAGACTATGACATGTTCGGAGGCTATTGTAATTTTTTTTTAGGTAATATTTAGGTAATATTTTCTTTTTAGTAATATTGTGTTATATGTGATGTGTGAAAAGGATAAACTGAACAGAGCTGAAGTGAAGAAATGAATGAAGACATAATAAAGAAATCTTGGCCGAGGCGAGCGTTGAAGCTTCGGTTTCCACAGTGAGTCAGTCATGACCGCAAGAGCACAGACAAATTTTTTTGTGCATTTGTGTGAGATTAAAACATGTAGCCAATGGCACAGTTACTTATAGAATTATAGAGCAGAGACAAATTTTTTTGTGCATTTGTGTGAGATTAAAACATGTAGCCAATGGCACAGTTACTTATAGAATTTCTTTTTACAATAATGCAACAACGCGATGTTAACCAGGCGATATTTTGCGTTAGAACTGTATTGTCTGTGCCTGAGAAATGGGATATGTGTTCCTGTAGCCTACTGCGTAAATGCGAACCTGCGGTGAACGTTTTGTTGGTAGTGAGTAGACTAATGTTAGGCTACCAGACCATGTCAGGTGACATTAACCTCTTTTGAAGTAAGAAAAATAAGACAAAATAACTTTTGTGTTGCGGTATCAGAAATTGTGCACCAAAACTAAATGCTAGGATCAGGTGAGAATCGAACCAACAATCTGCTACATGCTAGAGCAGGACTTTAACCACAAAGCTACAGACACTTTCACAGTTTTGTGCAGTAGGTAGACAGCATGTAAATGCGATGAGGTAATTTTAAACAGAGCCTCTGATAGGCGGATTAAAGGCGGTTGTCTAATGGGGAGAATTATTTTTTGAGTGTACGGAGGCAGGCAGGTAGGCAGGAAAAATGAGAAGAAGCAGAAGGAGAAAAACCGGCAAAATAGCCCAAGTTTGGGGCTTTATTGTGTGGATGTGTGAAGTTGTATCTGAATGCTGTGTTGGTTACATGAGGTCAGAATGTACAGAAGTTAATGTTTTTAAGGGATGAGAGTCTGTGGTCATTGTGGTTACTTCTGTAGGAAACCCTGAAAAGTGCCAAACTCTCGGTGCTGTATAGGTATGGGGCATGCCCCGCCAAGCCATAACTTGGCAGATGGCATACCTGCCATCCCAATGATGACTTCTTACAGCAAATGATTTTAATGAATAACCTCAATGCACATGGGCAACAGATACTTGATTAATAATCATAAGGACAGTTTCTGATTAATTATAGTTTAGCACATGTTCACTTTTAAAAACAGCATAGATGAATTGATCATGTTCAGGTTTTACCTCCTAAGCAGATTGCCTTATTCTTTGTTCTTTCAAAGTGCTTATGTAACCTACAGTATGCCTTGCAGATCATATGTTCTCTGCCTGAGCTAGCCGCCACTTCTTTGTCGTGCTGAACTGTGTATTTGTTGAAGATTTCTCTGTTTATCAAGCTGATGAGGCTGCCCTGGCCAGTGAAGGACACCCAAACAAAGCACTGTCAGTTGGATATGTCTGCTTTGCTTCTGCACTGCGAGTGCAGAATAACTGATTTTAGCTCATCTTTCATTTCTATAAATACATTGTGAGTTCAACATTCCTTCAAAATACGGGTAATAATAAGACATTTTAGGTATATCAGCTTCACTCTGCACAGTCTCTGTCCTATATGAAAGGAATATGATGCATTGATTGCTAACTGCTCATGGAAACACACAGAAACAACACTTTCAATAGCAAATATCACATAAGCACTGAGCCCATTGGCATCAGCATCTGTGGCACAGATGACCTGAGCTGAGGAGCTTGCTTTAGACAATGATGATTAGATTCATGCCCCCATTTTAATGTGCCTGTTGGCAAAGCACCGACCGGTGAAGTGTTTGGGTAACGTTAGCCTACTCAGGACTTGCCTTCCCTCTAACAAAGTGTGGGGATAACATGTTTGTTAGAAAACAGTGATTTCCTTTCCTGCTTTTAAAGTAAAATTTATTGTGTCCCTTTTGAGATACAATGTTTGCTAAACAGCAAAGTTAGCTATAACAACTGACGTCCGTTATGGATAACCAAAGCTAAAGGGGGTGATTAACATTCTATTGTTAGACCATTGAAAACAGTTTGTATAGATTTTTATTTAGATATATTTTAAGTCATTTGGCTACCATTGTGTAGCTAGTTTCTTTTTTCAGTTATGGTAGCTATAAACACCAAAGATAAGGGTAACGTTAATGTTAACTAGCTTTTTACCTTGGAGCAAACAGGTGTGCTTCGCAATCTTCGAGGGGTTCAATTGTGAATGTGGACGCCCACATAGTTTTATACGCAGCCTGCACTTTTCCTCGTTTCATTTGAGTTGTGGAAACGGGAACAAATGACATCCTCCTCCAAACTCTTTGGATAAGTAGTGTCAGTTTTTTAGTTTTCAAACGCACCATTTGACCATGATAACAAGCCTATAACTAGGAAAGCTTGACAGAGGTCCACTGCCTAGTAACAGTTGCAGGCTATGATTGGACTTTCGCCGCTTTGGAGGAGGGGTTTCAAGAAGGGTCAATTAGGTGACAGGAACAACAAATATTAAAAAACAGTTTCCCAAAAAATCGACCTTAAGAAACTGAGATGTTGGGAAAAATGCATTCCTGTGACAAGTCCAGGAATGCAGTCCAAATTTTGGTTGCCTCACCTGGAATGTGAAGGCATCACCATTAGATTCAGACATGCACTGTCCTTTACCACTGCTGCCGAATAAACCCTGCTGGTCCCGATGTTATAAAGCGACCCTTATCATAATCTTGCAGGAGTGTAATCTACTGTCTCTGGCTTTCCTTGCATGAAGCACCCTATCAGACAATCCTTCCTCTCCGACACGCCTGCCTCCGTACTGTTCCCCTTGTCGGTAAAGGGCTCGAAGGCACGGAGGCTTGGTTCAGTGGTCCGTTTTAGTCTTCCGACTGGAGATCGGGAGACCAGGCAGGAATGACAGCGCTGTGTTTTTTTTTAATGAACACGCTTGAGCGCTTCCATATATTTACATCGACGGCCTTTCCATGAGTCTGCACTTTGTGGACACAAATGTCACGGAAAATCAATGCCCTGGCTGTCGTAAAAAGGAAAAAGAGCAGGAGGTGGTTTTAGGTCATGCTGTATGGATTTCTCTTGGAGACGGCGCCATTGGGTGAGATGTAATTCATTTTGGCATCAACTTCGAAAAAAATGCATCAATCGAATGCAGGACGCAGGATGGAAGGCAAGGAAGTGCTGAAAAGAGTAATCTGGTTCTGTGCTTGTGGTTTTGTTTGCAAAAGCATCTGAAACGGTCAATAGCAGCCTGCTTAGGTAATAAATAGCTGACAATCAGTTGAATTGAGCGTGACTGACCCCATTATACTGTAAATCATATTGTAATAGCCAGGTTATTTTTTCAGTTTAATTCCAGTCTAATCAATATCCATGTTGGGCAGAATAAGTCTCCTACATAAGATAAAGCACATTATCTTAAACGTATTGACTTTCAAAATGTATGAACAAGTGCAGAGACATTCTGTCACTAATATATGAGGCTGTATTACACATAAGGAACTGGAGTATTGTTTTTGGTGACAAAGCAGGTGTAAAAAATGTTGTTTAGACACTACACAGAAACTAAGGGCGAGATTCAGAATTGAGATAAGCATGCGCAAATGTACTCCAGAAATTCTGCGTAGCTTAAGCTCTTTGTGATTCAGACATTTGACTTATCCGCTGTTTTAAGCGTCTCTCCAGTATATATGCAGCATTATGCGCACGGAGTGGAGATTTGATGAAAATGAGGCATGTTTGCTAGATATGCGTATTCAGAGTTTTCACTTAATAATCTTTTTCCGCGCAACTTTGTTCAATAAAAAAGGTGGTTTATGTCTAGCGCCACCAATAGATGATTATGAAAATTACAGCATCTTTCGCAAAAACGGATATTCGAATGAGTGCATGAAAATAATATTGGCCGGAAGGCGGCGTAGGAGAGACAGTTCTGGAGGCCGGCGGTGGTGCGGGCAGGACGGCTCAGGAGGCCGGCGGCGCAGGCAGGACCGCTCAGGAGGGCGGCAACGCAGGCAGGACCGCTCAGGAGGACGGCGGCGACGCAGGCAGGACCGCTCAGGAGGACGGCGGCGACGCAGGCAGGACCGCTCAGGAGGACGGCGGCGACGCAGGCAGGACCGCTCAGGAGGACGGCGGCGACGGCTGCATCACCCTGGAGGCCGGGGGCGACGGCTGCTTCGCCCTGGAGGCCGGCGGCGACGGCTGCATCGCCCTGGAGGCCGGCGGCGACGGCTGCATCGCCCTGGAGGCTGGCGGCGATGGCTGCATCGCCCTGGAGGCCGGCGGCGACGGCTGCATCGCCCGGCGGCGACGGCTGCATCGCCCTGGAGGCCGGCGACGAATGAGCGGCTGTAGGTTAGGCGGCCCAGGGACAGGAGGCGGCAGCTGACTCTGCAGCTCAGGACAGGCGGAAAGCTGGCTCTGCAGGGTGGTGTAGGTTGGAAACCCGGAGGGGTTTGCACGGGCGGTTGCTGGGGGACGATGCTGGGTGCAGATGTTCGCAAGGCAGACGTCAGCTCAGCCACACAGGACGACAGGGTCTGGAGGTGTTGGGTCACTGTGTCCAGATGTGCTTGGTGACGTCCCAGCATCGCGCCTTGTTGCTCTAGTGCAATGCGCACTTGAGCTGGGTCCGCTGGGTCCATGGTGGTCAGAACGTACTGTGAGGTTCTGATAAGGACCCAAGCGCAGACCACAGGTAGCAGGCAAAAACGTTGTTTATTCAGTCCGAGTTCAGAAGCCAGGTAATCAGAGGTAGAGACAGTACAAAATCAAAATCCAAAAGGGTAGTCAAAAAACGTAGCAAGAGTCAAAAAACCAGAAAAACACGGCAAACAAAACAGAAGGAAAAGGCAGGCTCGAAGTCGTACGAAAGGATGTCTCAGGAATCTCAAATAACAAAGGCTTACAATAAATCGGCACAATGAACTTGATCAGGGAAGCTGATAGTACAATAACGAGGGAACACATAAGACGCGGACCGGACTAGCACATAACATATAGACTATACATGACATGGATCGGAGAAGACCCGTGTACACAACGAGGTAGAAGAATGCAGTTAGTAATGATTAGTAGATTAGTATTATAAACAAAAGTAATTAGTGAAGAAGGAAGTAAACGAGAGTGGAAATACAGCGAAACCCGAAATCACCAAATAGTGTGACGACGACAGGGAGTGACAGTAATACCAAACATGGGACAGTGAAAGCTCAAAAAATAATCAGAATAAATAAACATGGTAAAAATCAGAAACATAAATGAAACAAACTAACAGGCAGAATACAGAAACCTAACAGGATGTTGGCCATCTGTGGGACAATGACTGTTCATAATCGGTCTGCAAATACAATGTACAATTGCAATGTTTCTGTGACGTTCCGTTCCCATCCAGTCCGTTTTCCCGGTTTTGTCATGTCCCTCCGTGTCTTGTTGGATTCCCTTGTCCGTGTTTTCCCCTCTGCTTCAGGTTGGGCGTTTCCCCTCTGTTTGGCTCTCTTTGTGCCCACTTTAGTTTCCGCCTATCGCCTTCCCCTCTCGTTGTTTGCATTCCTCACCTGTCTAATTAGCAAGCACTCCCGGTTTCTTTCCGCACCTGTGCCTTGTTGATTCCTATCTCACTCCCTTATTTAACCCACCTGCTGTCTCCCTTTCTTTGTCGGTTCATTACGTGTGTTACCGGTCTGACCCTGTTACAGTTTGTTAACTAACCTACCTTGTCTGTCTTGTCACGCTTCTGGTCTGGAGTTTTTGCATTCCGCTGTGTTTAATCTGTTCACCTGTTCTGCGGTTGGTAGCTATCTTCCCGTAACATTCGCTGTTGCATGCTACTTGTCTCCCTTCAAATCTCCAGACGCCGTGTTTCCAGCCTCCCTGTAGCAGTGTTTGTCTTCCCTTTATGTTGTGTGAGTGTGTTGCGGTACTCCCACCTCCAGCTCGGGTATAGATCCGCTGTCTAATCTGCCTGGCTATCTCTCGCTGTTGTTCCTGTCCGGCCGTAGCTACCTCCTGTACTTCGGTTACGGTTCCAGGATCCCTGGAGTTCAGCCGGCTCCGACGAGATCTACCCAAGCTACACCTCACCTCCCAGCTCCGTCGGGTTTTCGCCAGCTTACCCTGGCTGTCGACTTAACCTTCATTGAAACCTCCCAGTCGTTACCCTGTCTGTAGAACCCTGCTGCTAACCTCTGCTTTGTACCCTCTAACTCAAGTTGTTAACCCGGTCCAGTTCCTGTTCAGTCCCGGAGTGAGATACTCCGCCAAATTAAAGTCCAGTTTCTGCTTGGAACATTTGCGCCGTTCCAGAACCTGCACCAGAGTGAATTCTCCCGTTCCGGTCCAGTCCCGGTGTATAGCCCACCATTCCGTTAAAGTCCAGTTCCGGCTTGGAACGTATTCCGTTCCAGCACCCGTTTCCTGAGTGGACCTCCCGGTCCAGTTCCAGTCCAGTTCCTGTCCAGTTCCGGCTTGGAACGTATTCCGTTCCAGCACCCGTTTCCTGAGTGGACCTCCCAGTCCAGTTCCTGTCCTGGTCCAGTCCATTTCCAGTCCAGTCCCTGTTTCCAGTTCCGGCTTGGAACAGTAGGGCACTCCCTGCAGCTAGTCCGGCTTGGACTTCCAGTCCTGCACTCCTTTCGGTTCCGGCTTGGAACCCACCTTGTTTTCAAGTCCAGCTCCGGCTTGGAGCAGTCCGTGTAGGACTTTATTTATGTTCTGTGTATTAACCTTGTTTTCTTTTCTGTACAACTTTGGGACTACCCCAACGCTTAATAAATATTCCTTTTATTTGAATCTGCCTCCTGGTCGTTGCACTTGGGTTCGTCCCGTATCAGGATCGTAACAGTTTCACTTTGTTGGACAAGTAGGATTTTGTCCAATTTGGGGTATGACAGCTCTGTATACAGCCAAAGTCTGCCATTCAGAATTATTCATATTATAGGCTACCCCTCTGAAGGATAATCCAACAGAACAAGTACCAGAAGACTCCTAAATGGCAAACATATCCTAAAATATTTCACAATAAAAATGATTAAATATTATTAATGGTAATAATCCTCATTTAAATTACAAATTCACGGATTCACTGTTAATCTAGCAGTATACTGGTGAAATCAAGAAGCCAAAGTCAAAATCTTGGATTTAATATGAAAAGATAAGAGGCTGGATGTGGCAATGTGAAACAAAATGCAAAATCACACACTGACTTGTAGGACTAGGCAACTGTAAATGGTCGCAATGTTGTGAACACATTTAGTTGGCCCTTCCCACAGAGAGAGATCCACCCCATTGCTTGTCCATCATGAACGTAGATCAAAGTTTCTAGCTGTGCTTGCAGGATTACAGACTGGCATAGCTACACTAAACATGTCAGCTCCAAGAGTCCAGGTAAAGTAGTGGCAGGGTTTACCAATAATACAATAAATAATTTTTCATTTATTTTGCAAGGTTGGTAGCTCGTGATTGTTTTGCAATCAGAAAGTTCACTAAAGTTAGCTATCTAACGTTACGTGATGGTTTTGTGATAGCTAATATTCGCAAAATATTTTTTATACATGTTAATTGTTGAAAAATGCTACCCTCTATCCCAGATTTAACGTTACAGTTACCCAATACACCTAGCTCCAATTCGGTACTCAATTTGAAAATGCTGGACAAGATGATTAGTTCAAGACGGGAACTGGCCTATCGAAGAATTAGAGGGTATAAATACAGTGTATGGTGCCGGATTTCTGTCACAGCAGCTCTTTCTATGATTGACCATTGACTATGATATGACCATTCCCTGATATCTTTCTAAAAAAGTTGCCTACTCCTACTTTAAGAATTTAGGCTTAAAAGAAATTAGCAAGACCAGTCAGACTTTGTCAGAGAAGTATCCTAACTTCAAGCTTCAGTGCAACAGGAACAAAAAAGGCAGTAAAAATATTGAATAAACACACAACATCAAAGCACCATAAAACAAAAAAAAAATGGGTCTACTCTTCTCCTCCAACTCCAAGACCCTTTGCACAATTAACAGCTAACCTTCCCTTTGGCAGTTACAAAAACTTCACCCAGCAGGAACTGAAAATTAACACCCTCATGCTGAAGGTGTTGAGTGAATTTATGACAAGGACTGGTTTACCTCATACACAAACAGAAGATTACATTACAAAAACAGAAGATTTATTCCTGCTTTTCGCAATAGAGGTATTGTTTGTGAACAGTTAGCACACCCAGTTAAGCACACCCTGTATTGTTATCCTCTTACTCAGGAAAAGAACATCGCTACCGTGAGCCAAGACCAATCGTGACACGTGGACCTCAGCTCTTATCTGCTGTGGCCTATAAAGTATATTCCACACTGAGAAGTCTTAAAAACTGTTGCTTATAGGAAATAAGGTGTTCACTTTATATTTTCAAATAAACACCACAGGTTTGTCTTTCTATTTTATTATGTGCTCACGGCATTCAAACTTTAGGGAACTCCAAATGACACAAGAGCTATCTAGTCGTTTGTATATAAGGGCCTCAGAAGAATTTCCTTTGTTTGTAGAGGTGAGAGAGAGAAACAAATGCAAGGTGGTGATCTCTTTGTCCTCTTATATGCCGTAATATAAAAACTAGGTGTCTAATCGCTTGATACCTAACCTACTTTTCCGGGTGCTTGAAGGCCACTGTCACCCTCTTTGGTCATCTTCGTTCAGTTGTAGACAAGTCAGAATCACAACAATTGCTCCTATGAATAAAGCTTTCCTCTCAAAGTACAAATGACAAAATTTAGTCAAATGATACAAACCATTACCTGACATATGTTTGTTGAGCCCAGTCCTGTTTGGATTGGGATTTCCCTTGGTTATAATGGAAAGCCATGCGATCTCAACACAACAGATCTCAGCCAATATATTAGTCACCCTGTTTGTGACCACCTTATGCATGCTTATGTGAAATTCAGGGTAGCACATTATCCCTGCTTCCCTTGCAAAAATCACACAGCCTTTGGCCATAAAGTTGTCCACAAACGGGAAATGAAAGAAACTGGTTGCTATAGCTATGGCAAACAGGAAATGCCTTGTAGGGTCTCTCCTGAAACATTCCTGTCTCTCGAAAGCTGGAGAGCTGGCGGGAAACTTAACTCATTGTGAGACTGCTGCCACCTCAACAATGCCCCCTTTCACAATAAACTGACAAATCGGCCAAGAGGCTCAACCGCAAATGCTGTGCTTAAAGATGCTTTGTTCTCATATTTTGAGGAGTGAAGCCATATTCCCGGCAAACAATCCCAGAACAAAAATGGTCTTATGTGCTTAAAGTTTTTGGAATATGGAATTTCATTAATTATCCTTCACTTGAAGTATAAACAACATAAACTACCGGTAGCCCTCATAGTAAATATCCTGTGTAACTCTCACACATTAAGATCTTGTTTTTCACCAGCCTTTTGTATCAGGAGTGAAAGATCAATCCAACATATAGTCATTTTCGAGAATGTAAATTTTCCATTTACAGGGGATTTAAGAGGATTTACGAGGATTTAAGAATTGCATTGGTATGCAATTCTTGCAGTAATATCAATATGGAATGTTTGTATAACACAAATTTCAAAACATATTTAATCCTGACTCTGTATACTGTAGTATATACTAATCAGATGTGTCAAAATATTCAAGTGTTTCATTTCAATGTTCAGGTATGTTTTGCACTGTATAAATGGTGCCTAATTTTTTGCTTTACAATAACTGAGTAGGCCTACCTTGTCTTTCTTGCTCCTCGTACACAATGTGTACAGAACACTCAGAGTGTCTCAGCACCCTGCCCTACTGAAACTGCCCGTAGAGCTGAAATCTAGCAGCTATCTGAGTAAATAAAATAGAGGGGCCTCAGTGCTAGGAGGGAGTTCAGGGTTTAGTTCTGTGTGCCTTTTCCTGCGCCGCCCGCCCCCCCCCCCCAAACTGTGTATGTGTGTGTTTCCTGTTAGGCTTCTCACAGAAGGAGAGAAAGCAAAGAAGCACTGTCTGAATGCCAGCCCTCATCAGACTCCAGCTGAGAGATGCAGATTGCAAATGTTTTATCTTTGTCTGTCTCTCTTTTCTATTTCTCCCCCTCGCTCTCCCCTCTCTCTACCTTCTTTCTCTCCCTCTCCCTTCTCTCTCCTCTCTCCTGCGCCTTTCTCTCCCCCCTCTCTCTCCCCTGAAGGCCTGCATCACTACCAAGCAGGTTGAGCAAGTAGTGTCATCGTTCAGCCGGTTTAGCCATCTTTTGACATCTTTTGGCAGCTTACCATGTTTGCCCCTGCTTACATGTTATTCAGTGTTCTGTCTCAGCTTGTGAAATCGCAGCTCGCATGGTGTGGTTTCTTTGCTGTTCATTTTTTAAAATACATTTTAAAATGTGCCTCTTTATGGCACTTTGATCAATAGTTATATTAATAGCTGTATTAAGGTGTATTACTTGTAATGATTATTGTAGTCAGCACCTTATCATTGATCTATTGCTATAAAAAATAAACAAACTAGTTCTTGGCCATGTACGGTACATTAGCATGTGTGGGTTTCTTCCATCGCCCCTCTTATGCCTCATAGGAATAGATCCTAAGAGAGCCCTACTGTACAATTAATCAAGTTGATCAGATTTTTCAGTTATTAGTGGGTCACAATATGTAGGCAGAAGAAATATATGAGTTGGTGACAATGGCCTTTCCAAGTTAAAGATACCAGTGGAGTTCAAACTGTACAAAGCTCTGTGCAGATGTGGTTCACAGACATTTGTATATGGATGGCTACCCTAGTACGATTCAATTCCCTGTGTACTGCTGAGAATCCGCAGCTACATAACCCCATCGGCCGGCGGTATAAAGGAGGTCGCCACGTCTTCTTCAAGGTGTGACTCCTGCCCCTGACTGTGATTCCAGCACAGCACAGAGCCGCTATGTGCGCAATGATTCTCCCCACCGAGTCCCTCCCCCCACCCCGGGAGTGGCCGCCCAATTTGCATTTAAATATTTATCAATTTAGAAAAATAGTACTGGGAGCATTCATTATGTTATAGGTTTAATTAAACAGGTTCATAGCCTGATTAATAGGCATAATCTAAAGTGTTTGCTTTTTACAATTGTAATTTCTTATGTTTGCATTGTGCAGTTCAAAGGCTACATTTAGTCTTGTGAATTTAAAAGAAAATAAAAATAGATTCTTATTCCAATTGACATTCAGAAGCTACATTTAACAGCATTTTGAATTTAGGAACACGTGGTCCTGAGCAGGTGTAAAGTTCATGTGTACAAACAAATCTTAGATACAAAAACTTTTATGAATGGCAAAATACAAACAAAATTGCTAATAAAAAAAATGTACGCACAAATTAGTTCTCACGTTTTCATCAATGAGGCTCATTATCTTGCTGTATGAAGACGCACTGTTCAAAGAGATTGAAGGTATTTTCTTGAATTTGAGCTGATAAGATGTTTCTGTTCACATCAGAATTCATTCTGACGACAAATGAGCCACTGTGGCAGCCATACATGCCCAAACCATAACACCCCCACCATGTGGCACAGATGACGTGGTAGGCTTTGGATCTTGGGCAGTTCCTTTTGGCCTCCAAACCTTTCTCTTGCCATCACTTTGATGCAAGTGAATATTGGTCTCATATGTCCACAAGACCTGTTTCCAGAACTCTGCAGGCTCTTGTAGGTATTTCTTAGCAAACAGTAACCTGGCCATCCTGTTTTTGGGGCTAACTAGTGGTTTGCATCTTGCAGTGTAGATGCAATCATGTCAAACATCATGGAGGGCACTCATGTCAGTAAATTCTCAGGTAGTCTGTACAGTAATTAATGTTTTAATGAGTTTCTCATAAATATTTATATCACTTATCAGCATTAAAATATGCTGCTAAGCAATACAATATACAGAGCCTGTTCAGATTGAAGGATTTTTTGATGCCACAGGTAAACAGAAAATGCAGGGAGGCTCCAGAGCCATGTTTGAGACCCAGGCATCCAACCCTTCAAGCACCATCATTTTGGAGTAATGTAGATTGTGCCAAAGAAGCCAACTGGAGCACACGAGCTGTAAGAGAGTCAGCCAGATTCACACAGGGAGCAGCTGCTCAGATAACAGACACATTTGACCCAGGGTGCTCTCTCTGGGCATGCTGCCTCTATATTAGCTCCATTGTCTGATTGATGATTACAGTGGATAATTTAAGACCCTGCCGATTACATATAGATTTATTTAGTAAAATGTGTATCTTACATATTCTGTTTGGGACTTAAATCGTAGCTCTTCAGTTACATTGTGCATTTACTGTAGTACAAAGGTTGTACCTGCTAAAGTATCTACACCTGAGAGATCATCTCAGAAGACCTGCTCTAAACTCTAAGCCATATCATTTTGGCATCAAAAAATATTGGACAGTTTAACATAATGTAGAATAAAGTAATCATTTTCTATATTTGGTCACATATCCTTTGTATGCCATGACTTCCTGATGTCTGTGACCCAACAATATCAAAAGACTCTTGATATCTTATTTTCTGGTACTCCTATAAGCGATACTATAACATCTCCGCATTTGAATGGATCTCTATGGGAATTGGGGGGAGGGACTAGATTTAACTGAAATTATACTGGAACAGTATGGAACACATGGTTGGCTAAATGGCTCTAAGTCATCAAGGGTCTGACGTATCAAACAAGCCTTAAACCATCACTCTGCTGCCAGAAATACAGTAGATATGAATGGATAACTTGAAGGGTTTCTTCTCTATTATAGCAATAGGAATATAATATATAGGAATAATAGGAAAATTTGTCAGGAGAAACAACCCTTAAAGTGATCCATCCATATCTACTGCATATCTGGCAGCAGAGTGATGGTTTGAAGCTCGTTTGATACCTCAGACCCTTGATATAACAGCCATTTTACCTTCCATGTATTCAATACAGTTCCAGCATAATTTACAGTTAATCTAGTCCCACCTCCCAATTCCTATAGAGATCCATTCAAATGTAGAGATGTTATAGTATGGCTTGTAAGAATACCAGAAAATAAGATATCAAGAGTCTTTTGACTTGGGTTACAGACATCAGGAAGTCATAGCATGCAAAAGATATGCTACCAAATATTTAAAATGATTACTTTATTCTACATTATGTTGAACTGTCCAATATTTTTTCATGCCCAAAAATTGGGGGACTATGTACAAAATGTTCTATAATTTCTAAACGGATGAAAATACCATCAAATTAATTAAAGGGGAAATAATAAGCACAATAAAACAAAGATCAGGGAAATAAGCAAAAGAAATTAGGAAACATAAATACACAGAATAAACCGACAGACAAAGTACAGGATCCTGACACTTGTCTGATCCTATATAAGGGATGCTTTGGCTATGCTTGAACCACCTGCCACGTTCAGTGACCTGGTTACCACGGCTATACGCCTGGACAACCGTATCAGGGAGCGTAAGCGGGGGCGTAGAGACAGTCCTGTTCATCATACTCCCTTGCCGTCGGCAGTCTCTCCCTCTTCGGTAGCACCTCCAGTCCCCTCTTTCGCCCACTCCCCTCTTGAAGGGGAGGAACCTATGCAGGTGGGCGGTGCTTCTCTGCACGAGTCCAGACAATTTAGGCTGCGAGAGGAGTGGTGTCGTTACTGCAGGCGCGGGGGGCACTTGAAGGATCAGTGCCCTAACGCTAGTAAATGGAAGGGTCTTGCTGGGGAGACCAGGTACCCTAGCGAGACATAATGGTACTGTCTCGCGGACGTTATTGCCAGTCCAACTCTCCTGGAATATCGATTTATCGATTCTGGAGCAGTGAATTGTCTTATGGACGCCACATAAAGTTCCCATAGACCCATTTCTTGTTTGTAAACAAAAGAGGATGCGCGCGCAACCCTGGGGCAAAAAGTGTATCACCTTGGCAGGCTATCATAATGCGGTGGACTTGATCATCAACGATTTAACAGACTAATTAAATCGTCCTGTTGCTGCCCTCGATGGCCGTCTGTTGGGCACCAGGTCTATTGAAGAGACCACAGGTTCTCTGACCATGCGCGCCTCCCACGAGGGTCATTCTGAACACATTCAGTTCCTTTTGATCGACTCTCCAGCCTGTCCGCTGGTTTTGGGACATTCATGGCTGGCCCGGCACAGCCCACACATTAATTGGGGTGGTGACAAGGCTGTCATCCTCCAATGGGGTCCCCAATGCGGGTCACGCTGTCGGCTGACTGTTCCGGTTGCATCTCGCGGGCATGGCCATCGCTCGGAGCTTAGCCCTATCAGTGACCTCAAGCAGGTTAATTCCCGGTCTAATCTAGGTAGCTCCGCCTCTCTCTCTGAGAGTGAGAGCATTGAAATGGTAGGGGTGTCCGATTTCCCCCTGCCAGCTAAGATATCGGTCCTCGCTCGCAATGGGGGTTCACAACTCCCACCCTCGGGTCTTTCGCGGCCCTCACCCATCCCCAGTCATTCGGGGAGGCGTGTTTGTGTGGCTTTTCCGCGCGCCATGGCCAAACAAGAGGCCACGGCGAGTGGAATCCCGCAAACTCGCTCCTCGTTTCGTGGGCCGATTCAGAATCACCCACATAATAAACCCGGTCACCGTCTGGTTACAGCTCCCGCGCTTCATGCACATCCACCCCACGTTTCACGTCTCTCGACTAAAGCCTGTGCTTGTTAGCGCCCTTACACTCCCCCTTACAATGACTGTGCAGGAAATAGAGGTAACTTGAACGTGGCATGTGGTAATCTTGATTGTTGAATGTTGCAACAACAAAATTCCCCAAATGTTTCATACAAGCCATCAGTTAAGCCATTTCCTTTCCCACTAGTAGTATTTGCATACTCATACAACAACAAAGTGTATGAACATGAATAACATGATAACCAAATTGGATCACATTACAGGAGATTTTTTTTTTTTTTTTATGTTTCCTGATTTCTTTTGCTTATTTCCCTGATCTTTGTTTTATTGTGCTCATTATTTCCCCTATTTTTTATTTTTTAACTTCTGTTAATGCTGTTATTAACGTGTTTGGCCAGATAGATGACTCTACATAGCCTGTCTAGCAGCTACGTTACTTAACACACACAAAGGTGGAGCAGCTGACAACTATTGTGTCAGTAAATTGTCTGTGTGATGATGTGTTGATAACTTAATGTTTATCTATAGCCACAACAGAAAAGGCAAGAGTAGGCTACCACCAGCGTTTTCTTCTGTAATGGTGAGCTAGCTTGCGTAGGCTAACGAACCCTGTTATCGGGCGAAAAACTGAAACTGAAAGTCTACGATACTGATATTATTTGGGCACATAATGATAATGTTACTATTGAACATATTATATTTATTAGATTCAAAAAACAATAAGATAACTTTTAAGCCAATAAACATGTAACTTAGACGTGACCGGTAGTTTTTCAACCAAGACAGTAACATTACAGTGGCTAGCTAACGCTAGTCTAGACACAGACAGACCACATGCCCCCGGTTCATAAATCACAGGGTATTCAAAAAAAGAAGGTGACCAAGACCCACCTCAGCTCATCTACGCTGGCAAACTAACATTACGGTTAGTCCACCCAATTAGATGGCACGCTAAAGTAAATAATGCACAGCGCCTGTTGTCAAACTGGGTACAGGTAACTAGCAATAACAGCAGCTCGGTGATAAATATCGACCTGTCTTGACGACATGAACATATAACCATGCATGCAGCAAGACCTTTTACTTTTTATATCTCATGGCCAACTCACTAAAATGGTAGGTGTCCATTTCTACATTGTTAGCACATTCATTACCAAGCCATTATGCTAGGTTTGCTGTCACTTGCATAACTTAGTATTAAATTCTAACGTCATTTGATATTGGTTCAAAATAGTCTCACGTAATTTAATATTGGGTCAAAATAGTCTCACGTATGTTCTCTGTCATGGTTAGCCCACCTAACGTTACTCCATTTGCTTCAAAACCACAGCTATACGGTCAGCTGTTCATTCAATTGAGTGCCTAACTTGTATGATGAGGTGGCAGCAAAACATAGCCTACTTCAGGACATTTACTAAATTGAATAAATATTAAAGCCAAACAAAAATTTTGAAAAAATGCTCTTTTGTTTGAATACAGTCCTGTCAGTTACTGGCTATGAAAATGTTTAATTTATCAAGTTTGCAGTTTGTTAGGAAGACCATACATGATAAGGGGATGTATAGCTTTGGTTGTGGTTTTAAATGTTTTCTGAGAGTTCAGTTAAGAGGTAAATTGGCATTAAGTTAGTCTTTCATGTTCATAGCTGTGTGATTTTACAGAAAACGCTATATCTGTAACAAGGCAAAGACCACAGATGGGCAAAAATACATGAAATGTATCTAGTTACAAATTACAAAATCACTCCAATGAAATATATCAAAATAAATGACAAATTACTGATTTAACAAAATGTATTTATTTAAAATATATGTAAATTGTATTTCCAAAATACAAAACTACATTTTAGAATTAAAAAAATTGTCATTAGCCTGTTAGAAAACAAAATAGTATGAAAGCAAGTATGAGGCCTTGCGTAAAAAACAATTGTAAATTACAAAAAAAATTACAAAATAAAATTACAAAACTATATTCAGTAGTAAATTTCCAATATGATTAGTGTCATATGCAGCTGTAGAAAATAATGGTCTGTACTGTAAATTCTTACAGTATGTAAACCTTGTAATTTCAAAAGCTGTTAATGGGCATGTCTGCAATGTAGGCCATGCCATTTCTCTCTTCATGTGTACACACATTATATGTATATCTAGTTTTTAAATTGTTTACCCTTGTCACTGTTTTTATAAATCAATTATTTCTGCATCTATTCATTTATGTTACTGTCAATCTTCCAAGTCCATTGTTCCTTTGGTGCTCTTCAGCATAACTAGTTTTTCAGCTATTCAGCTCTGAGCAGCCTTCTGTGAGGACGGTAGATCATTCCTGTGAAAGAGAAAAGCTGCTCAACTGAGGCAGATGATGGTAAGGTTGTGTTGAATCTTATAAAGAAAAGCTTTATGAGAGGATATGCATCCAATAGACCTCTAAGACACTGGATTTAGATTTGTGGCTGGTGTGGCAGAGGGAGCATAAAAATTGAACGTGTGTTATTGGCAGATGCCCCAGTGTAGAGCCAATTTATGTGGTATACCACTGCACTGGAAGATGAGGATATACTCATCCGAAGAAGATTCTGCCAAGAGAACTTCTTCTGCGAGAGGTGCAGAGTCATCGTGGAAGAATCTATGGCACCTCAAGAACAGCCAGGAATAGTTGTATACCTAGTGTACAATGACGTCACGTGGCGCTGTAATGGCGGCATGTAGTCCAGCTGTCTCTCGTGTTCGTGTTTGTTAATTTGAATGTATTTTGTTGTGTTGGGCGGGTATTTTGTTGAAGCGGGCTGAAGATCTTTCGGGGCACTCCTGCCGCTTGTTTTGATGATATTGGCGAATTGTCTCGCCGGGATAATTTTGTTTGTGGTCGTCACCATGGAGACGCATTCGCAACATATGCTCGGGAATGTCCGTTAGATCTGCAGCAACAAAGTTTACCATCGCTCGTCACCGGAGTTGAAGATGTCAGGACTGATCAGAGAGTGCAGGCGGTCTTCAAAGAGCAACCATGGAAGGGGGAGGAGTGAGGCGATGAGTGGGAAGGCTGACACAGTTCGATGCTCCGTTTCGGCGGTGCGGGGACTGCGGCGTTGCGTGTGTGGAGGAGGATCGTGGAGGCGGAGTTTGTGTGTTGGACTGCTGAATGACACTGGATAGTCTCGGGACAGCGGGGGCTATTTTTATTCATGGCTGTATTCCAATTGAATTCACTTAATTCGATATTGTATGTCTTTATTTGGTGTGTTTGTTTGTGTGTAGTGGGTCTGCCCCACTGTCTATGTCTTTTTTGTTGTTGCTGGTGGCTACAACTGAAGTTCCCGAAAGGGAAAATAAAAGTTATTCTATTCTATTCTATTCTAGTACCGCCAATGGGTAAAATAAACCTGCACATTTATTTTGCATTAATATAAAAAAAAATGGATGCTATTACTGTAATATTGCATTTGTTTCACAAAGGAATGTCTAAAATCACAAACTTAAGTATGCTTAATCATTTGACCGGCGTAGGTGTGATTTGCATTCTACGCTGACACCAACATTGCAATGCGCTTCACCAAACTTGCAGTGCGCTGCTTGATATTCACTGACACACCCCCAACAGTGCCTCTCCTGCCACTTCGGTGCATGGCGAGTCATCAAATTGCCAGACTCAGGCACATCAGAATCCATGACAAAAATGCCACGCCATGCGCCAGAAAATAGAGCCTAAGTAATTTAATTATTTGAAAATACTAAAATATCACTACATACAGTATCTTGATAAAAATTACATTTTCTTTTTTTCATACTGATCAATTAAAAATAAAAAACATACCCCAAAGTAATGGAAATATGTATTTTAATTACATCCAGTGAGCATCATAATTCATTGGACAGTGACACATTTATTTGTTATTTTGGTTCTGTACATATGGTCTTTCTAACAAACTGCAAACTTGATAAATGAAACATTTTCATAGCCAGTAACTGACAGGAATGTATTAAAACAAAAGAGCATTTTTTTAAAATTCTTGTTTGGCTTTCATTGACCTTAAGCAAAAATATCTCCAAAAGAACTGACACAAAGAAATCTCCTGTAATGTGATCCAATTTGATTATCATGTTATATTCATGTTCATGTCATGGTTATTGGCAGCCTCTGCTATTTCTGCGTTCGGTTTTCCTTTTTGGTGTCGTCTGGCGCTCTATCGGATTTTTTCCTCCTCCGTTTCGGTCTTTGTATCTCGCCTGGCAATTATTCCGTGCACCTGTGTTGCATTCCTGCAGGCTATAAATGCCTCGGTACTTCCGCATTTCCTCAGTTCGATATTGTCTTTGCTATGTTGACTACGAAGTCGGTAAGGTAATTATAAGGTAAGGTAATAATAAGGAAATTTGGTCGCTGCATTTCTGGTTCGTATGAATAAGAAACGCAGCAAGTCCGGTTAGAGTATTAAGGATTAGATTGGTTTCCTCGTTTATTTCCAATCTTTCTCTTTATCATTTATTCTTGGAACCTGTTATCTTTTGTGTTCAGCTCTTTCGGCACTAGAGCTCTGGATAACAGGTTTTATTTTCTGTTCTTTTCCTTCACTCGTTTTATCGAGTTTTGTATTGTTTCACCACCTCTTGTTACGCCTAATTATTTAGTGCGTGAGGTTCTTTTGTTAGTTATTCTCGCTGTTTATTGAGATCGCCTCAGTTTTTGGAAGTTGCTTTGTTTTGGGGAAGTTTTGCTCCCGATCCTGTTTTATCTCAGTCCTGGTGCAGCTACTTCCGCGTTTGTGGCGTATCTTTCTAGATACGCTTTTAGAAATCCTTATCGGTCGCGTTTGGTTCTCCGAACCTTACAACTCCCCCTTACAGAATATCGAAGTCAGTATGGAAGAACCAGCAACTTCTACTGAATTTTACAAAACGCTGCCTAGCCAGGGCGCTACAGGGGGTACTGTTAAGGAGGCTATTTTCTCCCTGCAAATTCAACAAGGCCAGTTGATAGAACAACTGCACAACCAGGGAGAATGCCTACAGAAAGTTACTGAAAGTTTGCATAGACTTTTTGTAACAGTGAATCCCCCCTCAGTTACACAAGCACAAACTCCTCCCATTCCCATGCCCCGTACCCTTAAAGAGCCTAAACTCCAACTACCACCTCGTTATGCTGGGGAACCGGGGAAATGCAGACCATTTTTGACACAATGTATTATTTTTTTTCAAGCACAACCCTCCCACTTCACTACACCAGAATCCTGTGTAGCATTTATTTTGTCACTTCTGGTTTTTGATCACGAGGTCTCAGGTGAAGAGGCAGCCAGGAAATTGACCAGTTTGCGCCAGGGAACTGATACAGTATGTCACGAACCTGAACACGGGCTGAACCCAAATGCAACGACAAGGAGGCAGAGGTACAAAAACAGATTATTTATTTGTACTTGGGGCAGTCCCAAGCAGTACACAACAATACAAAACAATAACTTCCCCGGATCTTCTCCGGGACATCACACTTGCTCCAAGCCGGAGCTGGACTTTGACAGGAAGCTCCAAGCCGGAGCTGGACTGGATCGGAAACACAGACTGGAACACCTGGAAATGTTCCAAACCAGAACTGGACTTGACGGAACACCTGGAAATGTTCCAAACCGGAACTGGACTTTAGGAGTCTGTCAGGGATTGCTCCAAACCGCCACTGGACTCAGACGGAACATCTGGAAATGTTCCAAACCGGAACTGGACTTAACGGAACACCTGGAAATGTTCCAAACCGGAACTGGACTTTAGGAGTCGGTCAGGGATTGCCCCAAACCGGGACTGGACTCAGACGGAACATCTGGAAATGTTCCAAACCGGAACTGGACTTGACGGAACACCTGGAAATGTTCCAAACCGGAACTGGACTTTAGGAGTCGGTCAGGGATTACCCCAAACCGGGACTGGACTCTGGACTGAGACGGAAATGGACCCAAAGAATATTTCAGCAGTGAAGAACTGGCCTACACCCAATTCGGTGAAGCAAGTACAACTCTTCTTGGGCTTCGCCAATTTTTATCGTAGGTTTATCCGGAATTTTAGCACAGTAGCTGCTCCCATCACAGCTCTTACCAAGAAGACATCGCCTATTAGTTTTCAGTGGAATCCTAGGGGTGGAGGCGGCTTTCACTGAGATAAAAAGGAGGTTCTTCTCTGAACCTATCCTGATAACTCTCCCTTTGTGGTAGAGGTTGACGCCTCTGAGTTGGGGGTTGGAGCTATCCTTTCCCAAGACTCTCCGCTGGACCGCAAACTCCACCCTTGCGCGTATTTCTCTCGTGTCCTCACATCTGCCGAGAGAAATTACGATGTCGGAGATCGAGAGTTGTATGGTGGTCAAATTGGCGTTGGAAGAGTGGCGCCACTGGTTGGAGGGCGCGGAGCACCCCTTTTTACGGTCTGGACCGACCATAAAAATTTAGAGTATGTCCAACAGGCTAAGACACGCAATTCACGACAAGCTTGTTAGTCTTTGTTTTTCAAAAGGTTCAATTTTATTCTGACCTATCGCCCCGGGTCTAAGAATATTAAACCCGATGCATTGTCGCACGTTTTTGACCGGTCGGACAGGGAGTCACGCCCCGAGCCTGTGGTTCCTAGCTCTCAGATTGTGGCTCCAGTTATGTGGGCTATAGAAGCAGCTGTGCAGAAGGTGCTGCCTTCCGATCAGGTGGGGGCCCACCCCATTTGCCTGTTTGTGCCGTCTCGGTTGCAATCGCGGGTTCTCTAGTGGGGTCATGCCTCACAATTGGTGGCCCATCCAGACGTTCACCGGACCAGAGAATTTATTTCTCGCTGCTTTTGGTGGCCCAAACTGGAGAGCGATGTGTGGGAATTTGTCGCCGCGTGTTCCACTTGCGCCCGTAACAAGGGTTCGCGGCTTTCCCCTTCAGGTCTTTTGTGTACACTTCCCATTCCCAGTCGTCCCTGGAGTCACATCACTTTAGATTTCATTAACGGTCTGCCGCCGTCCCATGGGAACCACCGTTATCTTGGTGGTGGTCTATCGGTTTTCTAAGGTGGCTCACTTCGTAGCCCTGCCTAAATTGCCGTTTGCTCCTGAGATGGCTCAGTTAATAGTAGACCACGTTTTCAGGGTGTACAACCTCCCCCTGGATGTGGTGCCGGATAGCGGTCCGCAATTCACCGCTAAATTCTGGCGCTCTTTTTGTACTCTGTTGGGGGCATCCGTCAGTCTTTCGTCTGGGTTTCATCCCGAAACCAATGGACAGACAGAATGCACCAAACAGAGTATGGAGAGCACTCTTCGGTGCCTGGCCGCGGCTAATCCCACGTCCTGGAGTCGCTACCTCGCCTGGGCTGAATACGCCCATGATACGTTGCGTAATGCTTCCACTGGCCTCTCTCCTTTTGTGGCTCAGGTGGGATATTTACCCCCCATTGTTCCCTGAACTGGAGAGAGATGCAGAGGTTCCTTCCGCAGCTTCTTTCGTTCGCAGATGTCGAGGGGTCTGGAGGCGCGTACAACAAACATCGTCGGCCTGCCACTTCTTACCGGGTGGGGCAACGGGTGTGGCTTTCTACCCGGGACCTACCTTTGCGAGTTGAGTCTCGTAAACTTGCGCCTCGGTTTGTAGGCCCTTTTAAAATCTCCCGGAAACTCAACCCGGTCACTGTGCGCCTTCATTTGCCATCATCCATGTGCATCCATCCCACCTTCCATGTCTCTCGCTTGAAACCGGTGTTCGTTTGCGCTCTCGCCCCGGCTGACAAGCCACTGCTTTCTCCCCGTTTCTTGGAGGGAGGCACGGTGTATACTGTTCAGCGCATTTTGACTGAGAGGCATGTGGGCAGAGGGCTACCAGTTTTTCGTGGACTGGGAGGGTTGTGGTCCTGAGGAGCGGTTCTGGGTCCCCTCCAAGAACATCTTGGACCCTGCACTTATTAGGGACTTCCGTAGAAGCAAGGCTGAGGGATCGCCTGGAGCCATCCCTTAGAAGGGGGGTCCTGTCATGGTTATTGGCAGCCTCTGCTGTTTCGTCGTCTGACGCTCTATCTGATTTTTTCCGCCTCCGTTTCGGCCTTTTTATCTCGCCCGGCAATTATTCCGTGCACGTGTGTTGCCTTCCTGCCGGCTATAAATGCCTTGTTACTTCCGCATTTCCTCACTTCGATATTGTCTTTGCTATGTTGACTACGAAGTCGGTGAGGTATAGGAAATTCGCTGCATTTCTGGTTCGTATGAATAAGAAACGCAGCAAGTCCGGTTAGAGTATTAAGGATTAGATTGGTTTTCTCGTTTATTTCCAATCTTTCTCTTTATCCTTTATTCTTGGAACCTGTTATCTTTTGTGTTCAGCTCTTTTGGCACTAGAGCTCTGGATAACAGGTTTTATTTTCTGTACTTTCCCTTCACTCGTTTTATCGAGTTTTGTTTTGTTTCACCACCTCTTGTTACGCCCAAGAGGCCAAGACTGGGCTTTCGTTTTGAAGCTCACTTCCTGGTTGGGCTGGGAGCGGCAATTGTGCCATTGCTCACTAGCGCCACTGCGGTTGGCTCCATAGGTCTTTCACCATGTAAGTCAATGGCAGCAATGTGGTCAAAATACTCAGTCAAATTTTTCCCACAAAAAAATTTAATTGCAATAGGTGCCTTTCCTTCATCTAATGCCTCTGCATGTGCTCATTTTTTTAAATATAGTGTCGTTTGGACAGGGTATTAACATTTGTTCAGAACCAACCAGAGGGACAGGTTGAGTCCTCTTCGGCTCCACGGAGCAGACGCAGTTTGTACAAACTGGCGGCAATGGGTGACATCACAGTGACTTTGTCCATATTTTTATACAGTCTATGGTTACGCCTAATTATTTAGTGTGTGAGGTTCTTTTGTTAGTTATTCTCGCTGTTTATCGAGATGGCCTCAGTTTTTGGAGGTTGCTTTGTTTTGCCGATCCTGTGTTATCTCAGTCCTGGTGCGGCTACTTCCGCGTTTGTGGCGTATCTCTCTAGATACGTTTTTAGAAATCCTTATCAGTCGTGTTTGGTTCTCTGAACCTTACACTCCCCCTTACAGTTCATACACGTTATTGTTGTATGAGTGTGCAACTACTACTCAGTGGGAAAGGAAATGGCTTAACTGATGGCTTGTAGGAAACGTTTGGGGAACATTCAACAATCCAGATTACCATACGCCACGTTCAAGCTACCCCTATTTTGTGCACAGTCATTGCATCATTGAGACATATCTTTGGCCTAAACATGTAGTAACATACACTGATCAGCCACAACATTAAAACCAATGACAGGTGAAGTGAATAACATTGATTATCTTGTTGTTATTTTGGTTTAATTTGATAGTATTTTCATCCGTATCAGATGAACCGTTTAGAAATTATAGAACCTTTTGTACATAGTCCCCCACATTTTCGGGCATGAAAAAATATTGGACAGTTTAACATAATGTAGAATAAAGTAATAATTTTTAATATTTGGTCGCATATCCTTTGCATGTCATGACTTCCTGATGTCTCTGACCCAACAACATCGAAAGACTCTTGATATCTTATTCTCTGGTGCTTTTACAAGCGATACTATAACCTCTCTGCATTTGATTGTATCTGTTTGGGAATTGGGGGGGGGGGGGGGGGGGCTTAATTAATCAAGATATTGGTTGGCATGAAAACTAGCACACACTGGATTTCTCCTGGCCCAGGGATGTAAACGCCTGCATCAGGCAAACTGTTTGAAGGTTTAATTTGTTGAAATTTAAAAAAAGTTGCAAGTGCTATGAGGCAGACCAAGGGAAGGGAAAAGACATGCTGCACACCTTGGGTTCATTCCCGCTTATTTTATGCATCCTCGTCTCCTCAGTCCTCGTCTGACCTGGAAAACGATCGAGGTCCACCATCATTAAGGACATTCCAAACTGCTAAATGCTCCTCGGAGGAGCAAGGAACGGAGGATGCTTCAGCGAGGAAAACACAAGTGTAGCCTTTGCGGAAGCCTTTTCTCGGAACGTGTGACGTGTATAAATTATCCCCCTCTCCACATCTGCCACGGGTACACCCCTACACAAATGCAATTGTACTGTTTCTTTCGATTTGTTATAATGCACTTTAATCCATAATGACACTCATTCTTTTATAACTAACTAAAGCCACTTTATTTGTGAAAAAAGGCTTAAAAAGCACTACAGTTAAGCATAACGCTGATGCTTGACTGAGCAAGGATTGATTCCTCTGTCCTCGTATCCAATCCTTGCATCCTTTCCTCACATCCTTTTTACATTACATTTACATTACAGGCATTTAGCAGACGCTCTTATCCAGAGCGACTTACACAACTTTTTAGCATTTTTTACATATTATCCATTTATACAGCTGGCTATATGCTGAAGCGATTCAGGTTGGGTACCTTGCTCAAGGGTACAACGGCAGTGTCCTACCTGGGAATCGAACCTTCAACCTTTCGGTTACAAGACCAGTTCCTTAACCATTATACTACACTGCTGCCCTCAATTGGGCAGAGCTAAGGAGTCAGGAAAGGATGCAAGGAGTGAAAATAAGTGATTAGAATTAACCCTGTATTTAATTTTTCAAGTTCAAATGCCACCTACCCTTCAAGAGCGGTTTTAGATTATTTAATCCTGTCATGGGTTTTCTGCCTTCCTTTATTTCTGTGGTCATGCCTCCTTGGAGCGGCTAGAGGGCGGCCTTGCATTATTTTTCTGTCCTCCGCTCCAGGTCTTTGCTCTGACTTCCTTAATTCGTTGCATCTGCCCTCGTTACAGGTTGGCCATATAAAACCTGTTTTGCCCTGTGGTCTGTGCTCAGTTGTTGTCTTGCGACCAACTTAGCCGGTAAAGGGCTTGGGACACTGCATTTTCTTGTTGTTTCAAATAAGAAAACGCAGGAAGAAAACCATTAGCTTTAATTAGGGTTAGGTCTTAGGATCTCTTTTTCCTTTCGTTTGCTCTTTTCTTTCTGCATTCTTTCCCCCTCCATTGGAGGGGTACCTGTGTTTACCTCTCTTTTCCCTGCTTTCTTTATTGAAAGCGAGAGGTCTTTCATTTTTTGAGTCTGTTCACCCTGTTAGGGTTGTTTTCAGTTCTTTTCTGTTTCATTCGCCTCCTTTTGTTTTCCCCTCCTAATTTGAGAGCTCGAGGCGAATCCTCCCTTTCCCTCTTCGTGGATTTTTCCACTTTTGTGGCTGTTCCTACGGGGATAGCTTCTAGACTCCTCTGTTGCGTTTGGGTCTCCGAAACCACCCCTGTTATAGTACAACTGAGCCAGATAATGGATGATTCAGCGACACCACAGGCAGTTCACGAAGCGCTGGTCAGTCAGGGCACTACAGGAGGCAGTGCTGATGAGCGCATTTTTGCAGTCCAGACTCAGCAGGGCCAATTGATGGAGCAGCTGCGGCACCAGGGAGACTGTCTCCGCGAATTGACAAGAGAGTTTCCGCATGCTCGCTGTGGCCACCAATCCCCCCCCCCCCCCCCACCCCCAGTTGCACAAGCACCCACGAATCCTGTCCCCCTGCTACTCAGCCCCCAGGAGCCAAAGCTCCAATTACCGTCCCGATATAGCGGGGAACTAGGGAAGTGCCGGGCCTTTCATACCCAGTGCTTAATTTTCTTCCAAGCACAACCATCCCAATTCACCACTCAAGAGTCCCAGGTAGCTTTCATCCTGTCCCTACTCAATGATAAAACCCTTGCTTGGGCAAACCCTCTAATTAGGGCCAACGCCCCTATCATGTGTGATCCCATTAAATTAATGGATGAGATGCAGGTTGTTTTTGATCACGACGTCTCCAGTGAGGAAGCTGCCATAAAATTCCTCTTCGGGCTGTTTTCCTGACAGTTCCGAGCTCAGCTCTGTTAGCGATTTAGAGGAGGTGGAGTTTCATTTTGACCAGGGTACTGCCTCTCCCGCTCGCAGAGAGTGGAGGGGAGAGCCTGTCTTGGGATCCCTTTGTGGAGGGGGGTTCCATGGAGGACAATCTCTCTGTTTCCGAGCTTTAATGGGAGATGTCATCTGACATTCCTTCCGAGACCCCGGAGGTAGTAGGGGCGCTCAAATTTCGCCTTCCCCCCAATGTACCGGGGGAATATTCAGACCTCGCCGAGGTTTTTAGTAAGCAATGCGCTACTACTTTGCCTCCGCATCGGCCATACAACTGCGCTATTGAGCTATACCCGGGTACTGTCCCTACCAGGGGGTCCCTTTATTCTTTGTCGGCGCCGGCGAGCGCAGCCATGAAAGTATACATTGAGGAGTCCCTGGCTAACGGGTTTATCAGACCTTCCACCTCACGGGCTGGTGCAGGTTTTTTTCTTTGTTAAAAAGAAGGATGGGGGATTAAGACCCTGTATAGATTATCGGGGCCTCAACGACATCACCGTGAAGAACAGATACCCCGCTTCCACTCATGAACTCTGCATTCGAGTGCCTGCAGGGGGCATCAGTCTTTACTAAACTCGATCTGCGCAATGCTTATAATTTGGTGCGCATGCGCGAGGGCAATGAGTGGAAGATGGCTTTGAACACACACCACGGCCACTACGAGTACCAGGTGATGCCTTTTGGGCTCACTAGCGCCCCCTCTGTCTTCCAGGCGTTAGTAAACAACGTTCTTAGAGAGATGCTGGAGAGATTCATTTTTGTTTATATAGACGATATTAAAATTTTTTTCCGGATCTTCCCTCTCACGTCGGTCATGTCAGACAAGATTTGGAAGCGCTTCTTAAAGCGCAGCTATTTGTGAAGGCCGAGAAGTGTTCTTTTCACACTAACTCCATCTCTTTCTTGGGCTTCATTGTGTCGGATCCTTATGGATCCCGAGAAAGTTTCGGCGGTAGAAAACTGGCCCACGCCAGCCTCAGTATAGGAGGTACAGCGCTTCCTCTGGTTTGCTAATTTTTATAGGCAGTTTATCCGCAACTTTAGCATGGTAGCCGCCCCTATCATAGCCCTAACAAAGAAAACATCACCTGCTCGGTTCCAGTGGAACTCTAGGGCAGAGGCAGCATTTGTGGAGCTAAAAAGAAGGTTCAGCTCCAAACCCCTTCTGATCACCCCCCAACCCCTCCCTCCCCTTTGTAGTAGAGGTGGATGCTTCAGAATTGTGAGTAGGAGCTATTCTCTCTCAGCATTCCCCTCTGGACCGCAAACTTCACTCGTACGCGTATTTATCTTGTGCTTTGACACCTGCCGAAAGAAATTATGATGTAGGGGACCGGGAGCTGTTGGCGGTCAAGCTGGTGTTAGAGGAGTGGCGTCATTGGCTGGAGGGAGCTGAGCATCCTTTCACAGTCTGGACCGACTATAAAAATTTGGAGTACATCCAACAAGCTAAGACACTCAATTCCAGGCAAACCCGATGGGCTTTTTTCTTCGCCCGGTTTAGGTTTTTACTAACTTACCTTCCAGGGTCGAAGAATGTTAAACCGGATGCGCTGTCACGCATTTTTGATCAGTCTAACAAGGAATCGCTCCCTGAGCCTATTGTACCCGGTTCTCAGATCGCGGCTCCGGTGATGTGGGAGATTGAGGCGGCTGTTCAGCAGGCGTTACACTCTGACCCAGGTCTAGGTGGGGGTCCGCCTCACTGCCTGTTTGTTCCGACCCGATTACGATCTCGGGTTCTCCAGTGGGGTCACGCCTCACATCTAGCCTCCCATCGCTTTTGGTGGCCCAAACTCGAGAGCGATGTGCGGGAATTTGTCGCCGCTTGTGCAGTGTGTGCTCGCAACAAGGGCTCGCGGCTCCCTCCCTCAGGTCTCCTATGCCCTCTATCCGTGCCCAGTCGTCCCTGGAGCCACATCGCACTCGACTGTTACCGACTTGCCACCCTCCCAGGGTAACACTGTTATCCTGGTGGTGGTAGATAGATTTTCTAGGCGGCCCACGTCATCGCCCTAGCCAAACTGCCGTCAGCACCAGAGACAGCGCAGCTCATGGTGGACCACATTTTAGGGTTCACGGCCTCCCTCCCTCTGTTCTCCGACCGTGGCCCCCAATTTGGCGCAAAGTTCTGGCGCTCCTTCTGTGCCCTACTGGGGGCGTCTGTGAGCCTGTCTTCCGGCTTTCATCCGGAGGCAAACGGACAGACAGAGCGCACAAACCAGACCATGGAGAGCACTCTGCGTTGTCTGGCCGCCTTGAGTCCCACGTCTTGGAGCCGCCATCTTGCCTGGGCAGAATACGCACACAACACCTTGCGAAACACGTCCACGGGGTTTTCACCGTTTGACGCTCAGCTGGGTTACTAACCTTATTTCCAGAGCTGGAGAAGGAGGTGGAGGTGCCGTCCGCAGGGTCCTTCATTCGGAGGTGCCGGTCGGTATGGAGGCAGGTGCGCGTGTCTCTCCTGCGTGCCACCGCTACAGGTTCGGGCAATGAGGTTGGCTTTCTCATTGCCCTTACGTGTAGAATCCCGCAAACTTGCTCCTCGGTTTGTGGGTCCATTCAAGATCATCCGCAAAATCAATCCAGTCACAGTGCGCTTACAGCTTCCACACTCCATGCACATCCATCCCACCTTTCACGTTTTCTGCTTAAAACCTGTGCTGGTGAGTGCCCTCGCTCCTACCATCAAGCCGCCGCTGCCTCCCCGGTTCGTGGAGGGTGGTCCAGCTTACATCGTTCGGCGCATTTTGGCCGAGAGACGGGTGGGCAGAGGTTCCCAGTTTTTGGTTGTCTGGGAGGGCTATGGCCCTGAGGAGTGCTGCTGGGTTCCCTCCAGGAACATCTTGGACACAGCACTCATTAGGGATTTCCGCAGGAGGGCTGAGGGATCGTTTGGGGTCGTCCCTTAGTGGGGGGGTCCTGTCATGGGTTTTCTGCCCTCCTTTATTTCTGTGGTCATGCCTCCTTGGCGCGGCTAGAGGGCGCCCTTGAGTTATTTTTCCGTCCTCCGCTCCAGGTCTTTACTCTGACTTCCTTAATTCGCTGCACCTGCCCTCGTTACAGGTCAGCCATATAAAACCTGTTTTGCCCTTTGTTCTGTGCTCAGTTGTTGTCTTGCGACCAACTTAGCCGGTAAAGGTATAGGACTTGGGACACTGCATTTTCTTGTTTCAAATAAGAAAACGCAGGAAGAAAACCATTAGCTTTAGTTAGGGTTAGATCTTAGGATCTCTTTTTCCTTTTCTTTCTGCATTCTTTCTCCCTCCATTGGAGGGGTACCTGTGTTTATCTCTCTTTTCCCTGCTTTCTTTATTGAAAGCGAGAGGTTTTTAAAAAAAAATTTTCTTTTCCTACCACTCGTTTCTCGAGTCTATTCGCCCTGTTAGGGTTGTTTTCAGTTCTTTTCTGTTTCATTCACCTCCTTTGTTTTCTTCTCCTAATTTGAGAGCTCGAGGTGAATCCTCCCTTCTCCTCTTCATGGATTTTTCCACTTTTGTGGCTGTTCCTACAGGGATAGCTTCTAGACTCCTCTGATGCGTTTGGGTCTCTGAAAGTACCCCCCGTTATAAATCCAGCTGTCAGCTGTGTCTTGTATCAGCAATTCAACTCCCTGAATATAGGCGGTCTATATCTGGTTGAGGAGATTTCTCTAGCATGCTGATAGCAAAGAGCTTGAGGCCTGCAATGTGAGGCTAGTATATGTTCCACCAGCTTCAGCTGTTGCTCATGCCACATTTAGTAGGAAATTCCATCTGCTCTTAATGAGGCACCTGTAATATTGCATTGTATATATTGCATTATCTGAATGGGCCCATTGGTGCACTTCTGGTCTGATTAATGTTGTAAATGGCACTCTGCAGTACAGGTTTGGCCACTTCCACGATCAAGTAAGGTTATTAGAATTTTGTTCATGCAAGGTACTGTTTGTCCTCTGAAGCTTGTACTGTTCTCACCTCAGTTAAAACATCTGGCCTCCACAACTTTCATGCAGTCACTGACTGTTCAGTAGTACCCCTGCCTTCCACCACCACACACCTAGGGCCCTATCTTACACCCGGTGCTAAGCGGCGCTAACCCAAACACAAGTGTCTTTGCTATCTTACACCCGGCGCATGGTTCATTATAACGCCTTGCGTTCACGTTGTTTAAATACCATGTATTCTTGCGCCCATTACAAGTGAACTGGGCGTGTTGGTCTTAAAATGAGGAGTGGCCAGGATTATTTTTGGTGTATTGCTATCTTGAGCCAGCAGAAAGCGCTTGCGCTAAAACCACCACAAACCTGGTCTAAAGTCATGTCGCAGTTGTTTACATGTTATTTTAACGGCGCATACAAGTGCGTCTACATAGGCGTGTGCACAACGCGCGTACACCCTCCTGTCTGTTACACGCAGGGGCGCGCACAAGCATGACTAAAAATATCAAGATTGCAATGTGAAATATTATTATTGTGTAGGCTATATAAAAAAATGGTCCATAGGTCAAAGACCACATAGCTACATGTCCCTCAGCCAAGGGGAATGCCGAATTAAATTGCTTTCAGCCCACTCCATCAACATCCAGGCGATGTGCGATGGTACGGGTAAGGTTACATGTAGGCTATAGACTATTCGCAATTATCCTGGATCAATCTATGACTTAGCCTATATTTACCAATGATTCCTGTAATCTTCTGGGGGGGGGGGGACAATCTTCTGTTACGGGACAATGGCTATCCATTAAAAATGGCTTTCCATTTGCTGATAACACCAATATCAAGCCTAATGCGTGAATTATCATTCAATGGAAAACTTGCGCACTGCAATACACGGACATTTGAGTTCTGAAAATGCGCTTCAGATGTCATTACAATACAGCTCTGTTCATCTAGGCCTACAGCCTAGAATGGTTTTGACTGAAAAAAGTTCAAAACCTTGTCCAGTGAATATTGCATTTTTTTTTTTTTCAAATAGCCTAAGCTACAGCGGATTCACTGTGCATAAGGTTTTTTCCAAAGCGGTTAAACAACAGAGATAAATGTCACCATGTTAACTGAATTTGAACCTTAGTATTCTTCGTCCTTCATATTTTTGAAATTACAGTGACCAGGTTTCCATACTCTCAGCTTATTAAAACCCAGCTGATTTCACTTGTTATTCAGTAACTGAACAAAACGATTTTAAAGAGAACTAAGCGTCTTATTAGAAACAAAAACAAATTTGCAGCACGTTACACAATTCACAATTAATTTCAATGCCATTCTCTGCATGTGCGCTGCATGTTTTGTTTCCTCTGCTGTAAATTGCACGGTTCACGGTCTTCCTGGGAAAGTGGATTGTTTTAAAGCATTACGCTACGAGTAAAACAGGTTGGTCACATTTCCATAAACAGGACATTATAAAACAAGGGGAAATATGCATGAACATATGGGTTGCCAACCTGATAGCTTTATTTTATTTAGTGTCATCATGAAGGCAAAATAACGGTATTTACATTATTAATCAATATTACTATGCAGGTAGCCTAATGAACTTCGGATGAAGCTTAAACTCCATGAGAACAGCCTCATGGAATTGATGTTTGACACTTTCATTGCATAATCAAACAAAATTCGCTAACAAGCAGGCTAATTTGGCGCTTTCTAATGTGAGACTGAAGCCATTGATAGCTTATTCTCAGCTGTTGCAGGTCCTTTTAACAAAATTTAACCGCATATATTTTGTAAAATAACAACCCTGTCAGGAATTACCGGGAACGCATAGGCTAATGGTTAGTCCGAATAATATTGATCATACTATTGATCCATTTAGCCTATTCCTTGATTGCACTAAACACGCATGAGCATGTCTGTTTCGCCATCAAGCAATCTGCCAAGGTGGAAAAGCAGGCTTTTAAAGGGAATGGGATATAACATTTTGATTGGTTTATTGCATGTCACGCCCAAGACACACCTATAATTAATGAAGAGACTAGGTTCAGCACATTTGCACGTTGCGTTGTGCTTAGCGCCCAAAAAACACGCCGCTAAAAGAACAAAGATGGACTTGGACATGCCCTAAATGGACTTTACGCCATGCGCTTTGACCAAGCACCAAGATCGCCAAGATAGAGCGCCTACTCTCCTACCAGCGTACGGCTACCACATGACCGCAGCCAAGTGGCCACTTCCAAATGCAAAAATAATCCCACAGTGGTTTATTTTCTGCCTATTATGAATACCTTTTAAATAATTCCATATTTAATCCTCAAAAAGACACCCTGTTTTTATCTCAGCACTCTTTCAACTAACATAAGGTATGTGACATCAAAACCCAACTGCTACTGTAATTGGGATGGCAGGTATGCCATCCGCCAAGTTACGGCTTGGTGGGGCATGCCCCATACCTATACAGCAGCGAGAATTTGGCACTTTTCAGGGTTTCCTACAGAAGTAACCACAATGACCATAGACTCTCAGCCCTTAAAAACATTAACTTCTGTATGTTCTGACCTCATGTAACCACACAGCATTCAGATACAACTTCACACATCCACACAATAAAGCCCCAAACATGGGTTATTTTGCCGTTTTTCTCCTTCCTCTTCCGCTTCTTCTTCTTCTTTCCATTTTCCTGCCAAACTGCCGGCCTCCGTCGCGATGTTATCCAATGGGGAGAATTATTATTTGAGGGTATGGTCCGTATACCTGCTCATCAAGCTTATCGTCGGTATCATAGGCAGCCGTCAGATCGACGAAAACGGCTCCGGCCTTCTTCTTGAACGAAAAGCTGTCCTCGATGTCTTGGGTCATCAAAGTGACTTAGTCTACGGTCGATCTCCCACGTTGGAACCCGGCCTGCTCCCTAGGGAGCAGCGGGTCGACGATCGGTTCGATGCGGGCGTAGATAAGACGCTCGAGGATCTTGAAGGGGATGCAGAGCAAAGAGATGGGACGGTAGCTCTTAGGATCCCCTTCAGGCTTATTCGGCTTAGGGATCGCGACAACTAGGGCTCTTCTCCAGATTTTGTGGATCTTGAGTTGGCGCAAGCAGGAAGAGAGGAAAGTTCTTAACCAGGACTTCAGGGCAGGTGCGGCATGGAGTATAAGCTCCGGGCAGATGGAATCAGGGCCCGGAGCTTTTCCTGGCTTTAGGTGCTGGAGGGCGGCAGCGAACTCCTCCGGTGTGAATTCACCGGAGATGTTATCGCTGCTAGATGTTGGGGCCCTCCAGAGGTCAGACACTTCTTTTGCCACGAGTCGTGATGACTCACGTTCTTTACCCTCGTATACCCCATTTTTCACAAATTGTGATGCGATTTTATTTGCAGAAATGGGGCAGTGACGAGGGGAGTGTCTTGACCTGCCAGTGAGGTTGTTCAGGATACTCCATGCCTTGCGGCTGGAGTGCGAGAAGTCGATGGAATTGACAGCCTCCTCCCAGCGCTCTTGTCTCCTCCGGCTGAGTCTTGACAACAGGGCTGTGACAGCCCTGTTTGACTCGGTTCCGGCAGGAGCCCGAAGGAAAACGCGGTAGAGGTTCTCGCACTCTGCATCCCAGCACGGTTTGTAGCTATTGCGACGTCCGCGTGGGATGGATTTCTTGGCCGCTTTCACTAACATGCCGCAGAAGTCCCGGTATGCCTCATCCACGTTGTTGGTATTAGGCGATGGAAGACGCCACGTGGATTTGTTAGTGAGGAGGCGGAAGCGTTTCCAATTGGCCTTACGGAAATTCCATCGCTTCACCGGCTCACTCGGGATAGAGTCCACGAGTTTAGGCATGGTTATCAGCGATGGTCGATGTTGGGACCGCGGGAACTTTCCGAGCACACGTCTGTCAAGGAGCCGGTTGTCTACACCGACACTCGCAAATGCCACGTCAGGATTCGTCCCAGTGTTCCAGCGACCGGAGAGAAAGCTGGCTGTACCCTTTGGATTGTATAACAGGGCCAGGCAGTTGTTGGCTGCCCAAGCAGCTAGGTTCTGTCCGTTGAGTGTGTTGGTATTGTAACCCCAGTCTTCATGCTGACAGTTAAAGTCGCCAGCATAGAGACAGGGGTGGGGGAACACCGGGACAGACACCGGCGTGAATCGCGAGAGGGGAGGCTTGTAGACGTTTACAATTTTAAAACCGGCAACGTCCACGCACAACCACTCAATCTCCGAGTCAGCCGGAGATTAGTCGGCGAGAGTCCAGCTCAGCCTTTCATGGACAAACGTGGCAAGGCTGTGTATCCTGCTTAGGATAGACCCAGCTAGTGTGAAATTTGGTAATACTAGCTTGTCTGCTGAAACGCAGTGGGTCTCCTGGAGGAGGATGACGAGGGCCTTGGTGGTATAGGCCAGCTGCTCGATGATGCTGATCTTGCTGGAGGTGAGTCCTTCGGTGTTCAGCTGCAGTATTCTGGGTTGGAGGCCAGCGGAGTAAACACCACCGGCTCTCCTCTCCGACTGCAGCCGAGCACCAGCCCGGGTGAGGGCCCTTAATTGGCAAATTCTGTTTCGCTTATGACTACGATTGGCAGTCATAAGTTACCGTATGGCACCGCGGCCTCACCTGCAAGCTGCTCCGCCTGCTGCCGGACAGGCACATGGTCAGTATGATCCTGGAGCTTGTCCGAAATCGCAGCTTTAACCTCAACACCGGTAGCGGACAGCAAAGCAGGTTACGACGCCTCAAGAACGGCGTCCCCCAGGGATCTGTCCTGGCCCCCCTCCTTTATAATATCTACACCTATGACTTGCCTGATACAGTCTCACGGAAGTATGCCTATGCGGATGACCTCGCGTTGGTGTACTCCGCTGGAGACTGGCAGTCATTGGAGGGGACTTTGAGCCAGGACATGCAGACACAAGTGGCATACCTCTGGAAATGGAGGTTGAAGCTCAGCGAGGCAAAGACGGTGTCGGCGGCCTTCCATCTTAACAACAGGGAGGCTAAACGTGAGCTCCGAATATATATTGGCGGAACACCCCTGCCATGCTGCGCTGAGCCAATTTACCTCGGCGTGACATTGGACAGGTCGCTCACGTTTGCTGACACCTTGAGTCACTGCGCAAGAAGTTAACATCTCGTGTGGCATTGATGAGGCGACTAGTCGGGTCAGGCTGGGGCGCCGACGCAAGAACATTGCGTACGGCAGCCCTGGCCCTTGTTTACTCGAATAGTGAGTACTGCGCACCGGTATGGTGTCGCAGTGCCCACACCCGCCTCATCGATACGCCCATCAACGAAGCCTTGCGCATTGTGACAGGATGCCTCCGTCCCACTCCCGTGGACAATCTTCCCATTCTTGCAGGCATCCAGCCCGCTGGGCTCCGCCGCGCGGGAGCCACAGCACGTCTCGCGTGCCGGGCCATGGAGCCAAACCATCTGCTCCACGAAAGGCTCACTGTAATTACTGAGCCTCCCCGGCGCCTTAAGTCGAGACACCCATTTGTGCCTGCCGCACAGGAATTCCTGCAGCAACGCAGTGATCTTAACATCAGTGCGGCACGGTGGGCGGATTACATCTGGAGCACGGAGTGGGAGGAGAACACCTCTAGACTCCGTGACTTCATCCCAGACGTCGGTTTTCCCCCTATTGGGGTGGACCTGCCTAGACTGGCGTGGGTGAGGCTTAACCGCCTCCGGACCGGCGTTGGGCGCTTCCGCTCATCGATGTACAGATGGGGCTTGGCTTCTTGCGCAGCCTGCGAGTGTGGCGCAGAGGAACAAACCGCAGACCATGTCATCCTGGACTGCCCGATTTATCGGGCACCCAATGGGATGCATGGTCTGTCGGTTCTGGGTGACGACACGGTGACGTGGCTACTGGAGGTGTGCCCTGAAAGATAGTCCGGGTGAACCCCCCCTAGGCTCGGGGTGGTAAAAGGATAGCCCCTCGGCCCCGAGCCTGGGGATGTGGAAAAAGAAGATCCTACCCAAACGACAAAGAAGCTTATCGTCCAATAAAAACGCTTCATACTAATTTTTTTTAATGTTAATGTAGCTAATGGCTTCATGCTTTCCAAGAAGCTACTGTGGCTTAGTGGTTAAAACTGCAGTCTCTCACACAGTGGATAGTGGGTTCGAGCCCAGCAGAGCACATGTGTGTTTTCCACAAAAACAATGTGCAACTGTTAAGTACTTTTAATTTCTTAGACTGTTATTATTTTCACATTGACACATTAACGTATTTTTATTGCAAAGGCAAAAGAGGTTTACAATATTAACTGTTCAATGTTTCACTTGTATTATATCACACCCTCCCCAAACCGGACGCTCGCTTTTGTCTGGTTTGGGGAGGGTGTTACGCTCTGCTCTTGCGGTCATGACTGACTGTGGAAACCCCTTGCCTCGGCCAACATTTCTTTATTCATTAATTTCTTCACTTCAGCTCTGTTCACTTTATCCTTTTTACACATAACACAAGGTCACCATAAAATTAACTACTAGGAAAATTAAGAATTTACGATAATAGCCTACATTAAGAATTGAGGATAGCCTCTTTTAAGCAGCAAGCCTTTAAGCGATCGGATTTATAAACCGCCAATTCCCCAAACATATCTGATTCATGGTTAGTCACTTATAAATAAATAGATAGCCTCCGAATGTGGCTCTAGTCTACGCTACTCTGCTGATAATGTAGCTTACTGCAAACACTTTTAATTATAATAATAATAATAATAATAAGAAGAAGAAGAAGAAGAATCTCTGGTATGTACTTTCTTAGTAGTATTTACTGTTTTCTTTCTGGCTAAGATTCCTGGGAAATATGCGTTGTCCAATTAAGCTTGTTCGCCAACGTTACTTCCTGCTTCTTGTCAGGAAGCAGAAACAAGCTAGGCTACTACAAAGCGAATCAACATGCATTATAGCCTACATTCATTGCACTACAGAAAACAAAACTAAACCTAGCTGTCTGGTACCAAAACATTTCCCGCAGGTAACGTTCTACACTACCGGAAAAAAAAACTCACTAGCTCACTCGCTAGCTCGTAGCCCACACATGGAAGGTTGGAGTTACGCATCCGGCTTATAGCCTAATGTTAAATGCATTTCATAGAATACTAATAGCCCTATTTTAAAACTGTATTTCGATATTTTACTGATGCAAACTATTTAGGCTGTACTAGCTATTTAGGCTGTATGTCTTTCAGCTAGAATGTGTTTGCGTCTAGCCCATTGTGCATGTATGTCTCCATGTAGACTTGGTTCATTAATTTACATGCTTCTTCATGATCCATAGCTCAGGTGGTGCTGTTCATTGTATTTCATTACACATTAAATACTGCTCATCTACAAACTCTTAATGTAATTGTGTGCTGTCTGTAATAGGATAACTGTTCTCATTCTTGTCAATAGAGGGCGTTATGGTTAAGCGAATGTCTGCATACATTTCTTTGGAATGCATGTCTCTCTCCGTGTTTATCTTCATGCATTATTCATCATTAGTTAGCTATAAAAAATAAGTGATATCAGATCAAAAACGTCTATGACGTAAAAAAAGCCAAGTTACTCACGCATAGCCTACATAGCGCTGTCCATAAGTTCTTAATTCCAACTTGCAAAAACTAGGCCTGCCTTTAAAAGTCTTGATATCAAAATGTGGCCAAGTTACAACTAACAATATTGCCTATCGTAGCTCACACTAAATAAACTAGCTCTATTCCAAAGCAATGCTATCCAAACTTTCCTAAATTATTTAATGCAGCTTGGCCCTGTGTTTCTTCATCTTACCATCTCAAGAGAATGTGGTCAATGAAACTGTATGTGCCACATCAAACTGCAAAATTAAAATTATTTATAGTGGAAATACTCTGATTCAGATGTGTTACACTTAGAAATTAAACAGAAAAATTACTACACTATAGGGCATGTTTGAACAATTGTCTGCATCCACTGCTTTGGGTCTATGAAAAGCACAGAATGAATAAAATGTATTATTATTATTATTATTATTATTATGTATTTATTAATTTATTAATTTGGATTTCTATCAAAACCTGTGTGGTCCTACAGAGCATAGATATCATTGTGTTCACAAAATTCTGCAAATATCATCATTTTTATCTGCATTTATTTATTCATCACCCCTTTCTCTATTGTACATGATGTTTCTTCATATAAATGTCTGTTTGTGAATTGTAAAGAATGCTGTAGCAGCAGTTAACATTTTAAAACCTGTACATTTTCTAAAGTAAACTTGCCAACAAAGTACAACCATATCCTTTCTGGAGTGTAATTATTCATCAACTGTTAAAAACATTCATTGAAATCATATGTTGTTCCATGAGGCACAATCTCTTCACATGCAAAGATGAAGAAACACAGGGCCAAGTTGCATTAAATCATTTAGGAAAGTTTGGATAGCATTGCTTTGGAATAGAGTTAGTTTATTTAGTGTGAGCTACGATAGGCAATATTGTTAGAAAGAATACCAAACCCGGACTACTTCGCTAGGACTAACCCGAGATAAGGAGGACTGGAGCACAGAGCTCAGAGCAAAAAACATTTTTTAATACGACTGACGTTTCGGCGTCAACGACGTCTTCTTCAGAGTCAAACGGAAATTGATGACTTCCGTTTGACTCTGAAGAAGACGTCGTTGACGTTGAAACGTCAGTCGTATTAAAAAATGTTTTTTGCTCTGAGCTCTGTGTGCTCCAGTCCTCCTTATCTCGGGTTAGTCCTAGCGAAGTAGTCCGGGTTTGGTATTCTTTCTATTCACTGGTCCTTTTGTTGAGCACCTACAGTTCCTTTTAAAGGCAGGCCTAGTTTTTGCAAGTTGGAATTAAGAACTTAAGTAACTTGGCTTTTTTTTACGTCGTAGACGTTTTTGATCTGATGATGATTTACCATTTAAAGAGTAACTACACCCACTGTCTCAGCCTGTCTCCGCCTACTACACAATTTTGAAAAATACTTTGTGGGGTGAGTGAGGGAGAGGGGTGGGGGCGGAGGAGCGGTGTAGTGTGTCCATCGTCATTTGCATAAATTAACGTACATTGTACAAATTATTTCGTATAACTCTGATCAAACTGTCAAACTAGACATTGCACATCAAATATGAATCAAGATTCAGCAACTGCGTGGCCTATTTCTCACCTCAAATATTTTCAGAGACATATTTTAGTGGACTATTTAGGTGGAATAAGAGAATTGAACAGGACGCCACGTTGTTCCGGTTTTAAAACGTGGAGGCGAAACAAAAGTAACGTAGCGGGTCTAACCAATCAGGTTGTGCCGGCTGTTTCCGTTGTGGGCCACAACAATTATCTATATGACAGAGGTACCTCCAAAGATGTACTCTGACATCATGATTGGGGCAGGGGCAGTGTGGGGAGCAGAAAGAAAATATCAACCATTAGGGGCAGCACAAAGACGCTTTTGTACCAGTTTCTTATGATATACAATATTATTTCAGAATTGTTGAAATAACGGAATGCATGAATAAGTTTTATTATAAGGTAGGCAGACAAACACGTTTACAGCAAAAAAAAGTGATCTAGAGTGTAGTTACCCTTTAAGATAACTTGCAGATAGAGCCAGATTTTACCATTTGTAACAGGATTACACCATACGTCTCAGAACCTTATAATATACTGGTAGGAATAGGTAGAAACAGGTTAGATAAGATATTTTCTAGGAATATCATTACATCTTTGAGTAAAATGCTAATTGATGGCATACAAATTTGCCATGTTCACTGGGTAGGATTCAGAAAAAAATTCTGTCAATATTGTTTCCAACATCCTATGTGTACCAAACGTTTCCCAGGTACAGATTCAAACATGGCCAATTCAAATAAATGTTTGAAATCCATCCAGGGTCCACCCAGACTCTACTGCAGGCCCAGCCCCACATCCACTATATAGTACTGTTCTCTATGCTCCAGAGGTTTTAGGAAGATACATTTTGGAGCAGAGCTTCTTCACAACCTTTCTAATGCATCCCCTGAAAATATGGGGATGGTTATTTTTCCCTGACCTGAGTAATGCGTCATTGAACTATGTCATTTTCTGTTCCATTATTTATTAGGGTAGTACCTGTTTCGAATGTTTTGACTGTCCAGTAGAATATAATTTGTACTGAGGAAAGGAGAGCATACTAGAATGTATCAATAAACAGGTTAATTGGCTTCAGACAAGGTTCATTACTACTCAGTGAAAGAGATGGCTCAGCTACTTGGGACAGCTGTTGTACTGTGCAATTTGTATAGCATAAATTTTAACTGCCACCAGAAATAATACTAGCATAGGTGGATGCATGACAGTTTCGGTTACGTGTTTTTATACTCTTGGGATGTAGGCCTGTGTGCTAGTGAAATGCACGGGAGCTCTTTTTCACAATACTGTAGTTGCTAACCAATGTAACAAGTATAGCATTGTGAGTTTGCACGTGAACACATCAGGAAGGTTGCTTTTTGAATGGCGTCATCATTTCCATTAATAAGATGAAAGGGATTATAGTCAGGCTGTCTGGTATTAGTATGAAGGCAAAGTGCTTTCTGTGATTAAGTGTTCAGTGGTGATTAATAGGCACATTGGATAGCTAACAAATCGGAGTGATTTAAGAAGCAAGAGTCTGCCTTTGGCTCTTTGATTTAGAATGGCATCCTGCTACTCTGTGCAGGGGGGAACAGAATCCATGTGTCAGTCCTCTACTATGCAGCCAAATCTGGTTGCCAGCCCAAGGTTTGGTAGCCATCCTGTATATATACCAGTATAGGAGGATATGCGTATATAGTATACTGTATGTATCATTCATAAAGAAAATTACATCAGAAAATCAAACTTATTTTATACTTTCTACTTCACAAACTTCAATTTATCACTAACATTGAATTAAAAGGGAACCGCAATTTAATTAACTGAAATCACCTAAAAGTGGCTCTAGAATGGAATATCATCTTGCTGCATACGTATATATATATATATATATATATATATATATATATATATGTTCTGTAAATGGGGGTCATTGAATATGAATGTGGATTTTGCTAGAGATTTTCTTTACTAGTATATGCCTCAATGCTGCCCTCTGTGGTTTTAAGGTTTGTATTACAGTGACTTTTGCATCTTGCATTACTGTATTTTTTGCATTGAATTGTTGCAACTCTAAATCAATTTTTTCTGTCTGAATATGTTTCCCTTATATTAAAATATCTATTCTTTTTTCCATATTCATTTTAAATATATTCCCTTTTTTCCTTCTTCATTTTAATAGGCATGATGTTATTCATTTTTCAAATGCATAGTAAGTACACAAACATACACATGAATTCATGCATGCACTCATACACATACGAGTTACATATTGTGTTTTACATTCATGTGGATCAAAGTTTGTATTTGTACACCGGGGGTGGGGGGGGGGGGGGGGGGGGGGCGGCTGGCTACACTCGTCATGTGTCAGATGTGTATCTGGGCCTTCTATGTTCTTGTGTTCTGTGCTCTTGTGCACAGGATTTGTGTTCCTTCACAACATGGTATTTTGTGGTTTAAATGAAGCAGGAATGCTGTGGTATTGAGATGTTTAAATGGCCTCCCCTTCTCTCTGCATCGTGCGTTAATAGAATCAAGGAGACACCCAGTGCGGTGCTGTGAAAGACGAGTCTTGAGTGAGGCCTGGGCGCGGGCAGACCGGCTTTGAATACACTAATGAATGTGAATATAACATTTTCGCCTTTGTTAGCGCTGCTAGTGTGGTGAAAGCCCCTGCCTCATTCTATAATGTCCATTTACAGTATATGGTTATACACCTACTCTTGGTCTTATAAAGCCATGTTTGATCGTGGCTAGGATATATTAATGAATTGGTTTTCTTTCAAGTGCTAGTGGTGCAGCCATAAAAAGGGAAGTGTTTTATCGGGGCTCTTTTAACTGTCAGTGCAGAAGAGTAACAATTGAACGGGATGCGAAAAGGAACTGAACCCTGTACCAGATTGTGCAGGTGAAATCTTGTTGGTGGCTGGACTAACCGGCATGTGCAGAGATCTGCCACTATCCACTTGATATTCTTCTATCAATCATTGACAGAAGCCTTAATCCTAATCTAAGACAAATGGTGCCAAATGGTTAATCCTGTTACTGTGTATTAGGGACAGGTTGCCTGCACGGAGTAGCTGACATTATTCAGCAATATAATCTCTTTTTAGAACTGCTTGAGCGAACAGATTGTTCTCTCAAGCAATTAAACATAATGAAATAATTAGCATAATGGCTAATTGATAAGCAAACCACAAGAACTTGATTAGAAGCAAGGCTCTGAAAAAGGTGTATTCCCCAAAACACAAGCAAACACACACATACACACACACAATCGCACAATACAATACACAAGTGCTCTGCCTACAATACACAATGCCTGATCACAAAAGGAGAGCATCCCTTTACACGCGCACACACACACACACAGGAGAGTACCTGCACCGTGATCACAGACAGAGAGGGTACACAAAAATGGACACAGACTCAGGACCCCTCCTGCTGGGCAGGAATGCGTACTCAAGGCCCAGGCTCTGCTTCCCCCACAGGGCCGAGGACTGATTGCTGCTGCCTTTGACCGCTTGTCCCTTTGAAGTCCTGCTTTCCCCCATTTTCTCCCACTGAATAGGACATTAACATTTGGTATAGTTGGTTTTGTACAGTGAGGGAGATGGGGGGTCCAACAGGGGGGACTCCGACAATCTCCACGCTCCCCCTTGTTGCAACAACAGACCTTCTCCCATATGGGGTTGCGACTGTGGGATGGGGCTTGTTCCTTTTTACCCTCTGAGTGATTGTTGAGGCTGTGCATGATGCAGTTGTCAGTTGGAAATGTATCCATTTCAGGCAGGAAAACAGCCCTGTTAGAGTTTAGAATCAATACACACCTAGCACCCATTTGAAAATAATATTACCATACAATGCAACATGCAAAAAACATTTTTAAGGTTTTTAAACAACATAGTATCAAGTCACATTATTAAATATCTAAAGTAACATTCACTACATTATAACATACAGTATGTTATCTTATTATTTGCTATAGCACATGACAACATATTGCACAGCATTGTACTATACTCAATATTGTGAAAAGGTAGACGGCCTAATTAGAAATTGTCATCATTGAATAAGACACGGGCCATATTCACAAAATTCTTTCAAAGAAAAAAGCCACAAAGCTTCCAAAGAGAATATTTTGAGTCTCTAAAATATTTCTTGTTTTCTTTTGAAACTGTCAAATATTTTCTTAAGAACGTAGTAACTACCTTCTTGCAAAAGCTAAAATTTTACATTTTGCTGTGTATTATTGTTCATACATATTTCAGAGTTAAATATAGTTAAATAATGCAAAATCCAGTTAAATACCGTTAACTCTGTTTGTGTGGCTTCATTCTAACCCTAACCAAAAAAATTTGAATCGCCTTGAACCTCTGTGTTATTGTATCCTGATTAAGAAGCTTTGCATTTTTTGTATAAACAACCGAAAAGCAGCTTATTCCTTTCATTTAATTGGGTCTGGTGTGATAACATTACCTTTGTGCCCTTCATTAGCTGGAGGTCAGATTTAAAATAATTGGAAATGTTTTTCAACTAACTTAATTTCATCAAACAATTTAATTAAATTTTATATAATTTCAAAATCTCAGTCCCAAATATGGCTCCAGGATGGATCCATGTCAAGTAAAGTTCAAAGAGATGAGTGTGGGCACAGGGAGTGTCAGGGGATATGATTTGCATGCTCTGTTGAAAGCTTAGTTTTATTTTATTTGCTTGGCCAGAAGGGGGGTGGGGTACAGAATGTGAAAGAGACTCAAACTAAACAAGAGCCCACTGCCTCCATGGTGACATCTTATCTAATAATCCAGAGATGGAGAGTGATGTCAATGATGAAGTGCTTCCTGCCTCCCACAGCAGCTCCAATGATTTTTGGAGAAATATATACTGTATCATACATAGGGCTTTATCTCCTATGAGATTTCCCAAAGAAAAACAAATAAAGGCTCAATATCCTTACAGTCTATATGTGTGAAAGGAGATCTTTAGGGCCATGGTTTCCCTGTTTAAATTGGGATATTGATTGAGATCATCCAGTACAAAACGGCGAAATGGAATAAGCAACTTCCATACCATATTCCTTACTTGTACTTGTTGAAGGCTGATTGTACAAAGTGTGCATTCATTATCAAATTGTATTTTCTCTTGTGATGGTCAGAGGTGGAAAGTTCAGGGGTCAGAAAGTAAAAGTCCCGCCATGTTTTTCTTCCACCCTTGCACTCAGCCAGCTCATTTCTCTAATTGGTTCTACCTCCTGGCTGAAGAATTGTGCTAATTAGCAAATGCAGGTGATTGGAACAAAATACTGGGGTGGACCTTTACTTTCTGAACCTGGATTTTCCACCTCTGGTGATGGTGGTGTGGAAATACAAATGCAGAGTGATTGTGTTTGTGATTTCATAGCCGTGAATTATCCCTCAGTTAAATGGATCATTTGGAATAAGGCAAGAAGAAGCACTGATAAAAAAAAATATTGTTCTTGGAATTCATATATCAGAAAGGGCACTTTAAAAGATCCTAGGTAGTTCTACACATCTGCACGGCAATGTTCTGAAATGGTCTGCATATAAAAATGATTGGCGCTTGCTAGAGGCGAACTGTATCTGTTGAAATGGATAAAATATTCTTCTTGCATGTTTCTGTATTAGTATGGTGCAAATTGTCTTAAAGACAGCTATAGGTTCACATGAATTTGTTATTTAAGTCAGAGGCACATGAAGTTCAATTTGGTGCAATATTATTTTATGTAAACATTAAAGTTAGTATAAACGTGTAGATTACGATAAAGATTAAGGGGTACGGTTAGGAACGTCACATCCATGGTGAACAGCATCATTTTCTTGGACAGATCTGCCTGTCTGTAGTCACACCCATCCCTTTAAAAAAATGCTGTGATAATGTAGATGACTACTGCAGACCTCTGGTGGTGACTGAGTGTGTGTGCCGACAAGTCTCCAAAGTTGACATTTCCGTGTAATACCAGCAGGCGGCACAATTTAGCCATGAATACGTTTGCTAGTTGTGTGCTGTAAGGGTAACAAAACCGGTTGCATTGTCTGTTGCCACTTATTGGATGAGTGCAGAACTGTATCAATACGGCATTCCATTGCGTAAACTTTTTTTTGTCTTAAGCAATTAAGTAGAACCTGTTATCAAAATGAGCATTATACTTATTCGGCAAAAGCCTTCTTTATTGTTTCATTATTAATGACGTCAAGCACTGTATATTTGTATGTGTGCTTCCCTCGCCTGTGAGATGAGAGCATGCTTCAGTTTTTCACTGAGATATGCGCGACTAAAGATCCACTGAAGGCTTGGGTGCAGCTTTTTGCTATCATAGAAATGAATTAGTGGTGTATTATGGAATATTTTCACCTAATCTGTTGTGCTTGCACTGGGCCTTCTCTGCTAGCGCAGGACGACCTTGCGTTATCATGGGCAGTCACAACATCGTGAGACTTCCCCTCTCAGACCACTGAGTAGCCTCAGTGCTCTTGCAGGGTAATAACTCAAAGGCCACAAAGAACCGGGATTTCCCAGCCACCCTCTAATGCCTGTGAGTTGGAAGAACATTCTGAGCGTGCCGAATGCATCACGCTCAGGCATGCATAATTTTCACGCGTGTACTTTCATATCTCTGTTCACAGAGCTCTGCCATTTTTGTTTCTGCCCTGCCCATGGTTTTCTTTACCGCGACTTGTCTGAACTGTTGAAAAGTGTGCATACAGTATATACAATGGAATATTCGTGTGAAAAGTGTAACATTCTGAATAGGAAATCTCTTTTCCTTCCAAATCACTCCGGAAATGCTCAATGTCATAATTATCCCACGACAGACAGCTCCAAACTTTCCCATATTGGAAGGCTTGGCAGAGGTACAACAAGAAGTCCCGATGCAGTACTTAATAATGAAGGGATTTGTCTAGCGATGTCCCTGGATGAGTGATTAAAGTCCAAAACATAATAACATGGTTGGCATATTCGCGGTTTATTCATCCTAACTCTTCAACCCATTTAACAAGTACTGCATTAAATACAACCAATATGACTATAACTGTTGTTTTTATTTATTGAAAGTCTGCCATTGTAGATAAATGACTAAAGAATTTTAAACAGGTTACTGGCATTAGTTCTTGGCATCTTGCAACTGCAGTGCAAGCAAACAAAACAACCTTCTTTATCAGGGTTTGGCGGAGAGTAGCGCATGGATAATATTGCAAATGAAAGGCTTTTCACACGGGAATTTAAAGGAAAGTGACGACAGTATACTGTGCTGGGACATCCCTATTGCCTGAAGCAGGATGACAATTTTTGCTACATGACAAAGCAGTTTTGCTACATTTTGCATACATGTACATAATGTGATAACAATGGCATGAACAATAACATAGCTGATCAATTCCCTCCAGAATGTAAATGTGTAATCTATTTCCTTTATATCCTCCTGAGCCCCGGCAGAAAGAAGTATTTCATTTATTTTTACATAATACAAGTGCCTTGGATGACAAATGCATGTTGCAGTGAAAATATTTGAAAACATATTTATTTAATTTTTATTGAATGTCCCTAGGTTTCAGCATAGAAGAATATGGTTCTTGAGATTAAGACCAGAGACTCATGTCCCCTACCGGGGACAAAAAAAAAAAAGGTTAGGTTTTAGGAGAGCATGTGCCCAGACTTTGCAGGAGCCACTAAACTATGAAAATTGCCCAATAGGTTGAAGCTATCGCTTCTCAGGCAGGCATTGTTTCGGGACACATTTGTATCTTCTGGAGCTTATTGAGAACTCTTATTCTTATTCTGTATTCTCCCAAATGGAGGCAGCTCATGCTCCATGAATACACTTTGGATGGGGTGGGGCTCTTCGTAGGGAGAGAGTGTATTCATTCAGCAACTTAAGGAGCAGAAGCTAATGCCTTGTGCTAAGATCACTGGCTCACTGAGGGTCAGTCCTGAACAAAGTCTGTATGTTCATAAGGACACAGCAGCTGCTGCTGCTGCTGCTGCTGGTGCATCAATGAATCCCACAGATCACTCGCTTAAAAGTCCAGCTGTGGACCTTTAAGCGACCACACACACACACACACACACACACCCTCTCCTCCCCCGTACAGTTACTGTACAAAAAAGCCCCAGCTGAACGCTTAACAGCACTCTGGTCATCAAACACTCTGACCCGTTAAATTGAGTTTCTGGGAGTGCGTCCGTCTGTTGCTGTTAATTCTCCTCCTTAAGATCGTCGCTGGCAGTCAATGGCAAACCGCTTAGCCCACAAACAAGGAGATGGGCCACGTCCACCCGCAGGTCAAGAGGCTGTTGTGTTTGATCAAGCGTCACTTTGGAGCCCTTTGTCATTCAAATCAATGAGGCCATTAATATTTCAGCTTCCTATTCAGCAGGAGGGAGGATATGTTTTACCTTCCTCCTTTATCCCTCTCTTCTGAGTGCGATTGAGGAAGGTGTGCATGTCTGGACTAGAACCATAGAACTGGGCAGTTGACAGTCTTCCCATTGTGAGACACCCATTGGCTGTCAGTCAATCTGGTGCATCAGGTTCAGAAAGTTCTAGAAAATGAATGGTGAAGCAACACTCAGATTAGGTAGTCAGTAAACTGCGAATTGTGCCCCTTAGCCATAGGAGAATAGCTTCTGGACTTGATGGATGAGTTCTGACAGCACTGCCCCAGAAATGTAAATAGAGGAAGTGGAGGGTATCACAAAGAGGATCCCCCCTCCACTCCCCAGCCAGGAACCTCCCCACACTCTCACGTCCCCCTGGCCAGAACGTCATACGGGGAGGGGTGTGGAAAACCCTCCAGGAGTTGAATGAGTTGAAAGGAGTTAATCCAGTGTTTAGAAACACAGGATATTGCTAATTTAGGGGATGTAGTGTTGCCCCAAGAAGGAAACCCAGCTAATATGTATCGTTACTCACAAGATTTCCACAATGTTGTGTTGATATGTGAAGCAAATACGGGAAGCAAATGAAGGTCAAATCAGAGGACACTGAGTATTCACAGGGCAATATTGTTGTTATTTTTATTATTTATAAATAAAAACATTTATACATTGTTTGCGTTATTTGTTTGTCATTTATTTTATTTTACATGTATGCAACAAAATCGCTCTGTAAAGTTGACATCCTGCTTCAGGCAATTCATGTTCCAGTGTAATCTGCTGTAATGGCTCGCTTTTTAACTCCCTTCTGAAATGCATATCTTCTGCAGTTTCATTTGTGTATCAAATTTGTTAATCTGCTTCAAACTCTGATAAATTTTTATTGTTTTCTCTGGTAATTGACCCTGTGGTTTCCAAATGCCTACAAGAATGTCAAGTACATGTCTAGAATTTTTTCACCAGTTGTATACTAAAATGGCCGATTAAAAAAAGGTCCTCCGATAGTATGTTTGAGATGTAAGTGACAAATTTGACAGCAGATTTTCACAATGATCCCATGCTGGTAAAAACACGTGGCCCCTTTAAGCCGCAGTACCCCTTTTTGAGAATGAACAGCCTCTGTTGGACCGGCTTGTAGCTCTAGTGCATTTGTCAGTACTGACTGCCAAAGAGAATGGATAACTATAAAGCAAACTTCTCCAGCCGGCGCACAAATAGCAGGGAGCAGCAGCCAGTCAGACCGCTTGCCCTTATCAACCAATGGAATGCAACAGCTGCGTGGGGGGCCTCCAGAGTGGGCCGGCCAGAACCCCCCTGTCAGACCCCCACCCTCCCCTTCACGGGGCTTGTGAAAGGCAGCTCAACTAAAAAGTGTGAGAGCCAGAGAGAGGGACTTGGCTGCGCCGCACATGAAAACCAGAGAAGGAGAGAGAGAGAGAGAGGGCAAGAGAGAGACGGAGGGAGAGAGGGAGAGAGAGGGGGGAACCGAAAGAGAGGGAGAGTAAGGGACAGTGCTCTGAAAGGCAGGCATAAAGAGAAGGAAAGTGGAGTAGGGGAGGGGAGTTGAAAGCAGGGTGAGGGGAAGAAAGACTGGGAAAAGAGAGAAAACAAAAGAAAGAGCCAGACGGAGAAGGGGGGGAGGGGGCTTCTGAATGGCTACGGAGGAGACGGCCGGGGGAGCCCGCAAGGCTACCAAGAGCAAACTGTTTGAGTTCCTGGTCCATGGAGTGGTGAGTGCCATAGATGCTGACGGTTGACGGGAGAGCTGGGCTCTCGTGTTTGTGTGCGCGTCTGTGATGTGTGTGCGTGCGTGTGTGTGTGTGAGTCTGTGTGCGAGAGAGCGAGAGCAAGCGCCGCGACAGCCTGCGTGTGCGAGATAGCTGGGAACGCTGCGTGAAGGTTATTTCCAGCCCCCTGAATCCCACACCGTTTCTTTTTAAAGAAGGGAGTGACGGCGGAGGGGAGGGGAGAGGAGAGGAGGGGAGGGGAGGGAGGGAGCAGAGGGGACGTATGGGAGGTGGGATTTTTGTAATAACAAATAAAAGAGGGGGGAAAGGCGAAGAAAGGCAGGGCTGCAGCCGGCTCCTTGGCTGTCTAAACAGACCGGAGTGTGTGCGCTGGGAACCATATTCAGAGTGGATAATCATACCAGCCTTGCGTTGTGTACCTGGAGAACACCATGTGAAAGGAAGCAGTGCCTTTGTAGGCTTGTAGTGGTCCTCATTTGTAAGTAAAGTGCTGGGATGACGACCTGTGCCACCCTGTCAATGGCCAGACACGGCGTGGTGAAGTTAAAGCACAGTGCGGGGGGGCGGGGGGGGGGGGGGGGGGGGGCAGGGGCTCTGGAACCATAGAAGCAGAATGACTAGAATGGCTCTACCCCATTGAAGGGAGCTGCACAATATCGAAGTAATTCAGGGTCTATATTAAATTCATATACGTATATGGAAAAGCCGGCGTGACATCTGGCAGCCACTCCCTTTGAACGTTGAAATAGGTAGCCGTTTATTCGTGATGGTTCCAGACAGATCAAACAGAACTTTCCACAGATCGAGTGGTTCTGCATCCACAAATGGGATGCAAGGACAAGCACGCATCTGGCACGGGTGTCATTGAACAATACGTTTGGAATGATACTGGATGCAGCTTGCGTTATATATATATATATATATATGTCTGTGATCATGGAGCATCCATTCACTCTCTCTGAAGCCTAATGTGCACTCTCACACACCCTTGCGTGATAGGTTTGAAATTCTCATCGTACTACACTGGCTTTATCTGCTCACCACTCCAGGGTTTCTTCTTATCCATGGTGTTAGCCTGATAAAACACTTTCCCACATTCCAGAGTCGGGGAGATTTTCTCCAAAGGGCTTCAGAACTTCCCTACGGGGAGCCGAACCCTTCACTAGACGGTAAACGGTGTGTGTCTGAAATTACTCTGCGCTCACAGGGACTTGTATCAGTCGCTCACAGCGTTCAAAGTCCATTGAAAGTGACAAGGGCTGTGTGCATATTTCCTGCGTCTGCGCCACATGGCTAAATCTAAAGTGAAAACTTCCATTTGCTGAGGCATGACCGTCAAATCCGGAACAGTTGGGCGATGTTGGATAAACAGCATATCGGGCGCCGCGTATCGCCGTGCCAAATATTCAGCTCATGTAAGTTCTAGTTACACAGTACAGTGGGTCTATTAGAAATGATGAGCCCGGGTGATTGATGGCCGGAACGATTGCGCCGCCTCAACGCACCAATTAACCTTGACGGGGCTCTCGTTACTTGCAGCCTTGTGTTTTCCCACAAGTTATTTTGGCTCCGTCCTCCCTCTCTGGCGAGCCCTTGGCCGGCGCCGCTCTGAAAGCGATTCAGTGCGGCGTCCGCCGAGAACCCGCCGTCGTCTGAGTCCCCCATTTGCATTTCAATTAAGTAGCGGGAGACCATTCCTCGCTGCGATGTCCTACGCAGGTTGTGGACGGATGGATTGTTTAGAACGGGTTGGTGATGTCCCCTAGTAGGATGTTCTGCCTGGCTGTAAATCCTTAGACAGGGAAAGGTGCTCTCTTGCCTCTGCCTAATGGCTCCTGTCCTCTTTTATTGCAAATAAGATGCCAACAACGGGCGGGGTAAGCATCCGTTAATGGATTGCTCAATGTTGTTTTTTATTGCAGTGTAATGAAGGGGATAAATAAATGTGACCCCTGACCTCTTCTGCTCCTGAATGGGACAATGGGACAGATATTCTCTTGAGGCAAACAAAAACTGTAAAACAGACCTAATTCACCTCAGATATGGGTGTCCAGTAAGCAAAAATATGAAAACAAAATTATTATTTGTATGGTGCCTATTCAAGCCAGCTATACATACCTCACACAGCAGAGGGAAATGAGTGTGAAGGTTCAAGAATGTAAACAGGTAAAACCTCAATGTTCTGGGAGATATTGTATGTTGTTGATAAGTCAAGGTGAGACATTATTTCACGCAGTAAGGTGACCACTAATGGACTGAGAAAAAAATAAAGAGACCCCACGTCTTAATAGCTCGACTATAATCTCAAGGGTGGAATACCACCTTAAATTCTTTGGAGAGAACGGCGTCTATTGATTGAGCATTTTGTCCTCCCCTGGTGACTTGTGGAAAAAAACTGCCTTCAGCCAATTAAATGACTGTAAATTCTGTAAATTCTAAAATACCAACTTCAATATCTCTGTCAACCAGCAATGCCTAAAAACCTGATTGAGTCCACTGTCAAGACCCAGACACATTATGTATTAAACCTTGTGTTTCCACCTATGTGAATTAATGTGCTTATGTCTCTCTGTGTGAAGGAAAACATAAATACACTGTCTGCTCAGGGAGGACTCAGAATTGTTGGCAAACAAAGAACACACGCTTGGCTTGGCTTGAGTGGGTGGGTGGGTGGAGGGGAATTATTTTGGTGTCTCATTAGGACTTTATGACTGAGACAGGGAGGTAGCCGTTCCCGGCCTTGCTTGGCCTCCTTTCTGAACCTCCTCCCCCTCCTCTGTGACCTTGTGCGAGAGTGAGGTCCGTGCGCTGCTGGGAGACGGATAGCCTCCCTCACCTGGAGCCTGCCGTGACCACATGTTCCAAGCTGGGACCCGCTGTCCTCCAGGGCCAGATTGGCCCGGCTGCCGGGCACCCTGGGTCCTGGCCTACTTCTACGGGGTCGCAGGGTTGCGTCGCGGTAGGTTAGCGGCGTGACGTGTTGACAGTGTCCGGCTGCACTTCCTCAGTGTCACTACGACTTTGTGTTACGGTTTGTGCTTTTACTTCGCTAAATCTCTGCCCTATTCCTGTTCCAAGCGGTGCATAATGTTCCTGCGATGCTATCAGCATTACTACAACAGTATATTGTCAGAATATTGATTTACGTTTTCACGTCACTGTTAACCGGCACTATGTGTTGTTTGCTTTACAAGATTGAAAACTACAGGCTCTGCAGTGTTAGGTGACTGTGTAAAGGCCGTATAGGGTTGTTCGCTGAAAGGTTATTGGCACTTATTTAACTCTTGGAACAAGATCAACTTCATTTTTTTCCCTAAAAAAAATCTGATATGTATGTATCTGATACATATGCGATAATGAACCTATGGTGAAATGTATAATGGGGACTAATTGGCACTACACACAGGCTAGGTCCACGGTTCATGCTGTACAAGCTTTGCTTATGAATGGTTTGAAGTCCAACCCTCATGCTGGGTTCTGTTTACTCGTCCAACAACCTGAGGTGCTTTTTGAGTCCTGTCACAAGTTGCACAGAAGAACCGTTACTTGCGTTTGTTTTAATGAAAAAAAGTGGTGGCTCTCTTGTGGTTTTTCTCAGAGTCGTGAAGTATGGCTCTCTCTTTCCAGTGTGTGGCCTGCAGATGTCACACAAAGTAATAACAGATCAGCACCAGCTCTTCATACTATTCCCCCGAGGACACAAAGGCACCATTAACCGCAGGAGATGCAGCGGCGAAAACGAGCGTTGTTCTCACCGAGGCGTCTGCAGCGCTGACACCGAGCCCTAATGTTGCGTTCAGGGAAACCCGCGGACTTCGAGGCGGTAACGATGTGCGAGTCTGCCACTGGGTGCTGCGTAATGAGAGAGAGTCTCTAATCACCCGCCGTTTAGGAGTGCTGTGGGTGGCGGGCCCTGCCGAGCTCCCGCTGCATGTAAACGTCTGGATGCTGAGATCACAGAGGGCCTTTGTCAGCAAGCAGACAGATGCAGAGCGGCAGAGTCAGATGCAGGCCACCCATATATGTATGTTTGTGTAACCCGCACGAGCGCCGCGCAGGTGGGAGAGGCGTGGCGGAGGAGTGACACGTGCAAGTGCGCCCAGGCCATTTCACCACAAGCCTCGGCTTTTACAGGGCAATCTATGCAATCCACGCCACCATTTTGTTTGAGGGCGCTGAATTATTTCTTCAGTAATGACTGGAACAGTGTGAACCGTCTGAGAGTGTGTATCAGAAAAGGTTCTGTGTCTGTTTTAAAGTAGGGCATCTGCATACTTGGTGGGCCGGAGTTTTCTTTTATTGTCTGTTGTGCACAGCCATTTGTACTGCAATTAAGTATTATCTTTTAGGTATTAACATGCTACTATTGAGTATCATCGTCTATAGCAGGGATCTGAAATTCAGATCCTGGAGGGCCAAACTGCTGATTTTCAGTCTCTTCCCACACTTAAATGTTAAGTCATCGATTGGCTAAGGATTCCGCACACCTTGTTTCCAAAGACTAAATTGGCTGCTGACTGAAAGGAAACCACAGAAACATGTAGACACTGCAGTTCTCTTGAACTGGAGTTTGAGACCTATAGGGATTACAATAAATGAACAGCATACCTAACGTGGCATTGGGTTGAAGGTGTATATACTAGCTGTCCCTTCTTTTGGACATACACACGTTGCTAATGCTAGCGCAACTCTAAGGTTACTGGTAGCATCCACTACCATACGCACTTAAACACTCCACAGTGCACCCAAAGCAAATAAAATACGACGACAGTCTATCTGGGTTATTTTGAGTGTTTATACCATCATTTTTGAAGTCAAACTATCGTTGAATCCTTTATTTTGTGCTGACCTATATTCTCTGTGGAAGTACGGCGGCGGAGTGAACGTGGCCATTGCAACTTGTTGCTCTTCTTTGTTGTTGTAGTCGACCAGTGCCGGCACTACATTCGTAGGTAACGTAAAGTATCGCTCCCCAGATAGACTGTCATCGTATTTTATTTTCTTTGGGTGCACTGTGGAGTGTTTACAGATCCTTTCCAAAAAATTAGAATATCATGGAAAAGTTTTTTTTTTTTTCCATAATTCCATTCAAAAAGTGAAACTTTCATAGATTATAGATTCATTACACACAAAGTGAAATATTTCTAGCCTTTATTTGTTTAATTTTTCATAATTTTGGCTTACAGCTCCAGAAAACCCCCAAAACAGTATTTCAAGAAATTAGAATAGTGTGTCGAAAATCAGCATTTACTTCAGTTATTTCAGAGAATGAGTGGAGTGGCTTGACTCAAGGAATCCGACAGTTGTAGCCCATGTCCCGGATACGTCTGTACGTGGTGGTTTTTGAAGCACTGACTCCAGCCTCAGTCCACTCCCTCTGCATCTCCGCCAAATTTTGGAATCGTCTTTGCTTGACAATCCGCTGAAGCCTACGGTCATCTCTTTTGCTTGTGCACCTTCTCCTGCCACATTTTTCCCTTCCACTAAACTTTCTATTGATATGCTTGGACACTGCACTCTGTGAACAGCCAGCCTCCTTAGCGATGACCTTTTGTGGCTCACCCATCTTCTGGAGGGTGTTAATGATGGTCTTCTGGCCAATTGTCAAGTCTGCAGTCTTCCCCATACTGAACCAAACTGAGATAAAAGGTGTTTTGAGTAAATTAGATGATAGTGTGACACTCAGTCTAAAACATTCATTCTCTGAAATAACTGAAGTAAATGCTGATTTTCGACACACTATTCTAATTTCTTGAAATACTGTTTTGGGGGTTTTCTGGAGCTGTAAGCCAAAATTATGAAAAATGAAACAAATAAAGGCTAGAAATATTTCACTTTGTGTGTAATGAATCTATAATCTATGAAAGTTTCACTTTTTGAATGGAATTATGGAAAAAAAAAAACTTTTCCATGATATTCTAATTTTTTGGAAAGGATCTGTATATTAAGATGTATTATGTACTGTTGCTTCTATATAGTGCAAAATTTATATTAGGCCCAGGTTTTCCTCTGACTGTGTTAGGGAAGCTTTCTGCCACTGCGCAAGTCACTTGTTCCAGATTGTATCCGTTTTATTAAGCAACAGGCACAGCAAATGCCTATTGGTGATCCCAATTGAGCAATTTACAGAAGAGCCAATCACAGCCCTTGATGAGTACCATCATTCTCCGCCCTCCACTGTCAGTCTGCCTTGCGGAGTAGTTGGTAAATGAGGCGGGGTCTAGGTGCGGCCGCCATGGCAGCAGGTCTGCAGGACAGGAACCAGGTAGTGGTGCCATGCCACAGCACAAGTATGACATACTGCTGTTTCTAATCTCCCCCCCCCCATTGCATTGATACAATGTTACACCTTCACAGTGATCTTCTCCATTATGTGGCCTATTTAAATTCCAGAAAATAAGTCATTTTCTAAGTAGACTTCATTTATCTGAACAGATTTGTTGTGTTTAAGAGGAGCAGATCTTACAAACTGTTGGGCAGCATTTTGTTGAGGTAATGTGTATTTTTACAAAGTAAGTTTTTTTTTTTTAGGTCATATGTCTTAAGCATTTAAATTAATTCCTTTAAATCCAGGATTCAGGAGACATTAGTCTAAATAAAGTGCTAGTGCCCAAACTATATATAATTGGAAACTGTGGCTTTGAAGAGAAAGCTTTGTAGTTACATTGATAAAGCAGTCTGCGCATGGCATTTCCACAAGCACGCTCCCTTGTTACGGGTGACAATTACACTAACATTTCTGTTTGTAAGCTGCAGCGCTTTTGGCTCTGCTGTTCTTCACCAAGGCTTTTGGTTGGTGGTTACGGTCTGGCCAGGGGGAGTTCTTCTGCACTGATAGGGAGGCGAAACTGGGGTAAATGCCAGGATCTTTTCAAGGTAACCAGAGTTTTGCCATGTTCTGTGCCTCTGTCTGGGCCGCAGGAAACCGGCCGTTTGGCAGGAGAGGCGCAGCTGTTCCCGCCAGGCGGCGGACGGCAGAGTGACAGCGTAGCCTGTGTGCAGCCCCTCCCTCCGACCCCTCCCCCTTCCCAGCTCTCACCCATGTATAATCTTACACGCTGGTACACATGGGCCATTGTTACATGAGGTCACAATTTTAGTTTTAGTTTTTGACTTGGTGATATGTATTAGTTCTGCTCATTATTGACATTTTTGTGCATTGAGTACTTTGGTATCAAATTATCCAAAAAGCCCCTTTATGTGAAACGTAGTAAATCTCATATATTCAGTGTGCATCAATTCTTTATTTTCTCAGCAGGCTTGTGAAGGTCTTAGTTTAGGTTCACTCTGTAAACTGTGGGTCATTACTCTCAGTAATCCCAGCAATGTGTGTGATTTGTGAGGTATTCCTGCAGTGGGCTTTGTTTTAACCATTTAGGGCTTTTCTGTTTTCCACTCTTAACTACTGATAGGTTTGTGGCATGTTTGCTGCTGGTCTAAAGAGCATGTTTGGCTACGACTTCATGAACTCCATGACATGTGAACAGGAAGACTATTTCCCCGCCCGGTCTCTTGAACTATCATGGTGTGTGTGTGTGTGTGTGTGTGTGTGTGTGTGTGTGTGTGTGTGTGTGTGTGTGTGTGTGTGTGTGTGTGTGTGTGTGTGTGTGTGTGTGTGTGTGTGTGTGTGTGTGTGTGTGTGTGTGTGTGTGTGTGTGTGTGTGTGTGTCTGTGCATGAGTGTGTCTGTGTGTTGTTTGCATTTGTGGGATGGAATTTTGAAATATCCCATTGTTTTTTTGACTTTGTTTAGATTTATATTTCCACAATGTTTGATTAGATTTTCACAATAGTTGAGAGTCCAGTTAGAAGCATGAACCATTTCTACATGTGAACCCTCTACTGTGAGAAAAGGATCCCTCTCCTTTTCTACAGCTTTTGTGGAAATAAGGTGATATTCTAGTAGGTCTTTTCATGGCTGCCTTCCACTGGAGCTTCTACTAATGTGAATCTCTTTTCACTCCAGTCTCCAGCCCAGCATGGGGGCACATTTCACAGCAATTTAAGCACCACAGGAGAACTTCCTGGATGTCGAGCTGAATGAATGGTGCCATTTGCCTGTGGAACAGGATCTGGCAAAAGCAGTCGTACTTTTAGCCGTGTGGAAGTGCAAATGTTTGCAGCCATCAGCGCTGATGAAATCATCACTTGCACCCACACACTTAAAAACAAATACCCTTTGCAAGTGGAGGTGTATGGGTTGTTTTTATTTGCAACATATAATGTAATTGCTAGAGGTTCTATGACTGCCTTTTGTAATTGCCAGTTAGCTGAGGAATCCAAGATTTTATTCCAAGTAAGTTTACTGAAAAAGAAATGTGCTGATTCTGTAATTCGATTCCATGTCTGATGCAATATCTTATACATGTACGTCATAAATGGGGTACACAAAATGCTCAGAATGGGGTACACTTAATGCTCATAATAAGAATTTGGTTTATTAAAAGTCTACTGACAAGGAATTAGGGGCGTGCGAGTGTATGCATAGCATCTGAGCCCTAACTAATGCTGTGGTTGTTGGGTGGCATGTCCAGCTACGTCACTCATTCACAGCGCAGTGACACACCCCACAGTCTTGTAGCATCAGGGAGGGCGGGTTGCGATCAACACGTATCTTGTACTTTTTGTCTGTGGTCTGGGTGCGTCAGCTGCGCCATACAGCTGATTGACTGTGGAGTGAAAAGATGCTGCTTGCGCTTCAACAGATTTGTGTGATCTGTTCTTCCAAATTGGCGGAGGGTGTTACATGAATGTGACAGACTTACTAATTTGGCTGTGCATTCCAAGTTGTTTAAATATAGTGACAATGTTGTACCGTCGATTAATTTGAGAACGTAAGCAATGTAAGTTGGCCCTGAGTGAAAAACACAACCTGCTCTGAAAACATAATGTCGTTTTTTTTTTTTTATCCATTTCATTTTCAGTTGTCAAATGTCAGGTTTAGCTAATACATTAAGTCAAGTCACATTACAACAAGCTTCCTCGGGTGTTGGGAATACTCACCCCTGGAGTAACATCCAGAGGTGATTCAGATCTGCACAGCCTTGACATCTATCTCTCCTTGTACAATGATTGTTATGCCAATGTGCATCTGCCTGTCACTGCTGCTACAATTTGAATGATGGGCACTCTCTCCGGGTAGTTAGATTTACTGTCGGAAATTTTGACTCAACCAAATCCTGGCCCAGAAATCCAAGCAAGGCCCAGTAGAGCAGCAGCTCTTCCCGTTTGTGCATACGGCCCGTGCAATCATTCCTGTGCGCAGAGGACAGAGCGGAAGGCTCCCCTGAACGCTCCACTCCCACAGTGGCCGTGTCCTCCGTGCCTACTCCGGGAGCGGGCACTCTGGCAGCTGTTGCTAATGGAGTGGCGGACACAGGTGTGAGCCTAACCAGCTGTTCCTAGGACATCAGCGGGCGGGTAGCCGGGGAGGTGCAGCGGGTCTTCAGATACAATGTCATGTCGCTCTCATGTGGTGGAGACGCTGTCAGGCTGCTCATTTGACTCTGATTCAAGCAGTATCCACTGCTATTTATCAGCGTTCACTCTGATTTGTCGGTGTAGATGTGGTAGTTCGCCGTTCTGGGTCATGTCTATTGATGTCAAAAGGACTCCCTGTTCCAGACTGCAGTATGGCTGCATTACAGCACAAGAACAGCAAAGCTCACATTCAATTGCTCTTCTCCTCCAGTGCCAATTGTTGCACTGCAAGCAGCACCCCACATAATGCTAAAAGTTATGTATATAAGATACTGTTTTTTATGTAGATTAATGATAGGCTGTGTTTTTCATGTTTTAATTAATAAATAATAATAATAATAACAATATTACTCAAATTACTCAAGCACTTTACAGTGATGTGGGCAAACTCTCCTCCACCACCACCAATGTGTAGCGCCTACCTGGGTGATGCACAGCAGACATTTTGCGCCAGAACACTCACCACATATCAGCTCCGGTGGAGAGGGAAAGAATGAGTTTAAGCAATTAAACCATTTATCTCCTGGACAGTGTATCAAACTAAAGCACAAGCTGACAATCAAATCCTGACTGTGCAAACTGTGACCGCCCGTCCGTTCATGCAGTGTATTAAGGCCTCAGTATTGCCCATGGAGGTGGGGTGTCAATCAGCACGCAACGCCTCGCCTCATCGCACAATAGCGACCCCTCTGGTCAGTTGGGTCCCTGCCGCAACCGCATGGCCTATTTCTCACCTCAAATATCTTCATAAACATATTTTAGTGGACTATTTAGTTGAAATAGGAGAGTTTATGAACAGGACGCAACGTTGTTCCGGTTTATAAACGTGGAGCCGAAACAAAAGTAATGTAGTGGGTCTAACCAATCAGGTGGTGGCTGTTTCCGTTGTGGACGACAACAATTATCTATATGATGTAGTAGTACGAAGAAATAGGTACTCAGACGTCATGATTAGGGCGGGGCCAGAGTGAGCAGCAGAAAGGAAATTTTAGCCATTAGGGGCAGCACAAAGACGCTTTTCTACCAGTTTCCCCTGATTTATGTTATTATTTCAGAATTGTTGAAATAACAGAATGGATGAATAAGTTTCATTATAAGGTAGGCATACAAACACGTTTACAGCTAAAAAAAAAAAAGTTATCTAGGGTATAGTTACCCTTTAAGCTGTGCAGTCCACTGGGAGAGGTACTGCACAGCTCAAGCTGATAGCATGCAGAGCAAAAAGGAGTGGAAATGTGCAGCTTTTGGAGGTCATGCTTGTCCCTCCCGAATTGAAGCGGGACGTGGAAGTGAGGGGACGGGCCCTCGATCTGGCATTTTGGAGAGAATAATAATGAGAGAATTCATTATATGTTGCAAATAAAAAACATTGCTAAAGAATAATTATTGCATTTTAGCATTTTAACAAAATAGTGTTAGCTACTAATAAAATAAAGTGTAAATATTTTTTACCTGGATTCCCTGAAATCCCCACATATTTTATCAGCACCACTTTAAAGCACATAAATTATGCTGCTGGGCTCAGTACAGCCTTTTGGATAAGTGCTTTATTTAAAATAGTGATAAATGTGTTGTGTGGCTACTGGCTAGTCTTCCTCTTACCCAGACTCCTTTCTGCTTCTGTTTTCTCCACAGCGTCCAGGAATGCCTTCTGGAGCACGGATGCCCCACCAGGGAGCTCCCATGGGCCCTCCTGGCCCCCCATACGGGGGTAGCCCGTCCGTGCGGCCGGGCATGCCCAACCCGGTGATGGAGCCCAGTCGCAAGCGCCCTGCCGCCACCCAGCAGGTCCAGCAGCAAGCCGTCCAGAACCGGTCCAGAAAGTGAGTCCGCCAAGCTTCGCCGGTCCGCAATCGAAGTGTCCCGGCTCTCTGCCTCCGCCTTCCTTTGTTCGTGGATCCGTGTCTATCTTTCAGTCCGGTCTTCTGCGCATGCAGGGCTCCCTTACTCTCCCAGTGTAACCTCTTTGTTCGTTCCGCCGTCCTTTCTCTTTGTTTTTACCTCTCGCAGTGTGTTCCTGTCCTGAGCACAGTCAGGGCTGGACAGCGTTTCTCCAATGAGCTGACCTTGTACGTGGATGTGTTGTATTATATGGACATGTCATTCACTTTGTATGGTCTCATATTACCCAGTTTGTCTTCTATCTGTCTGCGTAATGTGGAACGTGCCAGTCATGTCCTGTGTGGGGTCACTTATTATCCGCCTTCAGACTTTAAATCCTCCCTGCTCCTCTACAGAGATGTTATTCAGGTAGAAGATGGCTGCACCTGTTCTTAGGTCACTTCCTTCTTTGTATCTTTAATCCCCGCCCCCACAAAAATGGCTGGAGTACGGATGTGTACGCCAGATCTCTCGGTCTCTTGGTTTCTCGTGCTTTTCTCTGGCCCTCATTGATGCTCAGAGAGACCGGCAAATCATTACAGAGGCAATCGATTTTCTCACCCACGAGACCCCATCCCGCAGTGCAGCGCATCGTCATTGATCCATGAACAATTACCCAGCCTTGTCAAACGGGCAGGGTGAGATGTTAACCGGCGCCTTCGCTACACCCATCCCACCCCCCCCACCCCCCCCCCCCCCCCCAACTTGGCTGAGACCAAACGCGGCTTGATGACAGCAGGTGATCCGGGCACCCACTTTAGAGTACGCGTATGCTCGTCTTCCATGAGCGGATTCTTGTCTTCATACGTGGACGATAAACCGCCAACCACCCCCTAGCAGACCTACCACTGCTGTGCCATTGATAGTACACAATACAGAGATGATATGGGAATTTTGCAGATAGATGGACAAATATTCAAGATTGCATATGTTTGAAATTAACTGATTCTCTGAAGTGAATCTTTGTACTAATATGTGGAATAATAGATGATATAATTTGCTGAAGACTTTTATCTTCAGCTCAAAACTTAAGGGCATTAAATGAAAAAGCCTGTTACAAGAAACATGGAGAACGTTTAATTAAGAGAAGAAGCCATTCGCCCCTCTAAGCCTGTCATCTTGCATACATCATATTTCTTTAAAATACCATAAGCTTAATATCTCTGTAAGCTCATTGTCCATATCTTCTCTCTTATGTTGCTGTTACTGCTGTTCCACGTGTCCAGCAAAACCCATCTAATGTTTCCTCATCTTTCCTCTTTCTTGCCAACGTCATGAAGGCTTACCTTTAAGGCACAGTCTGTTGGAATCTGATGCTGTGCAAGTCAACGCCTGTTAGATACCTAAGATTGTGTCCTCCACTATGAAATTGCTTTATTTATCCCCCATGTTCCTTAATTCCTCAAGCGAGAATTCCCAGTCTCAATTTTAAGTCTGCACCGCCACCGTCAAATGTTTCAGTAAATTCAGGAGGGCTCAGACTATTGAGCGTTCCCTCAGCCACGGTTTCCTTTCAATCCTGAGCCACAGGACCATTGCGCTGGATGCCCGTTCGACCAGACGAATCGCTGTTGTGCAGTGAGGTGGGGAATCGCCTGGTGACCGAAAACCTCCTTCACTGGGAAACACTGTGGGCAATTACACATTGCCTCATGGGACCCCTATCAAGTCTGAACTGGTAGAGGCAGGATTTTATTTGGGGTGCTTCGCTACATCAAGAACCGGTGCCAATACAGGATATTCCCCTTTCCGCCTATCTTTGCTCCTCACCTATGGTTGCCATATTGTGTTCTTTACTTGTGTCCCCTCATCATTATCCTCTCTTTGCCTGTTGATGGCAGTGAACTATACGGTATGCGTATACGCGCTCTACTCCCTCAGTTCTCAAACGTGTTGAGTGCCTATTTGTTTCATTGTGGCTGTCTGTCTGTCTGTCTGTCTGGCTTTATGCCATGTTAACTAATGCAGGTGTCTGGAGCATGATGCACACAACAGAACCTCCCCCAAATCGCCAAATCAGTAAAGTGCCCCTATCCGTAGTCCCATTACCCATCCCCACACACGTACACACACGCACAAAATACACACATTCACAGCACACACACACACACACATGCATGCACACACACACACAAGCGCACACACACACATGCACACACGCGTGCACACAAACACACAGACACATCCACTGCGGAAGCCACATGGACCCCCTGCTTGTCTCCGCCGTTTAACGTCAACCACTAATCGGAGAACCTTCAAATCCCATCAATCCTTAGGAAACCAGTTGGATTCCCTGGAGCCAATGAGAACGCAGCAAGACAGATGGACATGCGAGATGCCCAATCAGATCCCACGCTTGGATCAAAGTAGGAGTTTATTCTGATGCATGTTAGTTTGATCGCGTGTTTTTAATTTACCCCCACCCATGCCCCCAACCCTGACCCCAGCACTTCCCCCGAGCTCTGCCCACCGTCCCGTTTCCACCGTATGTTTATAAACCACAGGCATGTGTCTCCTTCTCACAAGGGACTGTTTTCCAGATCTCATATTACAAACGGAGCCCCCAACACAGAAATATCTTCATTCAGTCCTAGTATGCAAGAATATCTTTTAACACCGTGTACAGAATTAACTGTTATGTAAATACCTAAACCACAATTTATTCCAGCAACAAAATATGATAAATCTGAGGTGTGAAATATTGTACTCATTAAGTAAAGGAAAAAGCATCATGTAAATTATTGCATGCAGTTTTATGTCACCTAAGAACTGTAGAATTTTAAGTGTAGAGAAATGCATCTCTTTCTCTCTTTCAAATGTTCTGGTCTAGCAAATAGAAGTATTATTAAGTATTAGTATTTTTGGTCAGTTTTAATTTCAAATACATCAAAATGAATTCAATTTAAATGTGCTGGTGCATGTTATTCAAGCATGGCATGATGGAAAATATGCAAATGAAACCAGTCAGTGGATATCAGGCAATACTTCTCAGTTCCCATTGATGAAGGAGACCCTTATCAGTCATATGGTATTCAAGGTACAATAATCTTCTCTTTTAGTGAAGCCAGTCAAGATGGTTTTACAGATTTTACAGATTGCTCCACTCTGAAGCAAAACACTCCCTGTGCTTGTGGGAAGCTCATTTTGAATGCTAACCACCAGTTCTCAAGGCAGACTATCCCTAGAGCTACCACTTCAAATTTACTAACTACATTTTGGAGTTACACCTATCTTCCTGATAATATAGTACGTGATGGCCTGTAGGTGTTTGACAGCTGAAGTTGTAACATGGAGGTGTCATTACCAGGTGAAAAAGATACAGAAATTGTGTGCAATCTAAACTACATCAGTGCCTCCGCCAAGATAGATGTGAGAAGAGTATCGCTGTTGGGGTCCACCGATCAATCTGTGGGAACGAAAGACAATTATTACATTCAGCAGCGCTTTGCAAATTGTAATTTTTGTTGAGCTGGGAATCATCACAAGTGATGACGTATGATGCTCTTGTGTTCGACACACTTAATAACTGTGCCCCCAACAACACACTTGTATTTCCAGCATTGATGTTATCACAACTTGAGATGCAGCCTCCTCAGTTCGATAGCCAGATTGGGCCATCTTCAGTCCCCTGTCCTGGAAATGGGTTGTTTTTAGAAATCTCAGTCACCTAAATTATGTTCAATGATGCAGGCCATTCTACAGCATGTCACAGAGGACTTATGTGTTGCATTAGACTGTTGCTTACCTGCTGTGAATGTGCATCTTCTGCTCTTTCATTAGCTTGAAAGACAACTGTACAACAAATGTGAAGTGAAGTAGTTTAACTTACCTCTATTTTGCCTTGTATCCTGCTGTGATGCATTGTGAGTGAGTCAATGACAGGTTTTGAGGCCATGTGGACATTACAAGGCTTTGTCTACTGTGGAATATCCTTTGCAAACAGTGGAGACCCTCTTCAGGCAAACATTTACAGTGGCCTCCACAATATTTGGGACAAAGACATTTTTTTTCTTGATTTGGCTCCGTACTCCTCACTTTTAGATTTGTAATCAAGCAGTTTAGAGTGGTTAGAATTCAGATTCTCAGCTTTTATTAAAGGGTATTTTTTATTTTGTTTCCACCATGTAGAAATGACAACACATTTTATACATCCCCCCCCCCCTCAGGGTACTATTATATTTGGGATAAATGGCTTCAGAGGTTCAGATGTGTTTCTGATTAATGTGTATTCAATTGCTTCTTAGTGCAGTTATAAGCGAGCACTCAGTATCTAGTCTTGAGTCTAGGCTTTTGATTGCCTTTGGAGTCTGTTATTGGCGTTTGTCAAAATAAGGACCAGAGTTATGCCAATGAAAGTCAAGGAAGCTTGATGAGGCTGGGAAATAAGAAAAAAACAGGCCAAATAAGCCAAACCTTAGTTTTACCGAAATCAACTGTTTGGCCCATCATTAAGAAGAAAGAGAGCACTGGTGAGCTCAGTAATCACAAAGGACCTGGTAGGCCAAGGAAGACCTCTACAGTTGATGACCGAAGAATTCTCGCCATAATGAGGAAACCCCCCCCCCCCCCCCCCCAAATACCTGTCCAACAGATCATGAACACTCTTCAGGAGGCAGACGTGGATGTGTCAGTGACTACTGTGTGCAGAAGACTTCACAAACAGAACTAGAGGCGACACTGCAAGATGAAAACCAGTAGTTAGCCCCAAAAACAGGATGGCCAGGTTACTGTTTGCTAAGAAATACCTACAAGAGCGTGCAGAGTTCTGGAAGAGGGTCTTGTGGACAGATGAGACCAAGATTCACTTGTGTCAGAGGGATAGATAGCGAGCAAAGTGTGGAGGCTGGAAGGAACTGCTAAAGATCCAAAGCATACCACCTCATCTGTAAAACATGGTGGTGGGGTTGTTCAAGTTCAAGCAAATGCCTCCAAACTCATTGGACGGCGCTTCATTCTGCAGCAAGACAATGAAATCAAACATACTGCTAAAGCAACAAAGGACTTTTTCAGAGCAAAAAACTGGAAAAGTTTTGACTGGCCTGGTCAGACACCCTTTCTGAATCCAATTGAAAATTAATTTCATATGCTGAAGAGAACTTATGGCACCTATCCCCTGAAACAAGCAGGAGCTGAAGAAGCCTGCAGTACAGGCCTGGCAGAGCATCAACAGAGAAGATACTGAGCACCTATGGGTCACAGACTTCAAGCAGTCATTGCATGCATAGGATATACGACCCCCCCCCACTTTAAGGGTTGTTTCTCCTGACTTTTTTCCCCATAGAGTTCTATAGGAAAATGAGTCCGGAGAAATAACCCTTGCAGTGATCCATCCACATCTACTCCATATCTGGCAACAGAGTGATGGTTTGGGGCTCGTTTGATAGCTCAGACCCTTGATAACTTACAGCCATTTAGCCAGCCATGTGTTCCATACTGTACCAGTGTAATTTACAGCTGAATCTAGTCTCACCCCCCAATTTCCATAGAGATCCATTCAAATGCAGAGAGGTTATAGTATCGCTTGTAACAGTACCTGAAAATAAGATATCGACAGTTTTTTGATGTTGATGGTCACAGACTTCAGGAAGTAACAGCATGTAAAGGATATGCGACCAAATATGAAATATGATACTTTAAAAATACGTTAAAGCAAAGGGTATGAATACTTATGTAAATGAGAAATTTTATTTTTTTATTTTTAATAAATTTGCAAAAATCTCAAAAAAACTTTTTTCACATTGTCATTATGGGGTGTTGTGTGTTGAATTTTGAGGGAAACAATTAATTTAATCAATTTTGGAATAAGGCTGTAACAGAACAAAATGTGGAAAAAGTGAAGCGCTGTGAATACTTTCCGGATGCACTGTACATAACATTAATATGTCCCATAAGTGTTATTTATAGACAGTGCTGTAATTTCTACATGGTGAAAGCTGAAAATCTGCACTGTAACCCCATTGAATTATTTGATTACAAATCTAAAATTGTGGAGTACAGAGCCAAATCAAGAAAAAATATGTCTATGTGCCAAACATTATGTAGGGCTCTGTACATGTTAAATATTGCTTCACAGTAGTCACCAGATTTAATTTGATTTTAGCTACAACATATACTGTAATCTGCAACTGGACATCATCATGTGCTTAAACTGTTTTTATTTCCATGGGGTTTTGCTGATAGCTCAGAAACGCCTGATGCAAACATCAAGATTCCCCAGTTCCTCTCCCACTCCAGAGCACTCATGCCTATTCTTATGCGTAAGCATATATAATTTGCTGGTGAAATCAGAACATCAGTGTATTGCTGCATTCAAACTCTCATTGGCAAGGGTGCACTTTATTGTATTAGAAACCTTAAATGAATGAGGGGGCCAGATGGCCAGCTGCAAGATGGGGAGATCCAACTGATTGTGCCCGCGGTTACTCTTTCAAACTAAACTAATTTAGAGAGAATACAGACCATATGTGTTAATGCTCATTTTTGAATAATGAAGCAGTCATCGATCTCAGCATGGGTCAAAGGCCTATAGTAGTAATAATAGTAAGTTTTATTTGTACTTGGGTCCCTCAAACAATAAAGAGCGAGAGCTAATTTGATCTCATGCAGCTGCTACAGTGCCTCCCCCCAAGAGGAAGACCTCGGTTGAGATGTGTTGAATTTCACATACCTCCTCTACAGCCACATCAACCCCACAGCCTTGACACCTCTGTTCTGCGAGACACAAGGACTGGGACCCAATCTGTAGGAGAATTTATGGGGTTCTCAAGTGACAGTTTAATTGTCGTATAGCGCCCACCTGTGTTCCTGAGGTCTTCCCTGGAGGACCGAAGTTTGTGGGTCTTTATTTTCCTGGATTATAAAGATAATTTGGGTAACTGTCACATTTACATCGGCATTTTAATGTACACACAAAGTAAACCATCAAAGTATAACAGCATGACAACGTTGCACAATTATTGCAAAGCCAGTGGTTTTTAAGAGGCAAACTGCCGTGGAGAGTCCTCGATGTCACTCAGCTGAAAATTACAGTCCACCCGGGCTTTGTTTATGTCAGAAACATAAGAACATGCAGGTAGTATGACAGAGTGGAGAGGGGATTTTTTGGTAAAAGGGCAATGGGCTGGACTTGTTTAACTGGACTTGTTCACACTCAGGCACCCTTTTCTTTGTTATTCCTTCAAATGCAAAGGCGCAGATACAGCTGTAGCGAGTGAATGTAAGTGACGAAATGCACACATGCATAGAATATGCATGCGAGTCCAGATGTTCCGTTCAGAGCTCTCTCCACGCGCTTTAGAACCCCGGGGCAAACATTACGGCAGCCTTCTGAGTGATGTGTCATATAACGGTGGTTGACAAGAGCTTCTCCATATATTATTCAATGCAGCCTTGGAGGCCATTACTGACACATGAATGGGCATCAAACAGATAATGTCTCTACTCTCTGATTCTTATTGCAACATTCCCACAACTCTTTAGCAGTGACAGTACATTGTGTAGGGCTAATGTACAACCTATTTGATCCCTTCTTACACCTTGGTAGAACTATGGCTGGTGCCTAAGAAACAGGATTATGTAGTTATGTGGAGGGGGGGTTAGCTGTCCGCATGGGAAAAAGGGACATTTTTTGTGCCATTGTTAATGCGGTAAAACTATTGCACCTTTGTTGCTCCACCACCAAGAAGCTGCCATTTGTACTTTTGCAGTTGTGACTGAGTAAGGGTCTGAGAGATAGTGTCACATTAGTTAGTGTCACATCACATTCATATAGTGTCACAGAAACTAAAGGGGTTTGTGGAAGTGAAAGCCCTGACTCACCGCCGTGAACAATGGAAGAAAGTAAATATTTAATAGTTTTTTTAACAGCTGAAGAGGTCATGTCCACTGCCAATTGATCGCTGGGATTGAATAATCTATTTCAGTTCAGGAATGGGAACTACAATGGAATGCCTGATTAAGAAGAATGGCAAAGCCTCATGGTGAAAGACTGTGAATAGACACCAAAAAAACAGGCAGAGCTGAAAATACAGGGAAAGAAGGCAGCCTCCCAGAGTTTGGATAATGCTACAGAAACCCCTGCAATGCAAAACTGAAAATCCGCCAGAAAATGGGATATGGAGGGTGGGGAGTTGTGGGGGTGGGGTAGGTGGTGGTGGTGGGGGGGGGGCACACCAACTTCAGCTCACACAAAAAATCCATCAAAATTGAAAAAGCCTCGAGCCGAAGTGAAAATAAATTGGCTGTGCTCCGGTCTCGGCCGGCAGCGAGTCTCCGCTGCGTGACGGTGCGGGTCCCGCCGCGTCCCTCCTCTCTCCTCGAATCCGCGCCACGTGCCCCGCCTCTACTGGTTATTCACAAACAGCTGGGAACACTGTCTGGATGTGTCCCAGTAATTTAGCAGATGGCCTGTGTACTCTGCTATCTGTCACCATAGTAACATGCTCTCTTTTTTTATTTCTTTCTGTCTGCCCCCCCCCCCCCCCCCCTCCATAGTGCCAAGAGAAGGAAAATGGCAGACAAGATTCTCCCTCAGAGGGTGAGCTGCTTCATTTTTTTGTGGTTTTCCTTGTTAGTCTGTTTGTCTGATTGTTTGTGTGTCCATTTCTTATTTTTACAGAGAACTGTTTTTTGGTAGCAGGTGTTTTGGTTACGGTGGGAGGGTCAGAGGAGTAAGAGAAAGAGCAGCATTGTGGGTTTAAATCGGCGAAGGTGGGGTATTTAAATGCCGTTGGGGATGGAGGGGGGTCTTAACACTGGGAAGATGATTCCTGGGGGCTCTTCATGGGGTGGTTACTGGAGTAATTTACACCAGATAGGCAGACCGATAATTTAGGTTCATGGGAGACCCGTCGCTGTTGGTATACAGTAGACATGCCTATTTTACTCCAGCTGGAGCTAAAGCCGCCGATCAGCATATTGCAGCCCTGTTATTATTGCTATGTTATGTGATACAAAAGTTTTTGCCTTGCTGTGCATTAGTGATTTGTTTTTTTGTGGGGCGAGCGTCTGCACTCATGCAGGCTGTCGGCAATGCTCCCGTGCCTACTTCACTATGGGCGTTTCCATGTTTATGCGCCTCTCGTCCTGAACTGAGACCTGGAGATAGCATGTGCTACGGGCGCCAGACAGATTACTTGAAGAGGGCTTTTTTTTCTCTCTCTGGGTTGTCTGTCTATTCCTGCTGTATGGTGTTGAAAGAGAGAATGATAAGAGAAAAAGGGAGGGAGGCGGTGAGAGGAAAAGGAAGGGAGAGAGAGAGAGTAAGAGGGGGGGATGCTGTGTAGGGTGCAGTGTAAGAATCTCTGGGTCAGAGCCCAAATGGCTGCTCAGCCGCAGCATGGCGCAGATTCCTCTCCTCTGGGGCTGTGCATGCTAATGCGATGCCCGGGGCCACATCGCCGCGTGCACCACACACGGACACGCGGAGCTCAGCCGCAGCAGGGCTGCCTCGTCCTCCCTGACCTGCGCAGAAAGCGCGTCGGCGCCTCAAGTGCGCCGTGTCACTGCCGCGGAAGCGCGGGCTAAGCTCAGGATCGGACAACCTCAGGCTTACGCGGTCCACAGCGGACGGCAGCTGAGATGAGCCATCTTAGCTGACATCAGCCGTGGACTGCGTCAGACCGTCGGCTGTGGCTTCCGAGTACCGGAAGAGCTGTCAAAATCAGAGCACAAGCACCACACTCGCTGCCCCTGTGCTTTTTACATTATTCAAACAGTACTGGAATATGAGTGGCTGCCCCCATAAGTACACCCCATAGGAAAAGTATTAATGCATCTTCTAAGTCAGTAACACGCCCACATTTGCACCTCGGAATCGTGAATAATGTCAGGTTCGGACTTTTGTCTTTGTGCTCAGTGATACGAATCTGTAGTTGCCCAGCGATTCACTCATTCATTGAGATTCCTGAGCCCAGTAAGTGCTTTGCATCAAATGGCAGATAAGAGACAGAAACCTAGATTTCAAGAGTGAAATAGAGACACAAGCAATCCACTACGTGAGGACATGCATTTTGAACGTTGGCAATTTTAAATTTAATTGTCTCCTTTGAGACGTTTCTTTTTTCTGTTTTACTTTTTACCTGACATTGCTTGCTTTGCTGACATTCGACTTGACATACATATCTTAAATTTCACGTATTATTCATCTGTGCATCTAAGTGGTTTCTAAAGCAATTTAGGCCAATTACCTTGCTCCAGAGCACAATAGCACTGTCACACCTAGAATTCTACCTGCCTTTTGGTTTATCACACTTCTTTGTAAGATTGGCACCATACTGTCAGAGGATGTATCAGGTATGTGTTGTTAAACTGTAGTCTGCTGCATGTCCCCCAAAGAGGGCTGTTGTGTCAGAGAGCTGGAACTCTAACCAGCTCTACTATATCATCAGGGGATTTGTGAGGGTATTTGTATAGTGCTGCTATTATATCATTCCCACCCATTTTTTTACCCAAGACTGGGTTATTACATTACTGTAACTGTGTCCTAAAATGATGCGTTTTTGTATTTGTTCATAAACGCGGGTGATACACTATGGATGTCTTGATATGTTGTGGAGATTGCAGCATGAGCACGGCTGTATACAATTGGGAATTCCAGACTGAGGAGAAAAATGGGTGGAAAAGCATTTAAAGTTTTATGTAGCATCCCTAATGCATCAAACTCATATCTGACAGTTGGTTGGATAGATGTCTTAACTGCAGATGAGAAGCAGAGATAATACAATGCATACAGGGGATACATAAGGTGAAAATAAATGGTCCGTGTTATAGCTGCTTCCTGTTTGTGTATTTACCCAATCAGATCCGTGATTTGGTCCCTGAGTCCCAAGCCTACATGGACCTCTTGGCATTTGAGCGCAAGCTCGACCAAACCATCATGCGCAAACGGGTGGACATTCAGGAAGCTCTGAAGAGACCGATGAAGGTACCTGCGATTGTGTTCTCCTGTGTCCCCTTTCCTTTATAGGCTTAAAGGTATTGACAGAAAAAAGAGACACATAGAAAATCATTTGAGAAGAAAGGTTCCCTACCCCAAGGGAAATCTTAGTTTTCACATGCATTATGGTTCTGTGAGTTGAATCTATAGTCTCCATAACATAAACTGGCAAATCCACCAGGGAGGTTTTGATAACCCACAAGTAGCAAATAGATAGTAGTTCAGAAACTAAATTGAGAGTACTGTCTTAACAGATCGTTGTGATTATGAACTAGTTTTGACCCTGGACAATTCCTCACATTACAGAACAGTTAACATTTGTATTGCAGATTAGGATTGTTGATAGATTCAATATTAAAGGGTGTAGTTGGATTCAACATCTAATAAGTTCATCAGTTTACCCTTTTTGCACAGAATGGCTACCAACTCATTTTAACTATGCTACTTGTTGGAAGCACAAAACACCAGACACTATTAGCAGCTAGGAGGTTAACAGTAATGATAATATTGGATGAATGATCAAGCTGTTTGCCTTTGTCTGTATCTGCAGCAAAAACGCAAACTTAGACTGTACATCTCGAACACCTTCAACCCTGCCAAACCAGATGCTGATGATTCTGATGGCAGCATTGCATCATGGGAGCTGCGAGTAGAGGGAAAGCTGCTAGATGATGTGAGTCTTTTTTTTGATCTACTGACAGACTGATCACATTCAGGTTTGTTCAAGTATCCATTCTCAAGTGTGAACTCTACCCCTTTCACATTAAGTGAAGTGGTTTTTCCACTAGAGACTTCCACTATTATAGATAGTAACTTAAACATACTCTCAGCAACTCTCAGTTCATTGACACAGTGTTTCCTCATTTTGTCCTCTTGTCCTTCATGTGACACCAGGTATTGGCCAGGAATAAGCTGAGTGCCAAAGCTTACTATTGAGCTGCAATGAGTTCAATTTAAATATATAACAGACCAAATTTATCAACTAAATGCATGGATTTAAGCATTTAAACTTTGTTCTTTTATGAATTCACCCATGTTTAAACAACTGATGTCTTTATGGCAGACAAAATGCCAGGCAAATCAAAGATAATATTAGCTATCTTTCCAGATAAGCAAGCAATGGTTATTATAGATATCTTCAGCAAAACAGTACCTCACTGTTCTCTTCGTGCACAAACCCAAATGCATAAAAGAGGCAAGACAACACAAAGTAATCATGAATGTTGAAAAATTGAAGAAGTGGCAGATCTGAGAGCAGAAACCACCTTATTAATGAAAGAGGTTGGAGGAGAATGGCCAGACACATTCAAGCTTACAGAAAGGCCAAAAATACAAATAAAAACAAAAAAAAAACACTTAACAGTGGTGAGCAGAGGGGCATCACTGAATGCACTTGTTGAACCTTGAAAGGAGTGGGCTGCAGCAACAGAAGATTAGATTATACTAGGCAGGTGTACCTAATAAAATGGATAATCAGTCCCACCAGGATCTTTTTGTGAGTTTTTTTGTGATTGTTGCGGCCTAAAATGCTTGACTTCGCGGCATCTTTTCTTAAAAGTTGCGATGCAAAGTTGTGTGTGTGTTTGTTGCGATAATTAGTGAAAGTTGCAAATAAAAATATATGTAATTCAATAAAAAATCATATGTAGGCCTAATATAAGTTCAGTGAGAATTAAACAGTACTGTATAACAACTGAAAATATTATGGAGCTTGCGTTCTGAGTAACCATTAAAAATGGCTCAATATAACAAAAATGTTTTGTTTTATTTGTAAATTGAAATGTGAAACTTATTTTTTTGGACCTGAAAATCACAGTTAACGTGGAGTAATTCTGTTTGTTACGCGGAAGTAGCCTATGTGTAAACATGGAGACTCGTGACAGCAGAACCCAAACGCGGTTTTATTATGAAACAATTTTTACGCTCAGTAATGACGGGGAAACTGACCCTGTTTTATGAGACTCGCTACAACGGAGGAGATATTTTAATAAAAACATTTTGTAAGTCGCCTATTTGTGTTTGAAATCATTTGTGTTCTTCGAGCCGGGGTCTTAACACAACGATTTGACCATTTTTCACGGGAAAGTTGCAGTGGATAATGAGTGTAAATTAGCCCCATAGGTGTTCACCATTTATTTCATCATTACTTCACACATGCGATCACCATTACTTCCTAAGTACTTCGTTACCTTGTGTCACTCTAAGTAAAATCATGGCATGATACAAATTTGGAAATGATTACTGTCTTAATGTATAGGAGGCAAGCATTTGTTAATCATGAGTTCATCATTACTTAATTACGAGTTAAATTAATTGTGACCATTAAGTAACGTCACTCAAGTTTCTTCACATAGTAATGATTACCCCATCATCACGTCATTATTACTTAATAAATAGCTCAATGATCTCTGCACCCTTGAAGACTTAAAGGGTTAGTTCGGAATTTTGGACATAATGTCACATTTACGACTTACCCATGATGTTGTTGATTGATGGAGACCATTTTCAGCTGATTCCATGCTGTCCTTCTTGTGCACATATACACGTTGCTAATGCTAGCGCAACTCTATGGTAACCGGTAGCATCCACTACCAAACGCACTTAAACACTCCACAGTGCACCCAAAGCAAATAAAATACGACGACAATCTATCGGGGTTAATTTGAGTGTTTATACCATCATTTTTGAAGTCAAACTATCATTGAATCCTTTAGTTTGTGCTGAACTATATTGTCTGTGGAAGTAGAATATACTGAGAAGTACGGCGGCAGAGCAATACTTTACATTACCTACGAATGTAGTGCCGGCACTGGTCGACTACAACAACAAAGAAGAGCAACAAGTTGCAATGGCCGCCGTACTTCCACAGAGAATATAGGTCAGCACAAAGTAAAGGATTCAACAATAGTTTGACTTCAAAAATGATGGTATAAACACTGAAATGAACCCTGATAGACTGTTGTCGTATTTTATTTGCTTTGGATGCACTGTGGAGTGTTTAAGTGTGTTTGGTAGTGGATGCTACCGGTTACCACAGAGTTGCGCTAGCATTAGCAACGTGTGTATGTCCACAAGAAGGACAACATGGAATCAGCTGAAAATGGTCTCCATCAATCAACAACATCATGGGTAAGTCATAAATGAGACATTATGTCCAAAATTCCGAACTAACCCTTTAATATTAAAATAAACCAGTCAAAAGTCGTACAAATTGAACATCAATGCTTTTTCATTATACATGTGGAACATAATTTATTAAGACATACAAAAGGACCTCGCTCTCGTTTCCTCTCAGTCGCCATATCTGATTTTTATAAATCCCCCTAACCCTCTCTATATTTTGCGTATGTCCCCCATTGTTAGGATCAATAAAGCTCCTGCTGTGGTTAACAGTGAAATGGGTGTACCCAGCAGTGGCAAGTGCACCCATGTATCCTCGCCACTGATCACTTATTATTGTGGTCCCCCAACGAACGTGTCTTCTGATGAATGGGAGCAGATGGTGCCAAGAGCATTTATTCACCAGTCTGAGAACTGGCCGTTTCCTCGGATACCCCAAATCACAAAAACCCATTTTCGCCTCCACCATGTCCTGCCATATCTCCCATTATCCTACTGTTAAAAAGAAAATAATTTACAAATCAAAACTAGAATGGAACTCAATGATTGGGATGGCAGCTATGCTATCCGCCAAGTTCCGGTTTGGCGAGGCATGCCCCATACCTATACAGCACCGAGAGTTTGGCACTTTTCAGAGTTTCCTACAGAAGTAACCACAATGACCACAGACTCTCAGCCCTTAGAAACATTAACTTCTGTACATTCTGACCTCATGTAACCACACAGCATTCAGATACAACTTCACACATCCACACAATAAAGGCCCAAACTTGGGTTATTTTGTCGGTTTTTCTCCTTCTAATTTTTCCTGCCTCCGTACCCTCCGTAGAATAATTCTCCCAGTTGGACAACCGCCTTTATTCCGTCTATCAGAAGCTCTGTTTAAAATTACCTTGTCGCATTAACGTGCTTCAGAGGCTGGCTACCTATGACACAAACTGTGGAAGTGTCTGTAGCTTAGCGGTTACAGTGCTGCCCTAGCATGTAGCAGATTGTTGGTTCAATTCTCACCCGATCCTAGTATTTTGGTACACAATTTCTGGTACCACAACACAAAAGTTATTTTGTCTTATTTTTCTTACTTAAAAAGAGGTGAATGTTACCCGACATGGTCTGGTAGCCTAACATTAGTCTACTCGCTACCAACAAAACGTTCACCGCAGGTTCACATTTACTTAGTAGGCTACAGGAACACATATCCCATTTCTCAGGCACAGACAATACAGTTCTAACGCAAAATATCGCCTGGTTAACATCGCGTTGTTTCATTAATGTAAAAAAAATTCTAAATAAATAACTGCCATTGGCTACATGTTTTAATCTCACACAAATGCTGACAAAAAGAATTTGTCTGTGTGGAGCCTTATGCTCTTGCGGTCATGACTGACTCAATGTGGAAACCGAAGCTTCAACGCTCGCCTCGGCCAAGATTTCTTTATTATGTCTTCATTCATTTCTTCACTTCAGCTCTGTTCAGTTTATCCTTTTCACACATCATACCTAACATGATATTACAATAAAATTAATTACTACGAAAATTAAGAAGTTACGATAATATAACATACAAAACCCTAATGGGTTCGGGTTTATATACCATCAATTCAGCAAAGACATCTGTTTCATGGTTAGTCACTTAAAAAAATATTACAATAGCCTCCGAACATGTCATAATCTACTTCTGCAGACAATGTATATGGCAAGCACTATATAATAATAATAACATAAATAATTATTATCTGTGGTAGGCGACCTTCTTTGACAGTAGTATTGTCTTTTTTTCTCATGCAAAGATCTCTGGGAAATAGCTTTGCCAGAGAAATTAGAACGTCAGTGAGCTGGTCAGGAAAACTAACGTACTAGAGTGCAAAGGAAACTACTACTACGAAGTGAGTCAAAATGCCTTATTATATGTCCATTGTAGTACAGAAAACTAAACTACACCTGCATGGTAGCCTACGGTTGGTACCACGAAACCAAACGATTTACCCCAGGTAACACGACCGGAAAAAATATAGCCTACACTGAAGCTGTACTGGACATAGGCATAGCCTATGTGCAGCTACGTTATGGCCTTTTGTTTATTGTGCCTGGCTTTGATACAGGAGTTCCCTGGTTACAGCCTCGGTAAAGATTTATTTATTTATTTTTCTTCAGGTTACAGTCTTCTTGACTGTATTTTTGAAATCAATTTAATGCTACCTTGGTGAATAAAAGTATCAATTTCTTTGAAAAACATAAAAATGTCTGTTATTCCAAATTTTTGAATGGTAGTGTATATACATATGTCTGTCTCTTTCATTCTCAGATCATTCTCCATCTCTTATCTGCCCTAGCACGCATGCATATTCTGGAGCATGACAGTTTATTGGGGTTAAAATTAGACTGAAAAAATATTTGTGGCTCCTACTCTTGGAAACTGAAAGACTCAGCAGTAAAAGCTGAGGTCATGTTTAGTCTTTGAACAAAATATGAAAATTGGTAGCTGTTTGATAGTGTAGCTGCTCTGTGGTATTTGTTTGACCGCAGTGATTTTTCAGTTTGTAGTGTGATTGTTTGTTTGGTTGGCATCCAGCTGCAAAAGACCTCGGGATTCCTGGATGTGGAAAAGAGCAGAATTGTTCTTGCATTACGTGTCAGACTTTAAATGTTTAGTAGAGTCAGAAGGCTCTGATCGTGCTGTAGTTTCATTGCACAAGAACATTTGCACATGAGCTTGGATGAAGTATGCAGTGATAACATGATGTAAACTTTCTCACCTTTTCATACTTCATATCTAATTCCAAGGAGTTCACACTTCTGTTAAGTGATAGATTGTGTGGGGATGACAGGTCATTTGTGTCCTTCCTATTATTTCCTTTGATCTGTTATGGTTAAACGATTATGTGATTGGTAACTACACTCTAGAACACTTTTTTTTTTTTTTGCTGTAAACGTGTTTGTATGCCTACCTTAAAATTAATCTTATTCATCCATTTCGTTATTTCAACAATTCTGAAATAATATTGTATATCAGAAGAAACTGGTAGAAAAGCGTCTTGGTGCTGCCCTCTATCGGTTGAAATTTTCATTTTGCTCCCCCTTATGCTCCCGCCCCAATCGTGATGTCAGAATACTTCTTTGGAGGTACCTCTATGTCATATGGATAATTGTTGCCGCCCTATGGTCCTTTGGTTTCGGATCCACGTTTTTAAACAACAACGTGGCGGCCTTTTCATAAACTCTCTTATTCCACCTAAACAGTCCACTAAAATAGGTTTGATCCGAGTTATACAAAATCATTTGCACATTGTGCATTAATGTACAATGTACAAATAATTTTGTATAACTCCTTTTATTCGTATAACTTGTTTTCTATGCAAATGACGATGGACACACCTCCTCTACCCCTCCTCCGGACCTGCCAACCTGCACGCATTTTGTGTACCAACCACGCAATTCTTGGTCAAAATACGCAGGTACGAAATTCCAGCTGAAACTACGCAAATTAAAAAATAATATATATATATATATATATATATATATATATATATATATATATATATATTACATATACATATACTTGTATTCGGTATTTAAATTACATCCCTCTTCTTGTGCTTCTGTAACGTTATCCCCTCCCTAGTCTCGGAATCGACTCGAGTGAGTTCGGCTGAGTTCTCGCATACAGGCTGGGAACGAGACTAGCCCCTCCCCGAACCAAATCTTCTCACTCACAAACATCCACTGATGCGGTAACGTTACTTTATCATCGACCGAGGCATACGTTGCATTGCATTGCTGAGGTAAAATGGGATGTGGGGGAGTAATAATCAAGCACAAAAATATTTGAAATGTGACCATAATGTTGACATCATATGAAACATTGCTAAACATGTTCGGTAACTTTGTTGTTCGCTAGTTTGTCGTAGCTCGCATACGACATGATTAGCCTCGTTACGAGACTTAAGGCTACGGTGTGATAAACTGATGCTAACGTAGCAAATAATTACTATTACTGCAGCCAGTCACCCGACCAGCCTTGCAGGTAGATACTAGTCATCATGATGTCCGATGACGACGAGCATACTGACACGGAGAGAGAGAGCAGCAGACCTAACGTTACTAAAAAGAAGCGAGTGCATGCGCCCCAGAAGTTCCTCACTAAATATCAGGAGCAATGGCCGTGTCTCCGCCCCTCAAAAATGCCTCACCATGCATTTTGCACATTGTGCAATTATGATGTTGACATCAGCCACCAAGGAGCTTCAGGTAATAATTTAGTTAAAACCAACATACATTCCTAGATAGTTTGTCAGTTGAATACCATTTTTTAAATTATATGATATGTGTGCTTATATAAGCTGATAATCATGAGTGAATTGCATTCAATTATTTAATTATTAAATAAAAATGGAAATCATGCCCAGAAACTTGGTTTTATTCATAATTGACAATGTTTTACATCGCAACACAAGTTTCTGTAAATACTTGACAATGAAAACATATGTTACAATATACAAAATAAAACATATAAAAAATGGTTTTATGCAGGTGTACTCAAACCTTTGACTGATACTGTACATGATTTCCATTTTAATTTAATAAATAATTGAATGCAATTCACTTATGATTATCAGTTTAAGCACACATCATATAATGAAATATTAGGTGTGACCATGTGCAAAGCGAAGTGGTGCGAAAGCGTGTGAGCGTTACACTATTGTGGTACTCAAAATATTTTCCCAAGGTTGGCAGGTCTGCCTCCTCCCATCTCCCTCGCTCACCCCATAAATAATTTTTCTAAAGACAGGCTGAGACAGTGCGTGCACTTACTCTTTAAAATCCAGAGCTTCAAGTTTGACAATGACAGTTGCTACATATCTGAGATGTGATCACATCCATCTGTACATATAAAAAATAGTTCCAATTTTCAGTCACAAGTGCTAGACTCCCTCAGGAGTTCATCTGAACCAGGAAGTTGGATGCCACTTGCATTTTTTGTCATCTAAATGAATTCCCCCTATGCTAGGAGCCTTGGTTCTACAGGTCTTACACATGTGGTACCTGTTGTTTTTGAAATTACTTTGTTTTTGTTTACATGGTGGTTTAATGAGCTTCTCACAGCATTTCTTCTGACTGCACATAGGTTCCATCAACCCTCAACCTTCTTTCTTAGCATGATCTTAGCTCTTTATTGCCAAGTTATTATATAATGAATTTGCTGAAATTGTTGAATTTTCTGAAGGTTTTATTTTGCTACATATTTTGAACTGCTTGACTAATTGAATGTGTTGAATACTTCTAGCACCAGTCCATGATCATTGCTTTTTGTATGCATTATGTATGTAAATTATTAGTTGCTATGGATATGTCCATTCTTACGGTATACTACTAAATATTTAGATGATAAAGTAAACAATCACTTCACAAGTTTAAAGTGATTTAACATTACTTTGGAAGTATAGTACTCAGCATTATTTTTTAGTGCTTATGTTTATTCCTTTATATCCATTGCATGCAGCTTTTCCATCCGTCGTAAGCTGCAGTGGGAATTTTCACATGAGTCTACATGGCTATAGCGTTGTACTGCTGAGAGTAGCATATGGCTGGTTGAGTCAACAGTGGTGTGTGTGGGACTGTGGGTGTTGTGAAATCTTACTCCGATCTCTGTCCCTACACCTCCAGCCCGGCAAGCAGAAGAGGAAATTTTCCTCTTTCTTCAAGAGCTTGGTGATTGAGTTGGACAAAGATCTATACGGCCCTGACAACCACCTGGTGGAGGTGAGTATCGGGTCTCCTGTTTTCCCAGCTGTTTGTTTGATTCTGTCTCAGTCTATCCCCTCTGTATTCAAATACTGTTTATCCACGGTTTTCACCATACATCCTAACAAAGTGTTATTTGATTTATCTTTATTTTTCTTATGATGGGTATTGTAATTAATAGCAAATTTGACATTTTTGAGGGGTTATAAGCCTACTGGTTTTTTAAATATATGTTCTCTCTGTCAGTGCAGTGCAGTGGCACATAAACACAAGTTTCTGGGTAATGTTCCAAAATGAATCATGTGAACACCATTGCATATCATTGAAAAGATAGTTCCTACCTTTTATAAGGTCATAGCCCTAATTTATCTTCCTCAAAGTCAGGGAGAAATTACCATACTGTAATCCTATTATTGGCGGTTACAGACTCTTCTTTTCTTGCTATCACCCCACTGTGGCCTCTGAAAGAAATGGCAGAACCACACTTCATCTCTGTGATGGCTGTTCTCCTCCTCTTTATTGCTATCAGTACACAGGGTGAACAGTATAGCGGCCAAATACGCTTAAGATTATTCTCCTACATAGTCACTTCAAAGGGTTCTCAGAAGTGTGGGCTAAGATAGGTAGCAAAACTGGTCTTTGAAAGATAAGGACTCAGCTCTCATTTACTGTTCCCACAACCTCACTGAAGCTCGGAAGTAACACTGTCACATTGTTGTGCCACGGGAATGTTATCATGTAGTGGAGAACAGAATGCATTCAGTACTGACACATGCAAGCCATAGTGGTCTTCTCCACAGTACATCTCTTAAGTTATCAATCCTCAACTCTCAGAAGCTATGTTATAGTATCTCAATACAATCAATGCTAAAGACTATCAGAATACAAGAGCCCTGTCAAACCACAATCAGATGCCGTTGCCATTGGGGGCTGGGACTAGATTAAGCTGTAAATTAAATGGGAATAGTCCCGTTCTTAGTCCCACCTCCCAATTCCCATAGAGATCCATTCAAATGCAGAGGTTATAGTATCGCTTGTAACAGTACCTGAAAATAAGATATCAAGAGTATTTTGATATCCTTTTATACCCAGTTATGATAGCATCACCTGTTTAACTGAGGTGTGTTTTTGTGAACTTCCCAGTCTTTTTTTTGCCCCTGTCCCAACTTTTTTGGAATGTGTTGCAGGCATCAAATTCAGAATTTGTTTATATTTTAAAAAATCAATAAAGTTGATAAAGTAAAACATTAAATATCTTTTCTTTGTACTTTGTGTTTTCAATTAAATACATGTAAAAGAAAATGTACAAATCACTGCTTTCTGCTTTTATGTGCATTTTACATACTGTCCCAACTTTTCTGCAATTGGGGTTTGTATACTGTATGTTCATATGTTCATAATCAGTTTTTATATTGTGCCAGTATTCCTTCCTTGAGCGCAACAGCCAATGTTGATGTGGTATAATTGTGTTAAGTTGAGGGGGAACCAATTTATGACAGAACTATATAGAAGTCACTATTGTCTTAATTTAATCTTGTATGCATTTTGTATTTTGTTTGAAAAGGCTAGAGGAAATTTAATTACCAGCAAGGAATGATGAATCATGTTTTGAGACTTTAATGCTTTTTTCTGTAATATGTTTACTCGGGACGCTATGTGCCTCTCACACATCAATCAATAAGGGACTGAAAAAATGAATTATTTTTGTTGTAGTTGTTGTGTAAACAATCAGAGATTAGATGTGATTACACCTGTACAGGCATTTCATACAATGAGGAAATGACTGTATGTTTGTGTCTGTGTGTGTTTGTGTATGTGTGAATGAGTTGCACTATTGAAGGGTACTGGGTGAATGTCTGCAGCATAGTCTTGGGGGTGTTTAGCAGAGCATAATGAGCACACCCTAGGATGTGAGTGTTACTTACTATGTGGTTGTGTTCTCGGCAGTGGCACCGCACCCCCACCACCCAGGAGACAGATGGCTTCCAGGTGAAGCGGCCGGGCGATGTCAGCGTGCGGTGTACATTGCTGTTGATGCTGGACTACCAGGTGAGGGTGTCAAAGAGCTGATTTAGTTTTTTGTTTGATTATGAGGATTGGACACCTTGGAGAGAGAGGTATATGTACAGCAAAGGCTATGCTTGTTTAGCATAACTTTACACATTAGAAACTGGGGCAATCAAGCTCAAAGTTGTCTGTTAGATTTACTTAAAATAAGTCGAGTAATATCTACAGCTGCACCTTGCAGGTATTTAGAAAAGCAAATGTATATAATCAATGAAATCCAATCTGAAATTTAAAAAAAACTAAGTTCTTAATGCACAACACAGTTGAGGAGTCAGTTTATGTATAAACCTTCTCTTAACTTTATAGCACAAACATGGGCCACTCTCAGTTATTCAAAACCTGAATGTGTTAAAGATAACCCACAGTTCAGGTTTTGTTTAAAATAAAAATGTTATCAGAACAACCATTACTTTTACGAGGCAATCAGTTTCTCATTTATTGCCTTCTGATCTACTGTTTCACTATATTATGCCTGTGAGCGTGGTCAGCTTTCAGATTTTGTTGAAAAATGGAACTGCCAAGACTGAAAAATAAAGTAATCCCAGATTATTATGTAATCTTTCACGCCTGTGTGCCAGCACAATGCCCCTGAGTCATGTTACTAATGCCGTACAAGCAGTGATAAATGTTGGGAACTGTAACCTAGTTCAGTAGTGTACAAGGACAAAACGTATTTTAAATACAGAAACATATTTTTACCATTTTTGATGGATTTAATGTAGGATCTCAGAAGTAATTTGCCAGCTACCATAAAAAGTGTGGACTACTTATTGCCAAGGATAAATAGTTTACAAGTCTACCTCTTTGGGAGATGGCTAGAATATGAATGTTTCAGTCCACTTGGATCCACATTAAGCCACATTGATCAGAAACAGAGGGACATTTGTATTATGGTGTGCGGTATCTAAACCTGTCTATAAAAAAGCACTCAAACACTACTGTAGGCCAAGTTTGTAATTGTATTCAAGTTTGTAAGTCTACTATTAAATCAGATCAATTCACTTCGCTACATTGGAGCATGAATGCATTGCTATTTCCATAAATTGCAATTATGGCAACATTAATTAAATCCCCCCTTCCATCACTATAGCCTCCCCAGTTCAAGCTGGACCCGCGCTTGGCCCGCCTTCTGGGCATCCACACTCAGACCCGCTCAGCCATCATCCAGGCTCTTTGGCAGTATGTCAAGACCAACAAGTTACAGGACGCCCATGACAAAGAGTACATCAACTGTGACAAATACTTCCAGCAGGTATAGTCAACCTAAAATACTTTACTTCTGTACTTTTAAATTGAGGTGATCAGTGCCTGGACTAAATCGAGTAGGTGGTGAGGAAGGGCCAGATTCTGCAAATGTTGTACAGGAAGAATCTGTACAACATTAGTGACCATTAATATCATCATCATCACCAGTATCCTCATCGTCATCAACATTACCACTATCCTCTTCATCTAACATTGAAATAAGGCAAAACACTGGTTACTGTTTTGTTTTTCATGTCTTTATCAAATAAAATGTGTAATAATACCGTAGTGAATGAGGACTGCAATCAGTGCTAGTAATGCATGTTGGAGATGCCATTAAATGATAAATCACTTTGTCTAAAAGTAAAGCCTTTTCTGAGCTAGGGCCTGGTGCAAGACAGCAGCCAGGTGTGCCAGTGAAGTGTGGGTGTGGGTGTGTAGGCTCAGTGTTCAATGTAGATGGCAGAATTAACCCTTTGCGTCCCTGCTCTGCTGCTGCTGCTGCGAGGTGACCAAGTGCCTCCTCCCCTTCGTTCTTAGATATTTGACTGCCCACGGCTCAAATTCTCTGAGATCCCACAGCGTCTCACAAGCCTGTTGCTGCCCCCTGACCCCATTGTCATCAACCACGTCATCAGGTAAACCGAAACCTAGGGCTGAATCCCTAAATACAATATTACCATAAACCTAATCCATACAGTTAGCATTATGATCATGGTTTTATACAATTTTTACATTTGTACCCTCTCTGTATAATGTGACATTATTCTATTGTTTAATTTTATCTAAGATATAAAAGAGACATTAGCGGTTTCATTTGGGCTAAGATAAATGCAATTGAATTGGAAGAAATATTTTGTCATGCTTTTCTGCCTGTTTCAGTTTCTGTTTTCGGGCGTTGCCTCCCGGTGCCGTGAGAGGCAACTCCCGGCTTTAGTTCTCATTCTCGGGACTAATTAATTATTCCCTTCAGGTGCGCTCTGCACTACTTAAGCTCCGTTCACTCGTTGTTCGGGGCTTTTGTGTCATTCTTGCCACGCTAAGCCAGGTAAGGACGGTATAGGATTTGGCGACCGCTTGTTCTTTTGCTTTTACTAAAAGTACACGTGGGGTCTGCCGTAGTGAGTTAGGAGTTCTCTTTCCTTGTAGAGATCTCGTTTTCCTTTCTTACTTATTTCCTTCCTTGGTTTTCCTTCCCCTATCTCCCCTAATACCTCGGTTTTGCCTCGTTTCCCTTTCCCTTTTAGCCCTTTAATTGTTATTGAGCTAGAGGCATTTCTTTTTATTTCTTTGCTATTCTCTGCTCGAGTCTACGAGCTTCACCCTGTTATCTGGGTTGTTTTATTTTGGCCCTACGCCAGGAGTTATAGTCCCTTACTGTTTATTTCTCTCTGCTCTGTTCACGGACTCCCTTTTTCCTCTTTAGTGATTGTTTCACACAGATCGTGGGACAACTTTCAGATCCCCTCTCAGTCGCGTCTGGTTCTCCGAACCCGACCCCTTACATATTGAAGGGCAAAACATCTTATGTATTTTGAGAAATTTGTTTTTAACCGTTATCCTGAATTTTCTTTGATAAATAAATGTAACCAAACTTAAGGTAATAAATGGTTTTCCTTTTTTCTTTTAAAACTTTGATTACATATATTCACAAATCTTGAATATTTTCACACACACAGTAAAGGTGTGGTTCTTTCGGAAATGTTTTCCATTGTAAAACCAACAGCAAGATGGAGACAACATGAACACTTCAGTCAGCAGGATATAGAGTATAAATGATTGTATAATCATAACTTTTTTTATAAACCTTTTTAAAGCTTTTGTTTTAAAGTACATGGTCATACATCATTCTAGCTAAATATGTTTCTTTCTTAATCCAAGTAGGTCTACCTAGCTACCATGATGCGCTTTTACCAAATTAGCAAGGTAGCTAGGTATCTGGATTAGGTAGCTAGTTCCAATTCCAGTATTCACGTTTGGGTTTTTTGAGCAACTGTTTAGCTTGTGAGTCTTATGTAGTTATCTACCAAGCTACATTTGATGCATTGTATATTTGATTGGAAGTATCAAATTTAAGTGTGATACAGTAACAGCTCTGTGCATGGGATTGTTTGGCTACTTTCCTTTTGTGTCATCAATGCATCAATTTTTCGAGGAATCGTTGATGGAAAGTCACTAGTTTCCCTCCTGGATTAGATTTACGTTAATGTTGTGAATAAACAGAATATCATTTTCAGACATTACTGATTACAAATACTTTGGGGGGGAAATAGCACAGATATCATGTTTAGAATCACTACAATTTTTTTGTTATCTTGACAGCGTGGACCCCAATGACCAGAAGAAGACTGCCTGCTATGACATAGATGTAGAAGTGGAGGATCCATTGAAGGGTCAGATGAGCAGCTTCCTGCTATCTACGGCAAATCAGCAAGAAATTGCCTCTCTGGATAACAAGGTGAGTTGACACTTTACATTGTAGGTCAAAGCAGAACATATCAAATTCTCATTAATTGTGAGGTTGAAAAATGATTACTCGGGGCTGCTGGTGGCTCATCCTGTTAAGACACTATTCTAGTGCATGGATGGACCCCACAGTCTGGTATCAAATCCAGACTGTGCCAGTGCTGCCAACAGCCTCGCAGGGGCAACACACAGTTCTAGTTTTGTCCAGGGATAGGAGGGTTTCAGCTGGCCAGGATGACAGCAGTTCATCATGCATCAGCGGCCCCCATTGGTCAATCGGGCACCCGCAAGTTTGTATGCATGCGAAGCGTCTTCATGCAATTCATGTCTGTTTGAGCCCAACTTGGGAACTGTGCTCTGATAAGAAGCCAAAACTGATATCACATACTCCGGAGGAGAGCACATTTGACTGCATTCTCCTGAATTGATAACGGAGGATGCAATGAGCATTGTGGTGTGAGCATAGTTGGGCCTTCTAAATTGGGGAGAAAAAGGTAAAAGCGTTTAAAAATATGATGGGAATATACCATGCACAATTTGTAGACAAAACACGTAGCACAGACTCAAGGTTAGAGCATTATTCACAAAGAGTAATAGAAGATTTTGAATGTTAGCCAATGACGCTTATAAGTTTAATACTGATTTCATGTTTTGTTCTACAAATAAAGGAAAGACAAATTTGTACTGGTTCTAAGGCCATACAAATTTCTAGCACAAAATGTATAGTATGTAATTGATATTGAATAACTCACTTAATTTACTTTAAGCATCTTCTGATATTTTTACAGTTACACATTACTTGAAATGTGATAAATGTATATGCTAGGATATTGTATTACATTACATGCATTTAGCAAATGTCTGGAATTTAGCAAATGTCGACTTGCCAACCTGCAATGTAGGAGAACTTAAATGCTGTCACGTGATTTACATTGTGTCAGACCTGACTAACATTTACATTACATTACATTACATTTATTTGGCAGACGCTTTTATCCAAAGTGACGTACAATAAGTGCATATTGAAGGTCATTGACGCAACTAAAGCAGATCCGACAAAGCACAACTTTCTCACAATGTAGTAGTCATCCTTAGTAATGAACATAGAACAGTCAGCTATACATTCTTAGCTATAAAATGACAACAACAAAAAACACAAGTTAAAAAGAAAAGCAAAAAAACAAAAAAAAAAACAGGAAACAAACATTCCCAGGCCAGCAAGTATGTATACAAAAACAAATTATGTATATAGATGCGCAGATTACACCCATAAAAAAAGAAAAATATGAAACAATAAAAATATCATAACCTGAGTTAGTGCATAAGTAGTGTTAGGGGAGTGGGGATGGGAGCGGAACCAAGATGCTGTCTAAAGAGGTGGGTCTTCGTTCTGCGTCGTAAGATGGCCAATGATTCTGCTGTCTTGACCATGAGAAGTTCGTTCCACCACTTGGGGGCAACGTATCGTAAGTAAATGGAAAATCATGTATTGATTCCTGGTTAAACCTCTGACTACATACACACATCACTGACTCTTAATCTTTCCTTTAGATCCATGAGACCATAGAGTCTATCAATCAGCTGAAAATCCAGAGGGACTTCATGCTTAGTTTCTCCAAGGATCCAAAAGGCTACATCCAGGACTGGCTCAAGTCCCAGAGCAGGGATCTTAAGGTAGGACTGTTACAGACAACGGCCTTTCTCCAGCCACCAAGTTCTATAGGCCCATTTACTGTAAGCTATGTATTTAACAACATTTTGAGAAGACCCAAGCCATATTGGCTCCCTCCTGCCTGATGTTCATGTATTGTTCAAGTGGTATGATGGTATGCTTCTCAAACTCATTTTAGTAATATACTGAAACATGCTCAACCCTCGCTGGCACATTTGATATTGGCATTTCCTTGTGCAGTTTTATCTGGAAAGTTTTGCAAAGAGGACTTGTAGCTTCTGTCCACATTGTTTTGTAAAAGGTGGGTGTGTGAAACTGAACTTCCAGGGAATTCCACTGAATTCCACTGACCAGAATAGATTACCTGTAATCAGCTGTAGGTATTTTCTGTATGAGGAAGGTGCTGAGGTTTCCTCGGTAAGGTAGACCAGTCACATGTACTCACATCTGTGATTGGTTGCAGGTGATGACAGATGTAGTTGGGAATCCTGAGGAGGAGAGGAGGGCAGAGTTTTACCATGAGCCCTGGTCCCAGGAGGCTGTTAGTCGATACTTCTATTGCAAGGTGTGTGAACTTAACCATCGCTCGAAACTGAAAGTTTTCTGTTTAAAAAAAAAAAAATTAAATAGTTTATTGCCCATAAAAGTTTTTATTTCCTTCATCTCAATGTTTGTGTATGTGTTTGTCAATGTATTTTCCTTTTTATTTATTCTTTTATTTATGTGTAAACTAAAATTAGTACATTTTCTTGTTATTTCTTTGTTGTTGACACATCATTCTTTTGCCTAGTTACACATTTTATTCATGTTTAACACATGCATGTTTTGAATTATTATAGTTTAATTTCAGTTTCATTTCACATTGAATACCTTGCCTTCCCTCTCCACAGATCCAACAGCGGAGACAAGAGCTGGAGCAGGCCCTGGCTGTGCGCAACACTTAAACGCTTCCCCAAACATACAGTGACATGCCCATTTTCTCCTGTCCTCCTTCCGCATTTAGTTTCTGACAGACACGCACCAATGTTGGTTTCTTATTAGATGTTTTTCTTTGTTTTAATTTAATTTTGTGACCTGTGGCTCATGACCAATCATGTATGGCCTATATTGTGGGCCCACTTTTCAATCACGTTGAAGTCAAACTCTGACACCCTCTCATCCCCCCTTCAAACACTCACAGACGCACACAGCTAATAACAGCTCGGTGTGGCTGTCACCTTCCAAAACCAGAGGATCACAGAGCACAGCTTCCCTTTTCTGACTCCCTTCACTGTCTCTTCCTGGAGTGTGTCTGATTTTTTAACATCACCAACCTGCAGCTCCAGCCAAAAAGACCATTAGGCCTGATGCCTGTATATTCTGTACAGATTTACAAAGACTGCTCGGGTGCATGTATTCTGTTTTTGAATCTCGTCTCGAAGCATGCGGTCACAGTCCCTCAGACTGCACGCTGAACTGCAGCAGTGAACAGGGATGTACCACAGGGACAGTTTTGAGCCAGTTGTTGTCGCTGTTCTTTTAGCATCAGTGTTCTTACAATGGAATCTTCCATTGGCTCTGAGTGTGAGCCCACAGTGTCAGTGTTTAGCCAACAAATTCCATGTCCCAGTCTCTGTGACAAGACTTCAGTGTTAGCAGTGAGCCATTGCTGTTGTCCGCATAGTGTCAGTGTTAAGCCCTCTGCTACGTCTTTGTGAAAGAATATTCCCGTGTTTCTTACACCAGCACTCACACTGATTTTCTCCAGGAGGGTTGAATATGAGGAAATAAAGTGTAAATGAAGGGTGATGGAAAGGGTAGTGATGTCACGTGTGGCAAATAGTTTCCCATAGCAGTATTTCCCTGTGGCGCACATGTCGGCAAACTTATTGAAGATAAAGTATGCCAACATCATAAAAAAAGATGCTTTAAAATAACCGATTCAGAAATCAATGCTGAGCCTTGGCTTTGAATGTATATCCACTACTAGACCAACCTGAACTGGTCATTAGGTGAACTTTTATGTGACCATAGGTAATATATTACAGTGCAGTAAATATATAATGCAGTATTTGTTGATAACCAGAGTGTGGAGCCAGTGAGCCTACACAGTTTGCATCTGAGGCAAGCCTATCCCCCTTGTATCAAGAAAACTCCCAACAATCTTACATTCACAGAACCCTTGTAAACAAGTCTCAAGCAAACCATTTTTTTGTTCAATAATACTTTTTCCCGGAGATGAGTTTCTTTGTGAGGGACTAATAAGATCACTGCACTCTTAAAACTGAAATTAAATTAAATGTCACAAGCTGTGTTTATGACAGCTTGAGATAAAAGCAAATGACCTGTGGATTTAAATTTGTTATGCCTTAAAATCTCTTATTCATTCAAACCAAAATTTAAGTTATTTCCACAGGCTAGCATTTTTGCCATAGAAATAATTACTGGTTCTCAACTGCTACATAATGGTCCCTCAGTGTTTCTATGCCAGTGTTACAGATGTTACAGGGACATTTTCAGAATATTTTTTTGAATGTTATACATTTGGGCAGTTGCTGCACTTCTTTTATGTTATTTGATGCATTAAGGGGAGAAAGCATTCTCATCTCTGGAATACCTCGGCTTTTGTTTTTTTTCTTAATTTAAATTGATTTACTATCAGGGTACTCGTAGGGAAACGCATGAATCAAGTTTCAGATTCATTTTAATTATTCTAAAAATCTTTTTATGTTATAGATGTAAAGTTTTACGTGGAGGAGGGAACTTGACATTCACTGTACAAAAAGGTCTTTGTTGAGAATTGTGTTTTAACCATCAGTGTATGTAAATGGTCTAATCATTTAGTGGTTGTAGATCAAAATGACCCAATTAAGTCACAGCCTCATTTTCAAAAAACACAGCACCTCTGATGTTGGCGTATTATGAGAAAAACACATTCGATCAACTTTTTAAACAAATTCAAACTGACTGATGAAAAGGCCATGTTTTTCAGAGTGTTACATTACAACTGTTAACCTGTTGTTGACATCTTGAAGACACGTTTGCAAATTAACATAATTGGTGTTGATAAGCATGCTGTTAACTTTTGGCTCTTATGAAGGGAAAAAGGTTCAATATGGACAGCTGTCATTGCCAATGTAACAACATGGAAACCATGATAACCAACAAGCAACAAAGATTTCTGAAAAGAGGAAGTCAGTAATTTGGATCTTCATTGGTAACAAAGCTCTGTAGGACTGTCAGAGATATCAGTGTACACAAGCTCGTGAACTGTTCCATTACAACAGCCACCACAAGGATATTGAGTACAATTACAGTTTCATTGTGGCTGTAAGCATGTCCACAGTAATTATTGCCTTAGCAATGCAATGGAAGGACATAAGCACTGAAGTACAATGGAACTTGTACTGCCACATCAATCTTGTACCTGACGTATACCATCTGGGTTTAGGAGCAAGAACGTTTCTCAAGAGTAATACCAATAGAGAAAGTTATGCTCTTGGTGGTTTGAGAAGGAGGTTCTACAGTGTGTTTCTGTGTTTTTTCCATTTTTTTTCACCTGTCTCCGGGGCGGGATAGCATACTGCTTGAGTGGGACTTTTGTAATAGGAATGCATACTAATTGGCGCTGCTGTTAATGTTGAAGCACTGAACTTGGTGTGAACATTACCCAAAGGGTGGTGCAAGCTCAGCAGTGTGCGCTGGCCATGCCGCCAGGAGAATGTGCTGAGGAAGGCCTGCAGCGAGATCAGAGACGATGCAAAGAACCGGCCCTGTAGCAGATCTACTCCTGGAAAAACCATTGCACAGAATTATGTTCCTCAACAGCACCCAGATGGGGAAAATTTAACATAATTACACCTCTGCATGGTCCAGATGCTGGACTCTATAGAAGCACTGGCTCACGGACAGTGTGCTGAATAACTCTGCGAAGCAAACCACCCTGCTGGTTCGTATAGTTTTTTAACAACTGAGCATTCCATGAACAGTCTTGGCTGTCAATGATTTACTTTTAATTAATCTAATTAGCAATTTTCATCCTGTAGGTCCCTTCATCAGCACTCTCCCATCCAACAAAATTAGGAATCCGTTATGAAGTATGCAGAATTTTAAAAACATCAAAATTATTCTTTCATTTCCTACATGTTGAGGGACATGTTTATATTCTCCTGAAGCATTATCTCTTAGTCACCATAGCGACACAGGTGTAGGCCCACTTTTGCCTTTTGCTTTAGTTTAGTGAGGCTTTTACTTGTGCCCTCAAATGTAAGAGGGGAGGTGCCTTGACAGCAGCTGGTGCCTGATTGGAAAATACAGCTGTCTGTGATGTTTTCGTGTCATGGCACCATGTAGGTGTGTTTGGTCTTTTAAATTTTTTTGAAGATGCCTGAGAAGTGTAAAACTTTTAAGAATTCCACTGCCACAAACAGGACAAGGGATTCAAAAGACACCTATGCATGCCGCATGGACACATTTTATACTTTTTGGAAATAAAATAGCCTTTAATCATGAAGAAGTAGAAATGAAGAACACTTAATTGCACTGAGCACCCATTCTGAAGTAGTCTACCTGTCTCTGCAAAGTTGAAGGGTGGGGGTTTGGGTTAGTTGATTGCTGTATAAGCTGTAGCCTACACCAGATACACAACATTAAAATGAAGTTTTTATTTAAAATGTATCTTGCTGATGTCCAGATCCAGTTCACTAAATGTTCTTTCTTAAGAACCAGCCAGTGGTTAAAATGATCAGCCAGGCAATGTGGTCTATGTTGCATTGACAAGGGGGCACTTGATGTACCACTGTGTTTACAGGAGTCCTGTGGGGGAACCAAATCAAAGGGAACCTGCATTTCAGCCCCAGTTCATAAGGGCTGTCATTGGCCACAAGCATTACAACCCTGGGGTCCTCCCCGACCACCCACACACCTTTTAATCTTGAGATACAGAATTTTACGCTGTATAGCGCCATCTCTTGTCGCCTATGTTGGCAAGGGGGACACTACAGAAAACTTTATCTTATTATACTTCTAGTGTAGTTGCAAACCACTGCCAATAGTTTGACTTTTAGCCTCTAATTAAAAACAAACTCCCAGCGATAATCGCCTATTTTGCTTCAGACCCAGGCCAAGAGGAAGAACTGTGACTTTCAGACAGTGTGGATGTAAGTAAAGGGAGCGTTTGCCAAAGTTTGTACTTGGTCCCAGGGCTGTGCCCTTTTGTCAGGGCAATAGATTTATGATGTCAGCCAAACCTTTGAAGCATTCTATGTGGGTTTTTTCAGGTGTGTGGATCCAACCAACATTGTGGATTCCTACGGTTTTTGACATGTGCCTGGTTAGCCCATGGTGTGTTGAAAAGACTAGCATCATTGTTGCCTTGTAGACTAGGCTAGCTCAATTTTTTGTTTAATTTCTTTTTTTACCAAAAAAAAAGACCTGCTCTTTGACAGGATGACAGGATATGTTGTTATCTACCTACTGTCATAAATTTAAATCAGTGTTACTTTTTTTCAATCACTCTTTGTCCTCTCTGGCTGTTTTCTCAAGGATACAGATCCAGGGATGTACTAAATAAATGAAAATAATTGTGCATTTATGGTTTTTTAATGTTCAGTTCCTTCAAAAGCAAATACAGATAAATACTGTAGTGTCAGGTGCCTACTGAAGAAAACATATGCTGTGACACCACCAGAGGACACATACAATTACAAAAAATGTAGGCATCATTCAGAACCAAGATTATGGAAAGATGTATTACAAGTTGATCAAAACATCTTTCTGATCCAAAGGGCTCAATGTCCTTATATTGAGGGCCTGGGAATAACTTGTTCTGTATGCATGACAGGGAAACTTATGAAATAACTGGACACGCATAACTTGTGTTTTACCAATGTTTTCATGGTAAAACAGTTCTGCAATGTTGTACCCCTCTTTATGTTGTAGATTAAATGTAGTTTTGCTGGAAATTAGGGCATCAGATAAAAATTTGCATTTACTGATTTAGTCCCATTACTAAGACAACAGTGCCCAATTAAGACTGGAGTTTGAACACAAACTTTACAGCACTAGAAACAGTAGTTTTCATGATTTTCTATTTGTTTGTTCAGTTCTGTTTTGATTCCATTGGAGGTGCACTGACAATGTCCTGGCTGGGCTGTAAAAAAAAAGATTAAATAAAACATTTGAAGTGACACCATGTCTGGTCTAGTTTGGGTGCTGTCTCACTAATTTAAGACTAAGAAAGCCTGAGGTAAAACATACAAGACGAAGGAAGTCTGAGAAACAGAAAACGTTAACGACTGTCACAAAGACGCTTTACAGAACAGAAAGGGGAAATGGGAAATGCCAGCTCTAAGCCCCCAGATAGCAGAGGTAAAAACTCTCTAGTAGGGAGAGAAAACCCTCATACAGTGGCGAGAAAAAACTCCCCGATGGGAAGAAATCTCGAGAGGAACCCGGCTATTAGGGGGATGCCCATCCTCCACTGGCCTATGGGTTGATTATTTCATAGGGAGGTATTCTACTCTGATGACTCCGTTATGTAGAGATCAGCAGTGGCAGGTGGGGGGCACCTAGCTGGTACACCAGTCTTGGATAACCTCAAATAACAGTGGGAATCGGATATAACCTAACAAAACAGACAAATGACAGCCACTTTTGACATGACAGCCAGTCTGAGATGTGTCAGAGATATTGCCTGTGAAAATGACAGGTCTTGAGTACCAAGGGCCTAAAAACAAAAGTATTTTTGGATGTCAAATCTGAATGCAGAAAAACACCCCCCCCCCCCCCCCCCCCCCCCCACACAACGCCATGAAAACATCAGTAAGAATCAAATTAGATTAGCTAGTTCTTTTTTTGCCAGTAATTATCCTACATTTAATCTAGATCCCATAAACCTTTACTGATGTTCATGATTGGACAATTGACAAGAGTAAATGCTACAAATTAAGAATAAATTAAATATAAACAACATGGAAATTGATTATTAATCGTAAACCACAAAAAATATTAATTTTATGTATTGTGAATATTTCACAATCTGTCCTTCACAAAAAATCAGTAAACATAATTTTGAGGCAGTTTAGATATCAAATGATGTGTGCAATTGTCCTGGACACATCAAGCTCTTTATGCCACAAGGACATTGACATTTTTTTACATTATGCAAAAGATGGAGAATGAGCCATTATTTCCTTTTCCCCAATGCTTTTTCCCTGAAACCTGCAGGTTTTGGTTTCTGTCAGGATAACTCATGTATTTTAATATATGAATGAATATATAATTATTTGGGTTTGGTGCTGAATGGATCTGCTCTATGTACTACCTATCAAACAGGGAGCACGACACATCTCCCCGACTAAACAGGAGATATACCGAAACCCCCAGTACATAGAATCAGATCTAAACAACCGGTGGAGGCTGAGGGGTGGTGGAGCGTGAGCAGAAATTTTTTTAGAACAAGAAACACGCGAAACAAACAAGAGTAATGCAGCCAAAAGCAGTATGGGAGAGATCTGACTCTCACTTTTATAAGGGAAGCTCCATTAGAGATGTGTGCATGTGATTGCTTGATTATGAGAATGTGCTGAGGCCAACCATTTCTACTACTAGAGCACAGCAAGAGCTTCCTGACAGAACTTGTTTTGTTCGTTCGTGATGCTAATTTCTGTCAGGATAACCTGCGTATTTAATATATGAATGAATATATAATTATTTTCGGTTGGCGCTGAATGGATCTGCTCTATGTTCTAATGTTTCTGTGCTAGTGCATGCACAAGCAGATATACTGAAACCCCCAACACAGCAAATCAAATCATCCAATTGGAGGTGTACCTGTGGATGTATTTTAAGGCCTACTTTCAAACTCAGTGCCTATTTGCTTGACATCATGGGAAAAATCAAAAGAAATCAGCCAAGATCTCAGAGAGAAAATTGTGGACCTCCACAAGTCTGGTTCATCCTGAAGGTACCCACGTTTGTCTGTACAAACAATAGTACACAAGTATAAACACCATGGGACCACGCAGCCGTCATACCGCTCAGGAAGGAGACGCGTTCTGTCTCCTAAAGATGAAAGTGCTTTGGTGTGAAAAGTGCAAATCAATCCCAGAACAACAACAAAGGACCTTGTGAAGATGCTGGAGGGAACAGGTACAAAAGTATCTATATCCACAGTAAGACAAGTGCTATATCGACATAACCTGAAAGGCTGCTCAGCAAGGAAGAAGCCACTACCTCCAAAACCGCCATAAAAAAGCCAGACTACAGTGTGCATCTCAAGACATCAGCCAGGAAGTTAAAGCTTGGTCGCAAATGGCTCTTCCAAATGAACAATGACCCAAAGCATACTTCCAAAGTTGTGGCAAAATGGCTTAAGGACAATAAAGTCAAGGTATTGGAGTGGCCATCACAAAGTCCTGACCTCAATCCAATCAAAAATTGTGGGCAGAACTGAAAAAGCCTGCAAGGAGCGTAGCAAGGAGGCCTACAAATCTGACTCAGTTACACCAGTTCTGTCGGGAGCAATGGGCCAAAATTCCGGCAACTTATTGTGAGAAGCTTGTGGAAGGCTACCTGAAACGTTTGACCCAAGTTAAACAATTGAAAGGCAAATGCTACCAAATACTAACAGAGTGTATGTAAACTTCTGACCCACTGGGTATATGATGAGAGAAATAAAAGTTGAAATAAATAATTCTCTCTACTATTATTCTGACATTTCACATTCTTAAAATAAAGTTGTGATCCTAACTGACCTAAAACACGGAATGCTTACTAGGATTAAATGTGAGGAATTGTGAAAAACTGAGTTTAAGTGGATTTGGCTAAGGTGTATGTAAACTTTTGACTTCAACTGTACCTGGACTCATTTCTGGCTAATGGGGCTCTGGTGAAATACACAAGATTCACTGTGCTGCTACATGGGTTTGGAGAGCTTTTTAGGGACCTTGAATAGTTAGTTGTGTAATATGAAACACACTAAGAACAGATCAAAAAAAATTCACTTTTATTGCCAATATTGACAAATTATCAAAATCTTTTAAATAAATCATATAGATTTTTTGGAACGTTTGCCATTTTTGGCACAATTTGCACAATTTGGCACCATTCGGCACACTTTAGTAACCAAAATGGTTTGCCTGAAAAAAGCTCAGTAGAATTAGAATGGTTTGAGATCTTGACACCAAAGGTTTACCAGAGGTAGGTAGCATATTGAGGAATGACAAAGAGGAGTAATTTCCTCCATAGATTTTGTAGCTCATCAGGTACAAATTCTGAAAGTTGAATATAGGTACCTGTTTTTTAGTGTTTTTACATTTGCTGTACATAAATAGTTGTAATTAAGCAAAAAGTGGATTTATATTAATTGACTGGTTAGACATAATAGTATAGTTCTCTGCTTTAATAAACGCTATGAACCATATTTGCAGCATTTATAGTTTTTGAGATAAACAGCTTTGTTTGTCACTAGTGAAAACAAGCGAGAATTGGCCTATTTTGCCCTTGGTAGGAAGCAGTTAACCACTGCACAAGCAACCGGTTGACACACAAAAGGATTGAGAATGTGTTTGCTGAGGCCAACCATTTTCTGGCACAGCAAGAGCTTCCTGACAGAACTTGTTTTGTTCGTTCGTGATGCTAATTTCTGTCAGGATAACTTGCGTATTTAATATATGAATGAATATATAATTATTTTCGGTTGGTGCTGAATGGATCTGCTCTATGTTCTAATGTATCTGTGCTAGTGCATGCACAAGCAGATATACTGAAACCCCCAACACAGCAAATCAAATCATCCAATTGGAGGTGTACCTGTGGATGTAGTTTAAGGCCTACTTTCAAACTCAGTGCCTATTTATAGCATTTATAGTTTTTGAGATAAACAGCTTTGTTTGTCACTAGTAAAAACAAGCGAGAATTGGCCTATTTTGCCCTTGGTACGAAGAGGTTAACCACTGCACAAGCAACCAGTTGACACACACAGGGATTGAAAAGGACATATTATTTTAATAGTCAGTACCTAGCAACCACCTGATTATTTAATTATTAAATTCATTATTAAAAATATATATATTCTTTAATTACATTTATTAATGTATTCATTATTTATTTATTTCATTTCCTCCCCAATAGTAGCAGCAGCAGGTAACATTAGCAATGCATACAAGCATATTAGATCTTAATCATCTTTTGAGCTTGATTGGTGTCCTTCGTAATGAGTCTAGTGTAGTGTTTAAAATCAGTGGATGACCACCACACAAGACTGAGTGTGCCACTGGAACTTTAGGAGCTGCCATGGTAGTTATACCTATTCTGGACGAGTGGGCAGTGTAGCAGTAAGGCAGGCTGCCTCCTGCCTTTTTTCACAGAACATAATGTTTCCGGCATTGGCCATGAACAGGGCTCATGCAGAGTTTCGTAGCAAAGATGGAACTGAATGCCTGTAATAATGCCTTTGACAGTGGAGAGCTGAATTAATTTTTTTTTGCATTGTTGCAGACAATAGACGGTTATAGTTTGAGTAAACTGAACAGGAAGCTTAGAAAAATAAATTTAGTTTGCTTTAATAATTTTTAAATATGCAAAAAGTATGTAGATATATCATTCCATATGTACTAAAATAAAGAATGAAGGACACCATATTAAAATATTTAATATGCATAAGAGTGTCATGTGTGACAACATAAAATTAGCTTTCAAGGCTTTGTACTATCTGTCATAACAGCAAATACTTAAGTCTTTACATTTTGTCTTTGTGGTTCTCACATTTCTGTATGCATTTCCCAATCAAACTACAATCTGCCTTCAGGCTGATGTAACATGACATCAGCAACTCTGAGATAAACACATTAGTGCAAACTGTATTCACTGGCTCCGTCTACACAATCCACACCTTAATTGGGAGACCTCCCGGGTCCAGGGATGGAGTCCCAAGTGCCATGCAGCCTGTCTCCGTTCTGCCTTGCCCCCGTCTGGAGGAGCCAAGACGCCCCTTTGTGTTCCTCAGTCTGACCTTTCCATGGTTCTTCACCAGTATCATGACCTATCACTTGTGTTCAATAAGTCTCTTGCCCTGTCATTACCTCCTCACAGACTCTACGACTGCGCGATCGACCTGCTGCCTGGGGCTCCGTTGCCTTCTAGCCGCCTCTACAACCTGTCAGCCCCCGAGAAGGCATCCATGGAGACCTACATCCATGACTCCCTGGTGGCAGGTATAATCCGACCCCGGTTCTTCTTTATGGGTAAGAAGGACGGCTCACTCAGTCCCTGCATCGACTACCACGGCCTCAATGCCATCACCATCCGCAATAAATGCCCTCTACCTCTCATTAATTCTGCTTTTGAACCCCTCCATGGTGCCACTATCTTCACGAAGCTCGACCTCCGGAATGCCTACCACCTGGTCTGGATCCGAGAGGGGGACAAGTGGAAGACCACTTTCAATACGCCCCTGGCGCACTTTGAATACCAGGTGGTCCCGTTCGGGCTTGCTAACGCCCCAGCTGTGTTCCAGGCCCTTGTGAACGATGTCCTCCGCGACCTGCTCAACCGGTCAGTGTTCGTCTACCTCGACGATATCCTCATTTTCTCTAAGACCCCCCCCAGGATCATTTACTGCATGTCTGCAAAGTTCTCCAGAGGCTGCTGGAGAATAAGCTGTATGTGAAGGCGGAGAAGTGCTCCTTCCACGTTCCCACCGTGTCGTTCCTGGGGTTCGTGATCGAAGAGGGGAGGATCAAGCTTGACCCCGCCAAGATCCAGGCAGTGAAGGAGTGGCCCCGCCTCACTACTCTCAGACAGCTCCAGCAGTTTCTGGGGTTTGCTCATTTTTACCGCCGCTTCATCCGTGGCTATAGCCAGATTGCTACCCCTCTCACTAACTGACTTCCTTGTCTGTTCCATTTGTCTGGTCCCCCGCTGCTAATTAAGCCTTCACCTCCCTCAAGTCCAGATTCTCCACCGCCCCGTCCTCTGCCACCCCGATCCTACCCGCCAGTTCATCGTCGAGGTAGAAGCATCCAACACCGGCGAGGGCGCCGTCCTGTCTCAGTGTTCTGCCCTGGACCAGCCTGCTCGTTCCCGTCTTGCCACTGCCTCCATTCTCCTGCTGCTGTTACCCTCTGGTTGTCCATCATTCATCAGCCCTGCTCCTGTTCCCACGGCATCCAGCCTGTCCCTTCTAGCCCAACCCTGCTTCCAGACCCTGTGAAGTCCCTTTGTGTTGTACAATAAACGTGCTCCACGGAGCTTATCACTGAGTCTGTCTCCGAGTCCTGCGTTTGGGTCCACACCAGTGAAAGGAGTTCTAACAGATTACCCCATCATCACGTCATTATTACTTAATAAATAGCTCAATGATCTCTGCACCCTTGAACACTTAATATTAAAATAAACCAGTCAAAAGTCGTCCAAACAGAATATCAATGTTTTTTCATTATATATGTGGAACACAATTTATTGAGACATACAAAAGGACCTCGCTCCCGTTTCCTCTCAGTCGCCATATCTGATTTTTATAAATCCCCCTAGCCAGTCTGAGAACTGGCCGTTTCCTCGGATACCCCAAATCACAAAAACCCATTTTCGCCTCCACCATGTCCTGCCATATCTCCCATTACCCTACTGTTAAAAAGAAAATAATTTACAAATCAAAACTATAATGGAACTCAAAGACATACAGTCACCAAAAAGAAAGTCGGCAAAGTACTGAACTATGATATTGAATGAACTGAACAGCTTGCTTCTATTTCTGAAGTTACAGCAACCAATATGGCTTACAGTGCACCGCACCTCTCAATTTCCACTTAGGCTATAATGGAGAAACTCCTGGAGGAAACATTGAATCAATGTTGAATTAACATAAGATGAAGCATTGATTCAATGTTGATCTGTGATGTTGATTCTGCGTCCAGGTGCTCATCGAGTTTACGTTGAATCAATGCATTGAAATAATGCTGAAACAATGTTGATGTTAACAATGGAAATCAGCATAACTGATGTTAAATCAATTTATTATCAATGTAATCTATCATAGCTAATGATAATATCATTTTATAACTACATTTTACCAATTCTTGCTCAAAGTATTCAAAATCTACAAAAAACAAATCAAAATACTTTTGAGTTAGGCTACTAAAATAGATGACACATTGACATCAATTTTAAAAATGCAAACATCTTTATTGATTTTAAACCTCTGCTTAATGGACACAATAGATGCAATAGTAGTATAGTTAAATTCTGAAAAACAAAAGTTGAAGTGTTTTAAAAGCTAAACTCATCTAAAAATAATGTTTGTTTACTGTTCACAATGTGGGTCGCGGTGTGAGCTGCCATGATGATGTGATGAGTTCTTCCTAATCGGGAGGTTGGGGTTGATTTCCCGAACCCTGATTTCCAACATGGAACTCCTAGTAATGGGATTCCTAGTTGGAAATTAATAAACGAATGCAGCATTAGCATCAGTCAAAAATACAGTTTGCTGTTAAGTCTTGTTTTGTTTATTTTCCTATGTCACCCTCGTCGTAGCAACTAGAACTTTGAATTTAACTAATTTAACCAAGAAAAAATAACATACACATATGTATAGACTGTATAGACATATAGACTGTATAAAAATATGGACAAAGTCACTGTGACGTCACCCATTGCCTTCCCACGGCCTTGTAAAAACCGAATTGAAGCTCCGGATGCATTTTTCGCCGCCAGTTTGTACAAACTGTGTCTGCTCCGTGGAGCCGAAGTGACGTTGTCGGGAGCAGGGTCAACCGGATTTGGCCAGGGCACAGTATGAAGAACTATAAAGCCCATGACCTGACCAAACCCACCATTTTGCAAAACAAACTTGCGGTAAACTTCCTTAAGTTGCTAATGTTTTATAATATAACATTTCATTTTCATCCGCGATTTTACTGTGTCATTTATTCGCATTGAATGTGTGGTATTTGTCACATAATTAACGTTCATTCAGTTATCTTTAATTTATATTCAGCTAACATAGATAGCATACCAGCTGAGCTCGGTAGCCAAGCCACCACACATGGACGAACATAGGGTAACGCTATTGCCATCAACTATATTGACGGTCAATTAATCACATGTTATTTTGACAGGACTACTTTTATTATAAATGTCCCTAGCGCCGCTAGAAAGGTAGCAAGCTGACCCCATAGTCTTAAATGAGGAAACCAACACCGTCTTTTTGGCTAACCGCTAATTATCGACTGTGGCAGAGCAGTCTGTCATGGTTTGCCCCAGCATGAAACCCCGTTCTGAAAACTGTTCCAGATAAAGTGGGGATTGTAGGTTAGTGGGTTCACACGCTAGCTAAAGCACAATAGCTACATTAGCTACATCGTAGTTGGCATTAGGCCTAACTTTCATATGCATCCTGTAACCTAATCACAAACATTGCAAACATTTACAAACGCAGACTCCGTATTCTTTTCCGATAAATTATTGGTTTTATTTTAAACATCCCCGTATTGAGTCAGTACAAACATACCGCTAACACTTTAGCTCTATTCCCCGCACATTTTCTTAATTTTTGGGACCGAAAAAAAATCCAGGTGTAGAAATGTCCGGTTAGGGTTCTACCTGGAGCAGCTGGCTAACGTTAGTAACGTTAGCTAGGCAATCACGGTAGCTAGCCAACTTATATGGCCAGCCAGCAAGGATGACTTTAAGGAAGTCGAATTACTGTTAAATTAAAATGGCTTGCCATACGCTATCGTTAGCTTACTAGCTAAATGTTAAAACAACTTGCCGTGAGCTATTGTTAGCTTGCTAGCTAGCTAACCCAGCATTGCTAAGCAATGGTAACGTTCATGACGGGGAGTACAGCGATTGCGTACGGGAGGGGGTGGAATAGCTAAATTAATATCTAAATTGATATGGTTATACAGGTATGGAGCAATTGATTTGAGATACTTAATCCACAGTTTGGCTGCTTGCTCCGAGATGCTGGGCCTGTAGGCTAGTGTAGCTGCAACATCCCCTTCTGTCTCTCATCTCACGAAACAATAGTAGACACATCATAGCTCGCTCCAACCAAAATTAATATGTGATGACAAACATGTTGAAGATGAGCGGGTAAGGCAGTCAATTTATTATGTTACGAACTGCGTCCACAAAAGAACAGCTTGTTCATGGTAGGCTACTAAGGGATGTTCTCCATCGACTTCCACTCAAAAATACAGCGTGTCTCCCTGTCCCAAGCATAGACTGTATAAAAATAGGTCCCAAGACGCCAGGGCGCGTTTTAGACCAATGTCTGTTGTCTCCCCCTTCTGGTCCCGCCCTTATACAATCTATGCTCCCGCCCCTCCGAGTGAGGGCAGTGAGAATCATATAGAACCTATCTATGCCAGTGACCCCAGGACTCAACCTGTCCCTCTGATTGGTCCTGAAAAAATGTTAATACCCTGTCCAAACGACACAATATTTTAAAAAATCAGCACATGCAGAGGCATTAGATGAAGGAAAGGCACCTATTGCAATTACATTTTTTTGTGGGAAAAATTTATTGACTGAGTATTTTGACAACATTTGCTGCCATTGACTTACATGGTGAAAGACCTATACTGGAGCCAATGGCAGTGGCGCTAGTGAGCAACGGCACTAGGAAGTGAGCTTCAAAACGAATGCCCAGTCTTGGCCCCTTGACACATATATGAGCGTATATGCTAGCATGTAGGCTACAGCAGCGACCGCAGAAACAGGCAATGAATAATTCTAACGTTTTTTTTTTTTTATTTGAAAATGAAAGCGCACCTGAATCTGATTAATCTGATAAAAAATCAATGTTATTCATCAGTATGATGACTTTGGTTGTTATTGTTACATTGATACAATGTTTCCATTTCAACCTAATACATCGGTGACCATTACCATCAGAAAGTGAATGTTGATTCGACCATGGATAATTGGTTGATGACCGACAATGATGCTTATAACACAATGTCAATGTTGATTCAATACTTTCTTGCTATCTGGCCAGTTATATCCACAATACATGTAAGAATAAGAATCAATGCGTGATTTTACTACATGATACAAAGGTATAGTTGTGTTGTTTTACTCATCGGAGATGACTCTAGTCTTCTTATGATGACATGCTGATGGATAGCCCAGAGACCAGTATGAAATGGTATGTAAAGCAGTTAGAGTGAGCAGTGATTAGTGTGTCAATCTAATCTATTCAGTTAAATTTTGTTTTGTCCGAGGCCTCCTAAATAAATTTAATGAGTTTTCTTGCAACTTCACACTGAATATGCACGCACAGATGGGAGGCAAAAGATCACGGCCGTGTCCGAATCAGTACTTTTCCACACGGTTGAGTAGCCTTGGTGAGTAGATAAGGCAAGAAAGTTGTATAGAATGCAAAAATGTTGCAAATTGCAGTATACTTCAATCACCCGAATGACACACTTACTTCTAGGGTTTCGCTGAGTACATTCGGGAGCACAGAAGTACACAGACATTTTGGTCACATAAATATGACGTGAAGCTTCATTTTTTTAAAAATAAGGTGCAGCTTCGCTGGCGTTTTCCTTCAAATACAATAAAAACAACATGTGCCATGGCAGCGCAAGAGTGGGGCACCGGGTTGCCAGATCTTATAAGATTTTCCAGCCAAATGGCGACTCAAAACTAGACCAAATTTATTATTTTTAACCGAAACCAACGTATTTTAAATAGAATTCAAATAGAATTTTTTGCGGACTGCTAAACAGTGCACATTAAACAGCAAACTTCTGCCAGTGCACTGTACGCAGGAGACAGGGCGCAGTAGACAGGGCTCTGATTCGGACACAGCCCACATGTATCACCAGAGACTATTTTAACACACCTAATCTGGTTGCAACTGAAGGATAACTAAGTAGGGTTACTATACAAGCTCCTCACAAAATCTAATTATTTCGCTCAAGTCTAGTCCTGAGCTCACATGACAGTGTAGATACATAAAAATTTTACTCGAAAAAGGAAATTTCTAAGGGAATTATGCAATTAACATTCACCTAACTAGCTAATGTTATACCCAGCTAACAAAATTAGGTCTCTGGTACGTCCCCTGAACGTCTCGAAATCAGGACGTCGCCTTGACATCTTTTTGTAGGGTTTTCTAAACGTTGGACGTCACAGAGAATGTTCCCTGGACATTCAGTACATGACATTCAGTACCTGGACTAACGTTCCCCAGACATTCAGTACATGATATTTTAACAAGTAACAGACGTTGCAGGCACGTCCCTGAATGTCCCATGAATGTCCCATGAATGTCCCATGAATGTCCCATGAATGTTATGAGCACAACGTCATGTCATAACCGCATAGGGACTTTGTTTGAGCGTCCCCAAAAAATTCTAATTAAATGTCATATTGTAACCAAACAGTGACCTTCCTAGGTGAAAAAAATGGGGGGGGGGGGGGGTATTATAAAAAATTTTCTTTATGTACAGTAGTTTCAAAAGTGAACAGCTTTGTCAACACAATGTCAGGAGGAGTTTTGGTAAAAATGATTAAATCTTCCACAACTGGTCTGAGAAGGTTTTTGTCTTAACTGGTTAGCTAATTTGATGAAATGTTAATTAATGTATGACTTAACTGTGAGTTAACATACATAAATTGATGATCTGTTAAGTGTTAAGTAATCACATGAACTAATAGTGCCATCACAATTTATTAATATTGAGCCACATGCAGTTAATGATAGATCATGATTAAGTCATGCATTAGTTATGCGTTATTCAAGCCTGAGCTGTGTTCCCTTATTGTAAGCATCCCGGGCGTTTCCCTGTTTATTTGTTTTATTTTGACCCCCTGATATTTGACAATGACCCCTTAAAAAATAGTAGGGGGCCAATTTGGCCCACTCTAAATTAATCCTGGATCAAACACTGGGAAAGTTCCAGAAACCTAAATTTATCAGTGCTATTACTGGGCACATATTTACCAGGGACACCCTCTCACACCAAGATGAAGCAGGTTAGGTGGAGATGAAAATTTCCCATGTCTGCAAGGGAATGAGAATGTGATTTAAAGATCCTTTAAATATGCAATCAACTGATATATTTGATATGCAATCAATTATTTTCACCATTCATGAAAATGAGCAAAGATTATTGTATAAAATAAGCAATACATACAGTATAATGAGTCAATTTTTCTGCTCAAACATTTTGGGAAACTGCTTACTTTCACTGTAATAAAAAGTATTATTATAAAAAATATATATTTTTTGGAGTGATAGTATTTTTCTCAAAAACATAGGGGTCAAAATTATTGGAACCCCTAAAGCACATTGAAATTAAAATCAAACAAAGTGGCATCTGTGAAGTTCTATTTTTTTAAAATTGATCTCAGTCTCCAGAACCTGTATTGCTGCCTTTCACCATTTCCTGTTCCGCTGGGGTTGGGGTATAAATATGAGGTTGCACATATGAAAATCCCTTTGTCATCCATCATCATCGGGAAAACCAAGCAGCTTTCAGAAGCGACAGATGGTTGTTGGCCTACACAAATTAGGTAATGGAAATTTAAAAAAAATACATAAACAGTTGAAAATACCACTAAGCAGGGCAATAATCAAAACGTTTCAGAAGTCTGGAACAGTTTCAAATTTCCCCGGAAGATACATGTGTATATTGCCCCCACACACAACGAGGAAGACGGTGAGGGAGGAAAAGAAGAACCCAAGGATCACAGTTTCAGAACAGTTTCAATTTAGTGGAATCTCTGGGTTATCAAATTTCAAAATCAACTGCTAGACACCACCACCATGTCAAAAAACTCTCTGCATGTGTTGCATGAAAGAAGCCTTTACTGAGAGCAACCCATTGAAGCATCTGAACCTTGCCAAGTATCATTTGAACTACAGTTGAAATTGTGTGTTGTGGTCAAATGAGAACAAAATTGTACTTTTTGGCCATGCACACCAGCGGTATGTTTGGCAACAAAAGCAAATGCATATAAGCAAAAGCACCTGATAGCCACAGTAAAATATGATCATTGATGCTTTGGGCTGTTTTACTGCTCATGGTCCAGGGGCTCCTGGTAAGATTGATGGCATAATGAATTTGACTAAGTACCACGATATTTTAGCCCAAAACCAGGCTGTTGAAGTTTGGACCTTGAAAATGACCCTGAAATGATCAAAACGCAGGAATTTTCTGCATGGTGGTCCAAGGATCCCTCCAATAATGACAGACAGCACAAGAAGAGGCTCAGTGCTGTTATCCTGTCCAGGGGAGGCTTAACCAAATATTAATCATAATTTTGATAATAGTTTAATAAGTCATTTGTTTTGCAGAAAAATTGTACTCAATAAAACATTTTGTTAGAACATACGGCTCCACCATATGTTAGAGTCTACAATATAACTATCATGATAATTTTTTTAAGCCATTTTTGCTCATTTTCATGAAGACTGCCAATAATTCTGGAGTTGAGTGTTCATACACTTCAATTCAAAAGTGTGGAATCACTAAGGGATTTTTATGTTTTTGAAATCAATACTTTTATTCACCAAGGTGGCATTAAATTGATCAAAAAGTACAGTCATGGAATTAATAATGTTACAAATCACTATTACTATTTGAAATAACTTTTTTAATTCAATCTTTACATATGATTGCAAAGCCCCATTTCCAACAGCCATTACTCCAGTGTACTAACACACTGTGTTACCTCATCCTTAAAGGGATAGTTCTGAATTTTGGACACAATGTCTCAATTACGACTTACCCATGATGTAGTTGATTGATGGAAACCATTTTCAGCTAATTCCATGCTGTCCCTTCTTTTGGACATACACACGTTGCTAATGCTAGCGCAACTCTATGGTAACCGGTACCATCCACTACCAAACGCACTTAAACACTCCACAGTGCACCCAAAACAAATAAAATATGACGACAGTCTATTGGGGTTATTTTGAGTGTTTATACCATCATTTTTGAAGTCAAACTATCGTTGAATCCTTTACTTTGTGCTGACCTATATTCTCTGTGGAAGTACGGTGGCGGAGCGAATGTGGCCATTGCAACTTGTTGCTCTTCTTTGTTGTTGTAGTCGACCAGTGCCAGCACTACATTCGTAGGTAACGTAAAGTATCGCTCCGCCGCCGTACTTCCACAGAGAATGTCTGTCTCTTTATCATTCTCCATCTCTTATCTGCCCTAGCACGCATGCATATTCTGGACCATGACAGTTTATTGTGGTTAAAATTAGACTGAAAAAATATTTGTGGCTCCTACTCTTGGAAACTTAGACTTTTTTGTTTGATGGTGTAGCTGCTCTGCAGTATTTGTTTGACCGCAGTGATTTTTCAGTTTGTAGTGTGATTGTTTGTTTGGTTAGTAGAGTTGTAGTACTCGAGACTGGTCTTGGTCTGGAGACCAGTCTCGAGACCATATTTTGAAGGTCTCGTTCTTGTCTCGGAAGCGACTGCATTTTACATAAATAAGACAGACAACCAGGAATGGATGAGGCAGGGGATCAGCGGGAACGGGAGAGGCCAGGGACTGGATGGTGGCAGGAATCCGGGCTGGTTGAGCAGAGGAGGAGCGGGGAGCGGGAGACAGGGCAGAGTGGAGTGGCACGAACAGCTGCAGGGAGCAGGGCTGGAGCACCGGCTGGATGCACACCCAGCAGCTGGTTGGTAAAAGCAGCAGCACACGCAGAATGCACACTAAGCTGCAGGTTAGCACCGGCTGGATGCAACCACAGCGGCAGGATTCACACACACCGCTGCAGGCTGGTAGACTTAGAGCAGAACAGTGTTAGTACAGCGAGGCAGGACAGGATGAACAGCTTGATTACGCCGTTCCTGGCGAGAGCTGATCAAAACCGGACAGGGCAGGACTAGCGAGTTAACACTGAATACAAGACGAGGCTTTTAAGTTAGGCAAGACAGGACTAGATACAATGTATCCACGAGACAAGACCAGAGAGTTACCACAAAGAGACTTAGCGAACTTGGTCTAAACAACACCTAACGAATTAGCCCCGGACAACGAACACCGGGTGACTAAATACACGAGTTAAACGGTAACAATAAAGTGCAGCGTGCGAATGTATGCGCGAGTGATTAACAGAGCAGAGTGCAGCGTGCGAATGTATGCGTGAGTGATAAACGGAGCAGAGAGTGTGCAGAATGCATGCTGAAAGACGAAAAGGGAAAGGCGGACGGGCCTGGGTAAAAGCCGGAATTGAACGGCGGAATGAAGCTCGGAATGGCCAATAGTGCTCTGTGCCAAAAAGGACCTCAGTTCAAATGCTTGCAGCACTCGCTGAGGAATGAGCATCAATACAATCTTAACACTTTCTGAATGGGCGTCATATGTTGTTTCATTTCAGCACGGAATTTCCATGAAATATAAATTTGAAATATATGAGAAATTGATCAAAACTAATAGCATTACCAGACATGTTTCAGAGCCCCTCATCACATTTTGGAATAAGACATCAAGATAAGGTTTTCACCTTTTGAAAGTGCAGATTTTCTTCTTTAAAATGAGTATATTCAATCATTGATGACTCAATTATAAGTTGATCAAAATTATATTTTAATGGAAAAAGCCTGTTGGAGAGGATATGAATATATTTGAATATAAAGCCCTAAAAATCACATTCTGCATTCTCACATCAAGGCATGATGTATACCAAATGAAAGCTCTGGATCTGCCCTTCAAGTATGTATACATGATGTTATGAGTTCACACGTAAATTGTGCATTATTTGGACTGCAATCAAGTCTGGCCATTACATCTACCATAAGTCAATTATCATTCAGAGCCCCTTATAACCCTAACAGAATAAGACATCAAGAAGAGGTTTTCACCTTTAGAAAGTGCAGAGCTCTCCGTTTAATATGAGTATCTCCAGGTCTTGATGACTCAATGATAAGTCAATAAGAATCATGTTTTAATGATATCAGTCTGTTGGAATGAAATGGTGTCCATTTCCTCTCCAAGCCCCAAAAATCACATTCCGCATTCAGACATCAATGTATGATGTATACCAAATGAAAGCTCGGGATCTACCCTTCGAGGACATGCATATGATGTTACGGTTTTCACAAATAAAATATATTATTTCATGACTGGAGTCATACTGGACCATTCATTTCTCTTAATATCTGTAGATTGAAACTGGAATCACTATTAGAGCCAGTTAGACCCCAGAGTTTGATTGGACTCTTTTTAAAGATAAATTTGTGCCGTTTAATTTGATGTGGAACACTTTGTGGGGAGTAAATAGGAACACAGTCTTTTGGGATTTGGAGTGGAATTAGGACACATACATCACCAAGAGGACATATAAGTCTTCAGTCATTAAATAATAGATATTTTCTGTACAAACCCATAAGATCATATACATGTCCACGAAGGGCAGATCAAGAGCTTTCATTTGGTATACACCATGCCTTGATTTGTGAATGCAGAATATAAATATTTGGGGCTTGGAGAGGAAATGGACACCATTTCATCTTAACAAACTGATGTCATTGAAACGTGATTTTGATCAACTTATCATTGAGTCATCAAGACCTGGAGATACCCATCTTAAATAAAGAGGTCTGCGCTTTCTAAAGGTGAAAACCTCTTCTTGATGTCTTATTCTGTTAGGGTTATAAGGGGCTCTGAATGATAATTGACTTATGGTAGATGTAATGGCCAGACTTCATTGCAGTCCAAATAATGCACAATTTCCATGTGAACTCATAACATCATGTATACGTACTCGAAGGGCAGATCCAGAGCTTTAATTTGGTATACATCATGCCTTGATGTTTGAATGCAGAATGTGATTTTTAGGGCTTTATATTCAAATATATTCATATCCTCTCCAACAGGCTTTTTCCATTAAAATATAATTTTGATCAACTTATAATTGAGTCATCAAGGATTGAATATACTCATTTTAAAGACAAAAATCTGCACATTAAAAAGTTGAAAACCTTATCTTGATGTCTTATTCCAAAAGGGTGATGAGGGGCTCTGAAACATGTCTGGTAATGCTATTTGTTTTGATCAATTTCTCATATATTTCAAATGTATATTTCATGGAAATTCCGTGCTCAAATGAAACAACATATGACGCCCATTCAGAAACTGTTAAGATTGTATTGATGCTCATTCCTCAGCGAGTGCTGCAAGCATTTGAACTGAGGTCCTTTTTGGCACAGAGCACTATTGGCCATTCCGAGCTTCATTCCGCCGTTCAATTCCGGCTTTTACCCAGGCCCAAGGCGGACACAGAGCAGTGGAACAGAGTGACATGAAAGGGAAAACCACGCCCAGCCTGCAGCACGGGGAAACAATCAGGAATACAAATACGATACGAGAGGAAACAGGTAAAACACGGGACACAACAGGATGGGAGTGAGAGCATCACAACTACACTGCATTGACTGCTCTGCTAAATGACTGCACCTGCTAAATGACACTATACAGGTTTAGTGCACCTGCTAAATGACTGCAACTGCTAAATGACACTATACAGGTTTAGTGCACCTGCTAAATGACTGCAACTGCTAAATGACACTATACAGGTTTAGTGCACCTGCTAAATGACTGCAACTGCTAAATGACACTATACAGGTTTAGTGCACCTGCTAAATGACTGCACCTGCTAAATGGCACTATACAGGTTTAGTGCACCTGCTAAATGACTGCAACTGCTAAATGACACTATAAAGGTTTAGTGCACCTGCTAAATGACTGCACCTGCTAAATGACACTATACAGGTTTAGTGCACCTGCTAAATGACTGCAACTGAAGTTTGACAATTATTTGAGAGCCGTGGGGAGATTGTGGAGGGGGTCCTGCAATATACATATTTTATTTAGTGTGATTGCAATATGATCAGTCTGTCCGTCTCTTGTCCCCTTGTCCCCCCCAGGCTCCCTCGTCTCCCCCAGGCTGAGCTCCTGACCCCCAGGCTGAGCGCCTGGCCCTGACCGCGGGCCCCCGCACCTGTTCCTGACCCCGGCCTGAGTGCCCGTTCCTGCCTAGCCTGGTTCCTGACCCTCCAAGCTCCTGACCCCCTCCATGTTCCTGACCCGTCCATGTTCCTGCCTCATGTCTGTCTTGCCTGTTTCCGTCTTGCCCCTGCCTGTGTTCCCATTAAATGCACTCCCTGGTGGAGTTTTCCCCTGAGCCATCTCTGAGTCTTGCGTTTGGGTCCAGTCCCCACTGCGAGAACTTAACAATTTGTTTCCTTCCTTTTATTTCCTTAATAGTTATAGTTAAACGATTATGTGATTGGTTTTAAAGGGTAACTAGACCACGTTTTTTTTTCTTTTTTCTTTTTTTTAGCTGTAAACGTGTTTGTATGAGTACCTTAAAATTAAACTTATTCATCCATTTCGTTATTTCAACAATTCTGAAATAATATTGTATATCAGAAGAAACTGATAAAAAAGCGTCTTGGTGCTGCCCTCTATCGGTTGAAATTTTCTTTTTGCTCCCCCCTCTGCTCCCGCCCCAATCGTGATGTCAGAGTACTTCTTTGGAGGTACCTCTGTCATATGGATAATTGTTGCCGCCCTATGTTTTTAAAGCAGAACAACGTGGCGGCCTGTTCATAAACTGTCTTCCTTTTAAACAGTCCACTAAAATAGGTTTCTGAAAATATTTGAGGGGAGAAATAAGCCATACAGTTCCTGAATCTTGATTCATATTTTATCTGCAACGTCTAGTTTGACAGTTTGATCCGAGTTATACAAAATCATTTGCACATTGTGCATTAATGTACAATGTACAAATGATTTTGTATAGCTCCTTTTATTCGTATAACTGGTTTTCCATGCAAATGACGATGGACATACCTCCTCTGCCCCTCCACCCATCTCCCTCGCTCACCCCACAAAGAATTTTTCAAAATTGTGTAGTGGGCAGAGACGGGCGGAGACAGGCTGAGACAAGAGTGCACTTACTCTTTAAAATCCAGAGCTTCAAGTTTGACAATGACAGTTGCTACATATCTGAGATGTGACCATGTCCGTCTGTACATATAAAAAATAGTTCAAATTTTCAGTCACAGGTACTAGACTCCCTCAGGAGTTCATCTGAACCAGGAAGTTGGATGACATTTGCATTTTTCCCTCTATGAATTCCCCCTATGCTAGGAGCCTTGGTTCTACAGGTCTTACACATGTGGTACCTGTTGTTTTTGAAATTATTTTGTTTTCGTTTACATGGTGGTTTAATGAGCTTCTCACGGCATTTCTTCTGACTGCACATAGGTTCCATCAACCCTCAACCTTCTTTCTTAGCATGATCTTAGCTCTTTATTGCCAAGTTATTATATAATGAATTTATTATATAATTTGAAATACTGAATACTTTTAGCACCAGTCCATGATCATTGCTTTTTTTTTGCATTATGTATGTAAATTATAAGTTGCTATGGATATGTCTATTCTTACGGTGCTCCTGGAATACTACTAAATATTTCGATGATAAAGTAAATAATCACTTCACAAGTTTAAAGTGATTTTACATTACTTTGGAAGTATAGTACTCAGCATTATTTTTTAGTGCTTATGTTTATTCCTTTATATCCATTGCATGCAGCTTTTCCATCCGTCGTAAGCTGCAGTGGAAATTTTCACATGAGTCTACATGGCTATAGCGTTGTACTGCTGAGAGTAGCATATGGCTGGTTGAGTCATCCTCAAAGTCGTCCTCAAAGTCAGGGAGAAATTACCATACTGTAATCCTATTATTGGCGGTTACAGACTCTTCTTTTCATGCTATCACCCCACTGTGGCCTCTGAAAGAAATGGCAGAATCACACTTTATCTCTGTGATGGCTGTTCTCCTCCTCTTTATTACTATCAGTACACAGGGTGAGCAGTATAGCGGGCAAATACGCTTAAGATTATTCTCCTACATAGTCACTTCAAAGCATTATCAGAAATGTGGGCTAAGAGAGGTAGCAGAATTGGTCTTTGAAAGATAAGGACTCAGCTCTCATTTACTGTTCCCACAACCTCACTGAAACTCGGAAGTAACACTGTCACATTGTTGTGCCACTGGAATGTTATCATGTAGTGGAGAGCAGAATGCATTCAGTACTGACACATGCAAGCCATAGTGGTCTTCTCCACAGTACATCTCTTATGTTATCAATCCTCAACTCTCAGAAGCTATGTTATAGTATCTCAATACAATCAATGCTAAAGACTATCAGAACCCAAGAGCCCTGTCAAACTGCAATCAGATGCCGTTGCCATTGGGGGGTGGGACTAGAAAATGTACAAATCACTGCTTTCTGCTTTTATGTGCATTTTACACACTATCCCAACTTTTTTGCAATTGGGGTTTGTATCCTGTATATGCTGATATGTTCATAATCAGTTTTTATATTGTGCCAGTATTCCTTTCCTTGAGCGCAACAGCCAATGTTGATGTGGTATAATTGTGTTAAGTTGAGGGGGAACCAATTTATGACAGAACTATATAGAAGTCACTATTGTCTTAATTTAATCTTGTATGCATTTTGTATTTTGTTTGAAAAGGCTAGAGGAAATTTAATTACCAGCAAGGAATGATGAATCATGTTTTGAGACTTTAATGCTTTTTTCTGTAATATGTTTACTCGGGACGCTATGTGCCTCTCACACATCAATCAATAAGGGACTGAAAAAATGAATTATTTTTGTTGCAGTCCTTGTGTAAAGAATCAGAGATTAGGGGCCCTATCTTACACCCGGCGCTAAGCGGCACTAACCCAAACGCAAGTGACTTTGCTATCTTACACCCGGCACAGGGTTCATTATAGCCCCTTGCACTCACGTCGGTTAAATACCAAGTGATGTTGCACCCATAGCAAGTGAACTGGGCGTATTGGTCTTAAAATGAGGTGTGGCCGCAGGATTATTTTTGCGCTTGCGCTAAAACCACCAAAAACCTGGTCTAAAGTCATGTCGCAGTTGTTTACATGTTATTTTAACGGCACATATAAGTGCGTCTACAGAGGCATGTGCACAACGCGCGTACACCCTCCTGTCTGTTCCACAAAGGGACGCGCACAAGCATGACTAAAAATATCAAGATTACAATGTGAAATGTTATTATTGTGTAGCACATACCTGTTCCTCAGCGAAGGGGAATGCCGCCTTAAATTGCTTTCAGCCCACTCCATCAACATCCAGGCGATGCACGATGGTATGTGTAAGGTTATAGACGATTTGCAATTATCCTGGATCAAGCTATGATTTAGCCTATATTTGCCAATAATTCCTGTAATCTTCTGTGGGGTCAATGTTCTGTTACGGACAATGGCTATCCATTAACACCTAAATCAAGCCTAATGCGCAAATTGTCATTTACACCTAATGCGTGAATTGTCATTCAATGGAAAACTTGTGCACTGCAATAGACGGACATTTGAGTTCTGAAAATGCGCTTCAGATGTCATTACAATACAGCTATGTTCATCTAGGCCTACAGCCTGTAAGTAAATAGAATGGTTTTGACTTTGACTGAAAAAAGTTCAAAACCTTGTCCAGTGAGTATTGCATTTATTGTTTTTCAAATAGCCTAGGCTACAGCAGATTCGCTGTGCATAAGGTTTTGTCGATAGCCTATGGTTAAAAAACGTAGATAAATGTTACCATGTTAACTGAATTGTAACCTTAGCTATTCTTCGTCCTTCATGTTTTTTTAATTTACAGTGACAAGTTTTCCATACTCTCAGCTTATTAAAACCCCGCTGATTTCACCTGTTATTCCTGAACTGAACAAAATATTTTAAAGAGAAGTAAGCGTCTAATTAGAAATGAAAACAAGTTTGCAGCACGTTACACAATTAATTAACAATTAATTTTAATACCATTCTCTGCATGAGCAGGTCTGTTTCCCCTGTTGTAAATCACACTTTTCACGGTCTTCCTGGGAAAGTGGATTGTTTTAAAGCATTACACTACCATTAAAACAGGTTGGTCACATTTCCATAAGCAGGACATTATAAAACAAGGGAAAATATGCGTGAACCTATGGGTTGCCAACCTGACAGCTTTATTGTATTTACTGTCATCATTAAGGCAAAATAACGTTATTTATGTTATTAATCAAAATTAGAATGCAGGTAATGAACTTCGGATGAAGCTTGAACATGAGTTCATTGCTTCATTGCATAATCAAATGAAATTTGTTAAACAAGCAGGCTAATTTGGCGTTTTCTAAGGTGAGACAGAAGCCATTGGTAGCTTATTCTCAGCTGTTGCAGGTTTAACAAAATTTAACCGCATATATTTTGTAAAATAACAGAACTGTCGGGAATTACCGGGAACTCTTAATGGTTAGTCCGAATAATATTGATCATAGGCTACTATTGATCCATATACCCTATTCCTTGATCGCACTAAACACGCATGAGCATGTCTGCTTCACTACCATATAAGCAATCCGCCAAAGTGGAAAAGCAGGCTTTTAAAGGGAATGGGATATGACATTTTGATTGGTTTATTGCATGTCACGCCCAAGACACACCTATAATTAATGAAGAGACTAGGTTCAGCCCATTTGCACGTTGCCCCGTGCTTAGCGCTAAAAAAACCCGCCGTATAAATAGCAAAAGTGGACTTGGACATGCCCTAAATGCACTTAACACCATGCGCTTGGACCCAGCGCTAAGATCGCCAAGATAGAGCCCTAGATGTGATTACACCTGTACAGGCATTTCATACAATGAGGAAATGATTGTATGTGTCTGTTTGTGTTTGTGTATGCGTGTGTTTGTGTCTGTGTGTTTGTGTATGCGTGAATGAGTTGCACTATTGAAGGGTGCTGGGTGAATGTCTGCAGCATCATACTATAGTCTTGGGGGTGTTTAGCAGAGTATTATGAGCACACCCTAGGATAGGGGTCACCAACCTTTTTAAAGCTGAGGGCTACCTTAAGATTCCCAAATGGCTTGAGGGCTACCAGCTCAAAACATATGTATAAACAAATCAAAAAAGCGTACAATATTCACACAAAAAACTATATTCATAACTTTTTGACAAGTATTTGTAAATGAATGTATTTATGTTTCATTGTCAAAGTGACACTTATTTTGTGCAAATGAACATGTCACAATTTCATTCAACATAAAACAGAACTCAAATTGTTTTTTCCCAATACATGAGATTGTGTCAACTCCAACTTTGAATCTGATTTAATCAATGAACAATGATCAATTGACCAGGTAACATGGTGTTTTACTAAAACACTGTTCAGTCTTGTCTGTCAGTTAGTGAGAAACCTGGCATTCCATTTTGTCCACTAGTTTGCTGTAGGGCCTAGGATGTGGGTGTTACTTACTATGTGGTTGCTTTCCCGGCAGTGGCACCGCACCCCCACCACCCAGGAGACAGATGGCTTCCAGGTGAAGCGGCCGGGCGATGTCATCGTGCGGTGTACATTGCTGTTGATGCTGGACTACCAGGTTAGTGTGTCAAAGAGCTGATTTCGTTTTTTGTTTGATTGTGAGGAGTGGACACCTTGGAGAGAGAGGTATATGTACAGCAAAGGCTATGCTTGTTTAGCATAACTTTCCATGTTAGAAACTGGGGCAATCAAGCTCAAAGTTGTCTGTCAGATTTATTTAAAATAAGTTGAATAATATCTACACCTGCACCTTGCAGGTAATCCCAGATTATTATGTAATCTCTCACGCCTGTATGCCAGCACAATGTCCCTGAGTCATGTTACTAATGCCGTACAAGCAGTGATAAATGTTGGGAACTGTAGCCTAGTTCAGTAGTGTACGAGTACAAAACGTATTTTAAATACAGAAATGTATTTTTAACATTTTTGATGGATTTAATGTAGGATCTCAGAAGTAATTTACCAGCTACCATAAAAAGTGTGGACTACTTATTGCCAAGGATAAATAGTTTACAAGTTTGGGAGATGGCTAGAATTTGAATGCTTCCATCCACTTGGATCCACATTAAGCCACATTGATCAGAAACAGAGGGGCATTTGAATTATGGTGTGCGGTATCTAATCCTGTCTATAAAAAAGCACTCAAACATTACTGTAGGCCAAGTTTGTATTTCAGTCGGCTATTAAATCAGATCAATTCACTTCGCTACATTGGAGCATGAATGCATTGCTATTTCCATAAATTGCAATTATGGCAACATTAATTAAATCCCCCCTTCCATCTCTATAGCCTCCCCAGTTCAAGCTGGACCCGCGCTTGGCCCTCCTTCTGGGCATCCACACTCAGACCCGCTCAGCCATCATCCAGGCTCTTCGGCAGTATGTCAAGACCAGTTACAGGACGCCCATGACAAAGAGTACATCAACTGTGACAAATACTTCCAGCAGGTATAGTCAACCTAAAATACTTCTGTACTTTTAAATTGAGGTGATCAGTGCCTGGACTAAATAGAGTAGGTGGTGAGGAAGGGGCAGATTCTGCAAATGTTGTACAGGAAGAATCTGTACAACATTAGTGACCATTAATATCATCATCATTACCCGTATCCTCATCGTCATCAACATTACCACTATCCTCTTCATCTAACATTGAAATAAGGCAAAACACTGGTTACGGTTTTGTTTGCCATGTCTTTATCAAATAAAGTGTGTATAATTCTTTAAGGTACCGTAGTGAATGAGGACTGCAATCAGTGCTAGTAATGCATGTTGGAGATGCCATTAAATGATAAATCACTTTGTCTAAAAGTAAAGCCTTTTCTGAGCTAGGGCCTGGTGCAAGACAGCAGCCAGGTGTGTCAGTGAAGTGTGGGTGTGGGTGTGTAGGCTCAGTGTTCAATGTAGATGGCAGAATTAACCCTTTGCGTCCCTGCTCTGCTGCTGCTGCTGCTGCGAGGTGACCAAGTGCCTCCTCCCCTTCGTTCTTAGATATTTGACTGCCCACGGCTCAAATTCTCTGAGATCCCACAGCGTCTCACAAGCCTGTTGCTGCCCCCTGACCCCATCATCATCAACCATGTCATCAGGTAAACCGAAACCTAGGGCTGAATCCCTAAATACAATATTACCATGAACCTAATCCATACAGTTAGCATTATGACCATGGTTTTATGCAAAGGTTTTTATAAACCTTTTTCAAGCTTTTGTTTTGAAGTACATGGCTATACATCATTCTAGCTAAATATGTTTCTTTCTTAATCCAAGTAGGTCTACCTAGCTACCATGATGCGCTTTTACCAAATTAGTAAGGTAGCTAGGTATCTGGATTAGGTAGCTAGTTCCTATTCCAGTATACACATTGGGGTTTTTTGAGCAACAGTTTAGCTTGTGAGTCTAATGTAGTTATCTACCAAGCTACATTTGATGCATTGTACATTTGATTGGAAGTATCAAATTTAAGTTTGATAAAGTAACAGCTCTGTGCATGGGATTGTTTGGCTACTTTTCTTTTGTGTCATAAATGCATACATTTTTCTAGGAATTATTGATTGAAAATCTCTAGTTTCCCACAGTTTCCCTCCTGGATTAGATTCATGTTAATGTTGTGAATAAACAGAATATAATTCTCAGACATTACATTGATGTAGAGGTGGAGGATCCATTGAAGGGTCAGATGAGCAGCTTCCTGCTATCTATGGAAAATCAGCAAGAAATTGCCTCTCTGGATAACAAGGTGAGTTGACACTTTACATGGTAGGTCAAAGCAGAACATATCAAATTCTCATTAATTGTAAGGTTAAAAAATGATTACTCGGGGCTGCTGGTGGCTCATCCTGTTAAGACACTATTCTAGTGCATGGATAGACCCCACAGTCTGGTATCAAATCCAAACTGTGCCAGTGCTGCCAACAGCCCCACAGGGGCAACACACAGTTCTAGTTTTGTGATGGGAGGGTTTCAGCTGGCCAGGATGACAGCAGTTCATCATGCATCAGCGGCCCCCATTGGTCAATCGGGCACCCGCAAGTTTGTATGCATGCGAAGCGTCTTGATCCAATTCTTGTCTGTTTGAGCCAACTTGGGAATTGTGCTCTGATAAGAAGCCAAAACTGATATCACATACTCTAGAGGAGAGCACGTTTGACTGCATTCTCCTGAATTGATAACAGAGGATGCAATGAGCATTGTGGTGTGAGCACAGTTGGGCCTTCTAAATTGGGGAGAAAAAGGTAAAAGCGTTTAAAAATATGATGGGAATATACCATGCACAATTTGTAGACAAAACACGTAGCACAGACTCAAGGTTAGAGCATTATTCACAAAGAGTAATAGAAGATTTTGAAAGTTACCCAATGACGCTTATAAGTTTAATACTGATTTCATGTTTTGTTCTACAAATAAAGGAAAGACCAATTTGTGCTGGTTCTAAGGCCATACAAATTTTCCACACAAAATGTATAGTATGTAGTTGATATTGAATAACAGAATTCAGATTTAAGAAATTGCAGACTCTCATAATTTGCTTTAAGCTTCATCTGATACACATCAGTTACACATTACTTGAAATGTGATACATGTATATGCTAGGATATTGTATTACATTACATGCATTTAGCAAATGTCGACTTGTCAACCTGCACTGAACTTAAATGCTGTCACGTGATTTTCATTGTGTCAGACCTGACTAACAACATTCCCAGGCCAGCAAGTATGTATACAAAAACGAATTCTGTATATACAGTTGAAGGATGTTTACATGCACTTAGGTTGAAGTCATTAAAACTAATTTTTAACCACTCCACAGATTTCATGTTAGCAAACTATAGTGTTGGCAAGTCAGTTAGGACATCTACTTTGTGCATGATACAAGTAATTTCTCCAACAATTGTTTACAGACAGATTATTTATTATATACACTTTTAATTCACTATATCACAATTCCAGTGGGTCAGTTGTTTACATACACTAAGTTGACTGTGCCTTTACATTTTTAATATTTGGTCACATATCCTTTGGCTTTGCATGCCATGACTTCCTAATGTCTGTGACCCAACAACATCAAAAGACTCTTGATATCTTATTTTCTGGTGCTCTTACAAGCGATACTATAACGTCCCTGCATTTGAATGGATCTCTATGGGAATTGGGGGGTGGGACTAGACTTAGCTGTAAATTACACTGGAACAGTATGGAAACACATGGTTGGCTAAATGGCTCTAAGTCATCAAGGGTCTGACGTATCAAACAAGCTTTAAATCATCACTCTGCTGCCAGAAATACAGTAAATATGGATGATAACCTGAAGGGTTTCTTCTCCTGGAAACCCACGCGGACACGGGGAGAACATGCAAGCTCCACAGAGAGGCCCTCGGCCAGGTTCGAACTCGGTACCTTCTTGCTGTGAGGCGACAGTGCTAACCACTGCACCACCGTGCCACCTCTTTATTTTTATTTATTAATTTATTTATTTCATTTCCTCCCCAATAGTAGCAGCAGCAGGTAACAAACATTAGCAATGCATACAAGCATATTAGATCTTAATCATCTAATGAGTCTAGTGTCGTGTTTAAAATCAGTGGATGACCACCACACAAGACTGAGTGTGCCACTGGAACTTCAGGAGCTGCCATGGTAGTTGTACCTATTCTGGACGAGTGGGCAGTGTAGCAGTAAGGCAGGCTGCCTCCTGCCTTTTTTCACAGAACATAATGTTTCCGGCATTGGCCATGAACAGGGCTCATGCAGAGTTGCGTAGCAAAGATGGAACTGAATGCCTGTAATAATGCCTTTGAAAGTGGAGAGCTGAATTTTGTTTTGTTTTTTTTGCATTGTTGCAGACAATAGATGGTTATAGTTTGAGTAAACTGAACAGGAAGCTTAGAAAAATACATTTTGTTTGCTTTTGCTTGAATAAATTTTAAATATGCAAAAATTGTGTATATATCGTTGCATATGTCACATCCGCCGTTTCTCTCCAGTTCACCTTCCTTTTGTTTCTCGTTTTCCCATTCCACATGTTTCATGTTGTGTTTTTCAGTTCACCCTGTCTGTCTTGTTCCGTGTTTGTGCAAGCTGGGCGTGGTTCCCCGTTTTGTTCCTTGTTTTCTCCCCGTATCATTTAGCCTATCACTCTCCCCCTCTGCTTACATTCCGCACGCACTATACTTATTTCCTATTGAACTCTATGGAAAAATAAGTCAGGAGAAGAAACCCTTCAAGTTATCCATCCATATCTATTGTATTTCTGGCAGCAGAGTGATGATTTAAGGCTTGTTTGATACATAAGACCCTTGATGACTTAGAGCCATTTAGCCAACCGTGTGCTCCATACTGTTCCAGTGTAATTTACAGCTAAATATAGTCCCACCCCCCATTTCCCACAGAGATGTGCGATGGTACGTGTAAGGTTACATGTAGGCTATAGACTATTCGTAATTATCCTGGATCAATCTATGACTTAGCCTATATTTGCCAATAAGTCCTGTAATCTTCTGGGGGGACAATCTACTGTTACGGGACAATGGCTTTCCATTTGCTGATAACACCTATATCAAGCCTAATGCGCAAATTGTCATTTACACCTAATGCGTTAATTGTCAATCAATGGCAAACTCGCGCACTGCAATAGACGGTCATTTCAGTTCTGAAAATGCGGTTCAGATGTCATTACAATACAGCTCTCTAGGCGTACAGCCTGTAAGTAAATAGAATGGTTTTGACTGAAAAAAGTTCAAAACCTTGTCCAGTGAATATTGCATTTATTGTTTTTCAAATAGCCTAAGCTACAGTGGATTCGCTGTGCATAAGGTTTTTTTCCATAACCTACAGTTAAACAACGGAGATAAATGTCACCATGTTAACTGAATTTGAACCTTAGTATTCTTCGTCATATTTTTTTAATTACAGTGACCAGGTTTCCATACTCTCAGCTTATTAAAACCCAACAGATTTCACCTGTTATTCCATAACTGAACAAAATGATTTTAAAGAGAATTAAGCGTCTAATTACAAATGAAAACAAATTTGCAGGACGTTACACAATTAATTTTAATACCATTCTCTGCATGTGCGTTTTAACTTCCAGCAGGAGGTTAAATGGATTTGGCTAAGGTGTATGTAAACTTTCAACTTCAACTGTATATGGGCCATTCTACAGAAGTCGTGCAAATTGAGGGTTGGAGAAAAGTGTAAATTTGTATTCTTTTTGCAAAATTCTTTTATAATATATGTGTTACACTTTATCTGACATACATAAATATACTTGATGTACAGTGCAATCACATGTAATTTTTTCAGAATAAGGATGAATTTACTGACTGCTCCTAAATGTCACAACCGAAACATGGTGTAAAACCTGCTTTTGAAATAAAATTACATACCCAATTGATAAGTTTAATTCACCCCTTTGAAAATGACATTTTTTGAAAAAAAATCTTGACTGCTGTTGAATTTGAATCAATTACCCTGAATTTTTAAATCAAATAAAACATTGGATTAATTAAATTTAGTGAAAACTCCGTACAAATGTTCTCTATAAAATGGACAGATTTGATCACATGAATTTGATAGATTCTTATTTATGAGATTATATATACCCTCACCAGCACAATATCTTGGATATTTGATTGATTATTCATATTATTAAAAATTTTAACAAAACAGCAGGTGTTTCGGTTGTGACCACATTGTTGCGGTTGTGACATCTCTTACTGAAATTCCAAAGTTGGGACAGTACGTAAAATGCAAATAAAAGCAGAAAGCAGTGATTTGTAAATTCTCATATATTTAAATGTAATTTACCTTCGCAACTTCATTGATTTTTTGTAAATATAAGCTAATTCCGAATTTGATGCCTGCAACACGTTCCAAAAAAGTTGGGACAGGGGTATAAAAAAGACTGGGAAGGTTGTGGAATGTTCAAAAAACACCTGTTTGGAACATTCCACAGGTAAATAGGTGAATAGGTGACAGGTCATGCTATCATGACTGGGTATAAAAGGAGCATCCACGAAGGCTCTGGCATTTACGAGCAAGGATCGGTTCGCCACTATGTGAAAAACTGCATGAGTGAATAGTCCAACAGTTTAAGAACAACGTTTCTCAACACACGATTGCAAGGAATTTAGGGATTTCACCATCTACGTCCATAATATTAGTAAAAGATTCATAGAATCTGGAGAAAACGGGCAAGGCCGTAAACCAATATTGAATGCCTGTGACCTTCGATCCTTCAGACAGCACTACATTAAAAAACGGCATGCTTCTGTAATGAATATAACCACATGGGCTCGGGAATACTTCAGAAAACCATTGTCAGTAAACACAATTTGTCGCTACAAATGCAAGTTAAGACTACTACCCAAAGCGTAAGCCATATATCAACAACATCCAGAAATGCCGCCGACTTCTCTGGGCTCATCTGAGATGGACTGACGCAAAGTGGAAACGTGTGCTGTGGTCCACCTTTCAAATTGTTTTTGGAAATAATAGACGTTGTGTTCTCCCAGCCAAAGAGGAAAAGGACCATCTCAATTGTTACCAACACAAGGTTCAAAAGCCAGCGTCTGTCATGGTATGGGGGTGTGTTAGTGCCCAAGGCATGGGTAACTTGCACATCTGTGAAAGCACCATTAACGCTGAAGGGTACATATGCATTTTGGAGCAACATTTGCTGCGATCTAGACAATTGCTTTTTCAGGGACATCCTTGCTTATTTCAGCAAGACAATGCCAAGCCACATTCTGCACGTGTTACAACAGCATGGCTTCGTCGTCAGAGAGTGCGGGTGCTAGACTGGCCTGCCTGCAGTCCAGACCTGTCTCACATTGAAAACGTATGGCGCATTATGAAGCCCAAAATATGACAATGGAGACACCGGACTGGTGAGCAGCTGAAGTCTCATATTAAGCAAGAATGGGAAACAATTCTTCTTTCAAAACTACAACAATTAGTGTTGTAGTTCCCAAAAGATTACTGAGTGTTGTTAAAAGGACAAGTGATGTAACACAAAGGTAAACATGCCCCTGTCCCAAATTTTTTGGGAGGTGTTGCAGGCATCAAATGTAGAATGAGCTGAATAGAGAATGAAATGTAGAATAAAGTTGATTAGTTAAAACATGAAATATCTTGTCTTTGTACCAAGTGTCATCAACCGAAACAGGCCTGTCAAAACAATACCATTTGTTTCGGTAGTGACTTTTCGTTTGTGACAATTTTGGCTCATTTCGGCCACAAAACAAAAGATTTAGCAAGCACATGGTTAGCAACCACTTCTCTGTGCAGATGCACCTTCCTTTTAATCAAATCTACAGTTATGAAATCAACTTTTTTTCTCTAATATGAAAACTTGGGTGTTTGGGTGTGACGTCTCTAAAAACCACAGACTAATTTCCATACTTTGAAGGACAATTACATCAAAACGCTAAAACCTAGCTACTCACCATGTGGCCTTGATTCATATGAAGGCTGTCTAATTTCCTGGTTAAAAAAAGGGGTGTGTGGCTACAAGCAGGTTCACTGCACACTCAAACAGTGTACGTTTCAGTTGTGACGTAAAAACTGGGGACAGCATTTTTCGATAGGTTTTTTGAATTATAAAATTTATTACAAAATAGATTGCATTATTTTAACTTATATTTGATAAAAAATCATATGCTTTATTGAATGAGACAAGTCAAATAATTGGCAAAAATACTTTGGGTATTATTTTTTAATGCACCAGTTTAAGGGTTGATAGTGGGGACAGCCATCTCCCAATAGGAATTTATACTCCCAAGAGTATAAGTGTTGATTTTGGATAAATGTAACTATTATTACTGCAATTTATATCTTGGATTATATTAAAACATAACATGATCTAATGAATTATATAGCATTGAAAGATTTTATTGGTCAATTTCTTACTTTTATCAGAGAGGGACAGCAATTTGCATGACTTTTGTAGAATGGCACATATACAGGATATACAATCATACCATTGGATTATATAGGAACTTTACACCACACGCCTACAATCCTGAGTCCTTTCAAGAATGAGTTTCTTCGCTGACTTTGAGATGTATATTAATATACCTATTTACATTTTCTTGAAGATATTTGGTGAGTGTGTAGTGAATACATCCCTCTGTGATATGTTGGTTATTTGAAGTTTGCATGGAAAGAAAAAAAAACTGAAGATGGACCCATGTTTTATTGGCAGTGGCATTACACTTTAACAATTTATTCCTGATACACCCAGAGGACTGTGAGCACACGGGTGTAGTATCGTGAGTAAAATTAAAGTCTAAAACTAGCCCATCAAAAAGTCTGAATGTTGGGAAGCAAAGCCGAGTTAACCGTGTACAAATAATGTATTAACGCAGCACAGTATCATGCACCATAGCATATGTCTCTGCATTCAAATTCTTGTGAAACAATATTTATGCTGTATGAAATATTAGTGAATTTGTCATTGTCAATATCGATATGAGCAGTCATGACGGCAGCATGCCCAAACCTGCGGTAAGCCTCCCATGACCACGGTATGACAATATGGCGATTATTTTTTCAGCCCTATAGACAAGTGTGAAAAAGGAGGAACAAGAGATTCCCACTTAGGTGAAATGAGCAAACCGGCGCCACCACCCCGACCCGAAAGCCTAGGAGAGTGGTTGAAGGGGAAAGCTGCCAAGAGGGCAGCAGTGTAGCGGTGTTCTCTGGGGTGATCCATTTTCCGGTGAGGGCAAGGAAGTGCAGAGACAGGATGGAAGCAGATGCTGAGATGAAATCACCTTTCAGCACGGCTGACTGACAGTTCCATAACCCTCCCTCTACGATGGTCGGAGTACAGGGATATCTAGGGGGTTAGATGAGGTTAGATACAGTGCGCTGACAAGGTGGATATCACCAGAGTCAACAAGAAGTGGAGAGGACAGGGATAGGAATGAGGCACATAATATGGAGATAAATGTTTAGAAGAGAGTGAAAACAAAATAAACAAAAAAAGTGATGACAATAACTTCAAAAGGGGGGAAAGAATATGGTGGCCACCTACACTCCCACCACACCCTAACAGACTGAAATACACTTATAATCCAGAGCACGACAACCACTAAGAATAAAAAGGCGCAATTCTAACGCACAATTAAAACACTTTTAACCTGAGTGAAATTCTAAAGCACAGCATACACTAAAACACTTGACCTAAACACACCCCTCGCTGGAGCAACAGTGCTTGAACTATGCATGCTAAAATAAGCTTCGGTGACATCCAGAAATTACAAAACATAAATACTTCAAAATATTTGTAACATTTATTTGATCTGTTTAACTAAGGTCTCGTGTAGTCTTTATTCTTCCAACTAAATTAATTGTGGGCAGGACTTCCATACAAGAACTATGTGCTGAATTAGGATCCTGTCCTGGGGCTTGAGCAATAAATCAGACTCACTGAAAGGAATGTTTGGAATGAGATGAAAGGAATGTTTCTATGCCACCTGCAGGAAATCAACAATTCATGTCACAGTCATACAGTCTTTTTTTAATTGGTCATGTTTTGTACTGCTGCCCTGGGTTATGAAGAAGACAATTAGACTCCATGAATCATATTAGACTTTTGTTTATATAGCCTAACTGATCAAATTAAAGTCTGAGATGAATCAATACACTAATCAATACAATAATACACTAATTCCTAATTAGTTTGTTTAACATGTGTGGTTAAGTTCTTTCATAATTTTTTCCTTAAAATTATTAACACAATGCAGATGGCTAGTTGTCATTTGCTTTGTCTTTGAATTGTACCACATGGTTAGTCTTAGTAGCCAGGTGTCTTTATTTTGATCAGTTAAAAGAATCTGCTACCTCTTTTTATGTCATTGTTAGCACAATAAGCACAATGTGAACATGGGAATTTTATTCTTCATGGGTTGCATAGTTATTTCTGACATAATGTGGATTAAAGAGTAAGTGCACCCACTGTCTCAGCCTGTCTCTGCCTACTACACAATTTTGAAAAATACTTTGTGGGGTGAGTGAGTCAGAGGGGTGGGGGAGGTGTATCCATCGTCATTTGCATAAATTAACATACAATGTACAAATTATTTTGTACAACTCGGATCAAACTGTCACACTAGACGTTGCAGATCAAATATGAATCAAGATTCAGCATGGCCTATTTCTCACCTCAAATATTTTCAGAAACATATTTTAGTGGACGATTTCGGTGGAATAAGAGAGTTTATGAACAGGACGCCACATTGTTCCGGTTTAAAAACGTGGAGCCAATACCAAAGAACCGTAGTGTGTCTAACCAATCAGGTGCCGGCTATTTCTGTTGTGGGCGGCAACAATTATCCATATGACATAGAGGTACCTCCAAAGATGTAATCTGACATCACGATTGGGGCGAGGGCAGTGTGGAACGCAGAAAGAAAATTTCAACCGTTAGGCCGCGATCACACCGGACGCGCTTTGTAGGCTTGAAAACGCGAGGAGCACTACCTGTCTTGATTTTACGAAAGCCTACTCTGAAAAAGCAGTTGGAGGCGTCTTTTTTGCTGTTGCTAGGCAACCGAACTCCGTTCCTGTCAATCACTTAGCTGACGTTGTTAACGGTGTTAGCGAACTAAATTTACCCGAAAGTTTGCTTCGTTATTTGTCTTTAAAAAGCCGCGAATAAGCGGAGTGCCTTGGATCGCTTATTTTTATCATGGTATTCACGATTATTGAAATCATATAACTCCTGGTAGGCTGAAATGGCAACTTAGGCCGCGATCACACCGGACGCGCTTTGTAGGCTTGAAAACGCGAGGAGCACTACCTGTCTTGATTTTACGAAAGCCTACTCTGAAAAAGCAGTTGGAGGCGTCTTTTTTGCTGTTGCTAGGCAACCGAACTCCGTTCCTGTCAATCACTTAGCTGACGTTGTTAACGGTGTTAGCGAACTAAATTTACCCGAAAGTTTGCTTCGTTATTTGTCTTTAAAAAGCCGCGAATAAGCGGAGTGCCTTGGATCGCTTATTTTTATCATGGTATTCACGATTATTGAAATCATATAACTCCTGGTAGGCTGAAATGGCAACTAACGTTACCATTTTTTTCCTCAATCGTCTTCGTTTACACGGAACCGACAGGGAGAATCAAGGTCCGCCTCTACTTTCGTGCGATTGGACAGGAGAAAAGAATGACAGTGACGTGGCGCGCATTTTTTCTCAGAGCGCTTCAAGTTGAGATATTTTCAACCCTGTGCGCACCGAGCATTTTTCGAAAAACAGCGAGGCGCCTGGAGCGGATAAACGCGAGGCGCCCGGGGCGCAAAAGCAGCGTGGAAAACACTTCAAACTCATTGAAAACAATTCGAAAAAGGCGCCCCCAGCTGTTAAAGCGGATCCGGTGTGATCGCGGCTTAACGTTACCATTTTTTTCCTCAATCGTCTTCGTTTACACGGAACCGACAGGGAGAATCAAGGTCCGCCTCTACTTTCGTGCGATTGGACAGGAGAAAAGAATGACAGTGACGTGGCGCGCATTTTTTCTCAGAGCGCTTCAAGTTGAGATATTTTCAACCCTGTGCGCACCGAGCATTTTTCGAAAAACAGCGAGGCGCCTGGAGCGGATAAACGCGAGGCGCCCGGGGCGCAAAAGCAGCGTGGAAAACGCTTCAAACTCATTGAAAACAATTCGAAAAAGGCGCCCCCAGCTGTTAAAGCGGATCCGGTGTGATCGCGGCCTTAGAGAGCAGTTACAGAACAGCACAAAGACGCTTTTCTACCAGTTTCTTATGATATACAATATCATTTCAGAATTGTTGAAATAACGGAATGGATGAATAAGTTTCATTATAAGGTAGGCATACAAACACGTTTAAAGCTAAAGGAAAGTGATTTAGAGTGTACTCACCCTTTAAGTAATCCCTTAAAGACCCCACACAACAGAAGTCAGATCGCGTTTTTTTTTATATTGCTTTTCAGAAGGCTTCTGCGTGAAACCGGACGTTACGGCAGGATTTCTTTTTTTAAAGTGGGCGGGCAGTCGCGGTGGCTAGCTAGTTAGCTTCTGGATAGCAGCGCTCAAAACAAAGCTAACGCGTTAGCCAGAATGGATGACATTTTGTGGGGCAGGAGGACAGGGAGGGCGAGGATAGTACCGGGGAGGGAAATGGAGCTTCACTCCATTGCGGCCTTATATGTTTGAGCCACCCCCTGTTGCCGCTGCCGCTGCCAGAGCTGCAGAAAATGCAGTCCACCCCGAGAGAATCTCGATGTTTCTGAATGGTATGATAAGTCGTATGTAATGAGAACATCTGTAATAAATATTTGCCTAGAATCCGGAATGCAGTTTTGTCTTTCTATTAATGTTACCATTATCGCAATAACAGGATAGCTGTGTGGAAATTGCTGGACAGCTACAACTACTGCCACTGATAGCAGTCATAATATTTATAACTATCAATATCTCGCTAATTTGAATCAGGAATCCTGTTTTGTATTTCTACCATTATACCAGTTAGGTTAACTGTAGTTGATAGACAGCCTCTGCTACTAAGACATTGTTTGATAACTCAGAAGTTTACATACACTAAGTTGACTATGCCTTTAAACAGCTTGGAAAATTCCAGAAAATTATGTCATAGCATCCCAGAACAACAAGAAATTTAACTGTTTGTCATAATGACCATCTTTATGTTTGGAGGAAAAACGGTGAGGCTTGCAAGCCGAAGAACACCATCCCAACCGTGAAGCACGGGGGTGGCAGCATCATGTTGTGGGGGTGCTTTGCTGTAGGAGGGACTGGTGCACTTCATAAAATAGATGGCATCATGACGAAGGAAAAATATGTGGATATATTGAAGCAACATCTCAAGACATCAGCCAGGAAGTTAAAGCTTGGTCGCAAATGGCTCTTCCTAATGAACAATGACCCAAAGCATACTTCCAAAGTTATGGCAAAATGGCTTAAGGACAACAAAGTCAAGGTATTGGAGTGGCCATCACAAAGTCCTGACCTCAATCCAATCGAAAATTTGTGGGCAGAACTGAAAAAGCATGTGCGAGCAAGGAGGCCTACAAACCTGACTCTGTCAGGAGGAATGGGCCAAAATTCCAGCAACTTAGTGTGAGAAGCTTGTGGAAGGCTACCTGAAATGTTTGACCCAAGTTAAACAATTTAAAGGCAATGCTATGTATGTAAACTTCTGACCCACTGGGAATGTGATGAAAGAAATAAAAGCTGAAATAAATCATTCTCTCTACTATTATTCTGACATTTCACATTCTTAAAATAAAGTTGTGATCCTAACTGACCTAAGACAGGGAATGTTTACTAGGATTAAATGTCAGGAATTGTGAAAAACTGAGTTTAAATGGATTTGGCTAAGGTTTATGTAAACTTTCGACTTCAACTGTTGCTGTCACTCACATTGACGTTGAGGACAAGTTGAAAATCGAGGGAATACTTTGTTCTCAGAACATCACACAGCCGTTTCACAGGAAGTAGCGAGGAAAATATTTTGCAGCGCAAATATCAACTTTGAATTTTGTTATTTATTTTTATTGGTCTACATCATTTCCTTGAAGTAATTATACTATAGCTAACCATTTAATCACTTAAGAGGTAGATTTTCATTGTGTGGGGTCTTTAAATATAAAAAGCACCTAAATTACGACAAATTAACAGTTTGTTAAAATTGTGGGATTGCAATTGTGGTTGGCAGATCCACCAGGACCTAGTTTGGGAACCACTGACCCAAATCTCATTAAATGTTGATTATAAACAAAATTAATGACTAAGAAAAGAGAAGGTCACAGGGTGACCTACAAGTTCAAAGCATGCTAGGATTGTTTCTTGGCAACATTGCGTCAGTGATGGAATGTTGAAAGGGGAGTAACAGTCTGCAGATGTGCCGGGATCTTAAACTGCTTCTGGAACTGTTAATTTATAATCTGTCAATTTGCTGCAAAACACATTACAATGCATATCTATTAAGCAGGATAAGGTACCATTGTTTTTGTTTTATTAGCTTCCTTCAGAAACTTGCTAATTTTACACAGACAAAGTATGCAGTTATAAGGGGAGATATACTGTATATTCCCAATTTTTATTGATGGAAAGTGTCACTCCTTTCAATTTAAAGCTCACATTTTAGCAGGTTCAGACACTGGTTGACCAGTCACTGAGGTTCAACTGTAACTATCTGGGGAATGCCATGCGTGCCAGTGCTAGAACAGCTAAATCTACTAGTCCTAAAACTGGTATGCCCAATTTCCATCATGAGGGCCTGTCGCTTATTTTAAATAAATCCAGAAAATTGTGCTATAATGAAATGGAGATGTGCAACTCATCACACTTCCTGTGGAGAATTCAATTAAACATAGTGCATGTTGTGCAATGTCAAAATCTGCTTTAAGGTGTTAAACACACCTGGTGAACCCTCACGCAGCTCAGACCCAGGTAGTCAATGATGCAGCGACGTAACCACTCATCAGGCCGGATGCGCAGGATGTCATTGCGACAAGCGTTGTGGTATGGCTGCAGACAGGCCAGCAGGTTGTGGGAGAGCAGGTAGTCATAGCCACAGGCAGTACTGTGCCCGCTCCTCCCCTCTGATGAACTCATGTAAAAAGTCCTGGCCAGTCGGCACTGAGGTGGCCAGCCAGCTACTTGGTATGGGCCACCACCGTCATGCTGTCGGGGGGTTTAGGACAAAGAAGACTAGTGAAGAAGATGCATTGGAAGTGGCGGGCCACCATGCAGCTCATTGCCACAACCAGCAAGTTTAGGGTCGCCCACAAGGTCAGCACACCCACCAGGAAGTGCTCACAAATTCCCGGTTAGGTGTTGATATAACTTGTCCTGCACAGGAGAGACTGAAATTTGATAATGCTAGTCACATATATCTGTCACGGTTTAAACCGGGCAAATCCCATGCCCGAATCCGGATCAGGTTTTTGCGGATCCGCCACTCTCCAAACAGCACACCAGACAGAAGTAAAAGGTAAAAATAATCACACCACTTGTAGACACTGTGCGTAATAATGGTTAGGCTACTGGTAAATTGGCACACACACTCGTGACCACACCCTCAATAGCCCACCTAGGGGGGGTACCGGCCGCCTGGCCCCGCAATGCTCACGAGGGAAAGCCCACACACACAGACACAGCGGTATTCACACTCATACAATAACCAAACTCACTAACATCCCACACCACAAACAACTAACATGAAACACGTAGAAAAAAAAAATAGTGTTGTGGAGTACAGTATCCCCCATCACACTGGCTCCGTCGCACCGAACAGCTCTGCAGTTTGCCATCGTTGCTTACCGTCAGTTCCGGGTATATAGCCGCTGTCTTTATTCTTGTTCCGCAGTCCGCCTTAGCTCGCTTCCAGCTGCGCCTCATTCAGGTAAGTTTCCGCCGTACACAAACAAAACACATCCGCACTCGCACAAAAGTAAAACTAACCGGACCAAACGAAAAAAAGAAAAGAAACACCGCCAACACACAGGAGCTCAGAGGCAAACACAGACTCTCTAGCTCACCTTCCGTCACCTCTCCTGTTTACCCGAGGTGTGCTCTTTATATTCCCTCAGGGAACCCAGCCCCAGCGTTCCCTGTACAATCACCCAATTATCTAATGAGTACCATCCATTCATCCAATCACTCAATCTTCCAATCATTCAATCAGCCTTTCACTCATTCAATCCGGCTTCGCAATTAAGATAAGATAAAATATACTTTATTGTCCCGCAGGGAAATTTGTCTTGGGCTCCAAGCCGCTGCATCACACAACACACTTGCCAACAATGTCACAATGCACATACATGCATAGTAGATAGATCATACATACATACATACACTCATGCATAAATGTGCTTAAATTCACATATTGAGTGTGAGACAGTAGTTCTTTAAGATAATGAAAGGTAATAAAAAGACAATAGTTTCAAATAATAAAACCAGATATAATCAAACCAGATAGTAAATAATCAAATCACAATATCTTAGTCCCCATCATATAGTACCACTACTCTACTAAAATCATATAGTACCACTACTTGTTGCTATTTAATATCTTGATGGAGGATGGAATGAATTAATTATTGTACCGGTTCAGTCTGCAATTTGGCATTCTGAACCGTCTGCCCGAAGGCAACACTTCGATTCTGGGTTCAGAATGTGTGTTGGGTCGTTCAGAATCTTCTGTGCCTCCCTGAGCACAGATTTTTCATATAAAGACTGAAGATAGTGATGTTCTTTTTTCCCTATGATCTTCATGGCTGTTTGAGAGCTTAGACTTCACCTGTGCTGACAAGTTACCATACCATGCCATACTTGTATGCCATATCGAATTACACTCTCTAAAATCATTTGATGAAACAAAAGCATGAGTTTACTATTTACACCATAGAGTCTCAGCCTTCTCAAAAAATACATCCTCTGTTGTAGCCTAGAACAAAGGTTTTCAACATGTACATGCCATGTGGGCGAGCTGTAAGTGTGGACACCATATTTTAAACACAAACAAACAAACAATGCAGCAGACCGCGAGCCCAGGTCGCAAGCAGAGCAGCGCCACCGGAATTATCCAATCTACTACCACAGAAACCGCACACATTCCCTCCTCACTGAGGGAGACTGCGAACATGTTACATATCTTCCTGCTAACAAAAACAAGTACAAAACAAAATCTAAAGTTTTTGATGAAAATATAGCATCTATCTATGCAGTGCCTTCAGAATGTATTCACGTTCTTTGGATTTTATGGTCTTATGCTATGATGAAAGGACAAAATACAAGTATAAATATTATTTCCATAAAAAAACATTATACAATATCAAGGTGAAATAAAGATGCTAGATGTTTTAAAAACGGTAAAAATGAAAAACTGAAAATGTCTTAATTGATAAATATTCACCCCCCCTTTAATGACCCCAAATTATAGCTCAGTAATTATCTCATATAATTACTTATCATGGGACTAGAAATCAGATTCCAAGAGACACACTGTTAAAAATGATTTGTTGACTCAACTTGACTAAGTCAAGTCATCTTGTTGCTTTGACTGAGTTGAGTCAAGTTCAGTCAACATATAGTGTCAAGGTTATTACACTTCAATAAATTAGTTGATACAACATGTAGTCTGTTGACTCAACTTAACTCAGTCAAAGCAACAAGATGACTTGACTTAGTCAAGTTGAGTCAACAAATCATTTTTAACAGTGCACTTTATATTATAGTAGACCACCCACCCATGTGTTAAAGTATTCCAGATCTCTACGCTTGGACATTGCATGGGACTCTAGAAGCAAAGGTGCATTCAAAGCAAGGTGGTTCTCTTTAAACTTTATTTACTTATAAATGAAATGTGTCTTTGCTGAAACTAGAATCCTCGATGGATGTTTTCATATTCTAAAAAGTATTAAACATTCCACCTTGTAAGAAAAAGAAAAGTGAGCAACCAAGCAAGGACTATCAATCATTTAACATCGATAACATTCCAAAACTACAAAGTAAGAAGGATGGAAAACAGGTGCAGTTAAGATAAAAGGGAATAACCATGGTTTAATGGAACATTAAATAAGACTACTTTTTTTTCAAACTGACACTTTGGCATGGCTGTCACATTAGCATTTCAACTGTAGACTATTTCCACACTCCAAATGAGAGCCTTTGAAATTTCTCCACCAGTGTAAGAGAATACCCTATTTACCCCGTAAAGAACAAAAAAGAATGCTGTTCAACCTGGAACTCGGATATGGATTCTGAGATTAAGGGCCAGATTCAGAGTTGAGGTAAGCATGCGCAAATGGGACTTACTTCAGAAATTCCACGTAGCCTACCTTAAGCTATTTGTGATTCAGACATTTGAATTATCCACGGTTTTAAGTGTCTCTCCAGTACATACGGGCCATTATGCACGCGGGGTGGAGATTTGCTGAAAAGGAGGCAAGACTTCGCATCTATGCTATTATGTTACCGTACATTAATTTATTAGGTAGGCTAAATCGTGAAAAAAAAAAATTTTTAAATCTTTTTTTTAAGTAAATCCAATCCAATTTATTTGTTTACTTAGTAATATTGCGTGCAACCACTGTCCAGTGTCCGAAACACATTCCGAAACTGTAGGCTACATGCACAGACTGTGTCGCTGTAAAGACTGTGTCGCCAATAATGTGTTGTTAAGCCTACATGCTTTTCAGTTTTATGTTATTATGCATGTGCAGCCTATTTATTTATTTATTTATTTTGCATACTTTTGAGGATTTTTCCGGCGGGTTTTGCTTTTCGGGAAAAGGTGTTTACATAGGCTGCCGCTGTATCGTTACCGGAATACTTTCAATTTCCGAATAAGATCAATAATGATGTGCATGCAATGTTTCCCATACCATTAAGGCTATTTTATATTTTATATAATTATAGCCAAGCCTAGAGTTCATAATCAGACAATCAAAAATATTTACAAAAGAAAGAAAAATAAAATGTAGTGATATAAAATGAAAGACCATGTGAGAGGCCAGTGGTCTAACCCTAACCTCAGAATAAAAAATGCTTTTTTCTGATTCATTGTTTTCTATTTTTTTTCAGTATAAAAAAGCAGAAGCAGAGTTTAACTAATGGGCAAATTTTATTGGACATTGAGCTGGGTAAGCTTTAGGTCATTGGTATGAAATGAGTATACACATATGCATAGGCCTACTGTAGTTTATTGTCAGGTACAGCCTACATAATACAGTAGCAACTGCCAGATTCTTGGTATGGTGGTGTGCCGCTATTGTTTACTGTTATGGGAAACACTGTTATATTATCTCTCAAAAGTCACAGAAATGCATGAAATGAGCTCTTGTAAATTCTAAATCTTCTGGGGGTGTACCAGACCCCATATTTGATTGAGTGTAATTGACAGCCAAAGTGATAGCCATGGTTATGCTACTGTCGAAAAAGACAGGCAATGTTAAGGGGACTGCCAGTGCTAAATGATAGTCCATGTAATGTCATTGTAACGTCAGTGTTAAAATGGCAGTCATTAAAATGTTAGTATTTAAAACCAATAGGTGGATTATTAGCTTCTGGAGGTGTTATTACAGTAATTGTGCAGGGGTGGCGGGGGCCCATTGTGAGAGCTTTTCATGGGGCCCCAAGATCCCTGGCGGCACCCCTGCTAACACGTATAAAAATGCATAACCCCACAAACATTTTTTTAAGTAGATACCTGGCAACCCAGGGGGCAGGTACAAGAAACAGGTAATTAGAATATCATGCCCTGTACCACCCACATTTTGAGATAAGCACCTGTGCAACACAAGTTAGAATATGATGTAAGTCAGCTCGTGTTAAATCCGTGCAGGAGAGGCACTTAAGCGCATGATTTAAGTTGGCTATCTCTGAATCCGGCCCTAAATGCATAGGCATTGAAACAGTCCATCATGGAAGAAGAGGGGGGAGATATTAATAAAATCCTTAAACGGGAAGCATTCTGGATACATACCTTGGGCAGGATTGTCTGATGAGTCAACTTTTACTCTTTTTAATACATCTGGATCGAGCCACCACTGAAAACTCTGCACCTTAGACCGCTGTGCCACCACGGTGCTGGGAATTTCTAGCAGTGAAGGGGGGAATCTTGTTTTAAACTTGGAGATTTCCGCATACATTTGGCACACTTTGTGTGTCACGGAAATGTACTGTGCCCTCCATAATGTTTGGCATAAAGCCATATTTTTTTCTTTATTTTGCTCTGTACTCAATCACAATTCTCAAGTGACCTATAATCAAACAATTCACACATGGTTAATCATTTTGTCCAGCAGAATGATTTGTGTGGAACTCTGTCTTACAGTGGCTTTGCATTGGATCATTTGGAAAACTATGATTATACATGAGTAGGCCATGACTTCTTCATGTCCCCATATTCTGCCGCAAACAGCCCTTTATTCGATTACATTTCCAGCAAGTAATACCAACCACGGGTGGCTTTCCCAAAGCATGTCATGGCTTTGCCATTCACAATGCTTTCCCGAAAGTGCTCGTAACTCAAAGAGATTGTGAAAATGTATCGCAAGTTCAAGACAACATTGGATTAGTCGTGAAATCTCACATGTGGTCTTGAGATGCGGGTACTACATGCAAGTCCCACCTCTGCAGACAGAAGCCGCTAATCTACGCGATAGATACAACAACAACAACAACAACTTAGTCTAGAGCAGGTGTAATCAATTATCCCATCATAGGGTTTATAAGGAACTTACTGTGACCTGCGCTGACATGTAGTGTAGCTACATTGTACAAAATGTACAAAATGTAGGCAAAATAATTCCAATAAATGTAGATAGCAATAAATGGATCATATCTGTTTGCCAAAAGCATAATATAGGCCTAGTTAAGATAATATTAGTTTATTTTGTTTTTCTTTCGTTGCTTGTGTAATGAACAAGGTTCTGGCGGGGGCTCGTACCACTGAACTTCAGGGGGAGAGGGCCACGGCGCTAACCACTACGCCAAAGATTAATTCACTGTCAGCAGAGGAGTTTAGGCTGCCTGACGAGCCTATTATTTACTTATTATATTTATTTTTTCTTTCTCGCTCTTCTCTTTGTCTGTCTTTTTTTTGTCAGTTAGGTTTGATCAGATTTAAAATGAAAAGATAATATATTCAAAGATGATCATAACTCTACAATGCTTTTGGTTAAAGTGGCTGCGTGATGCTTTCTGTGGTGTGAATCGGCTTTTCTACATTGAAACTGTCGGGTCTGTGTTACTCAAAGTTTGTTGTGAAAGTGTGTCTTGACATATTCAGTCCACGATATACTTTGAGAAAGAGTCGTGAAAATGTCTTCAAAAAGATTGTGAAGTGTGTCCGTCAATTCTGAAGACACATCGGGAATCGGGAAAGAGCCACCCCTCATTAGTCAATCCACTTTAAAACCAAAAAATTTTGATGCAGCCAGAATGTGAACTACTCCTTTAACACTTTTGACTTCCTCATTTTCTCCCCTCACTGACTGAAATATGCAGCGTGTGTTAATGCCAACAAGCAAAACTAAATGAAAACAAAAAGTAAAATCAATCAAGAAAGCTCATATACAAGAAAGTTTGTACAACTGATCTTATTCAGCTGTTTAAATTCTTGCTGTTGGGCTCTTTTTTTGGCAATAACTTTAGATTTAGATGAGCAATTTCAAAATCTTGGCGTTTGATGTAATACTTGGCTGTGAAAGGCTGTGACACCATGAAAGGCAGGCCACCAGAAAATACTTTGCAATTGGTACGTGTAATGTGCAGATAACGATTTGTGAATATAGTCCCCTGTGATAACAAAAGGAAGTCGATAAGGAAAACAATGAAAATAAAGCTTGTTGTGGAATAAAAGCCGCTCTGAGGTTCGGACTGGTGAAATTCAAGAAGTTTTATTCATGCATACATGGAGAATAAACACAATCATTCACAGTCAGTGTCCCATTCTGAAGTTTCACAAAACAAGCCTTCATACTTATACGCTTTTGATTATACAAAACAGGATAGAGACTGTCCTCTCTTCCCTCCCTTAATTGTTTTGAGAACATAAACCTCGTTATCATCCTCAGCCCCCTCTGGCCCAAGTTTCTCACAGCCTTGGTTCCAGGACATGCATTACAGACATAGGTAGGAGAAGAGTTTTTATTATCATGTCGGTTTTTCCAGCAGTTCTCTCAGTTCACACACACAAAGCATTCCTTCAGTCAAATATCCTGCTCACAGTTCTCAGCTCTTGGCAGCACGCACACTAGGCCCAGAGTGAGGTCACAAAGCCCTCAGGTTATACAGGTTATATCATTTAAATTTTTTATAATTACAGAAACTTCCACAAGCTGAACCAACTTACGGGAGTCAATTGAAGTAGTAATATCAGGGCTGGGTCAAAACACAAAGGATGCAATCATCCAGAACCTGTATGCACAATAAAAGCATAACAAATTTACTGGACCTGGGGGCCGAATGTAGAAATGTGCACTAAATATGTAACATGTTGGGCTTATATACGTCCTGAAGGAGGATGTAAGCTTTCTAATGATACCAAAATGATCTCTCTAATCCAAATATCAAGCGAGTTATGTCCCATTATATTTTGTAATGCAATCAAACCATGTTTTTTGAGAAAAACCCCTTCAAAGTTCAGCTGCAAAAGTTGCGTTAACGTTACTGGAGAGAAAACTTGGCTGGTCTCATAACTGAAAAAAAACTAAACTCCGGTGTTAGCTTGTCATATTGTGTTTAAATGCTTCAAAATTATAGTTTCATATTGGATTTGACATCAAGACACGCAGATAATCAATGCCAAGACATTTTTCAGTAAAATTGAGATGAAACCGAATAATTAGCTTGTCGCCACAAAAGCAGCATATTGTGTGACTGGTTACAAGCTGGCTATAACATTAACTACGGTTATAACTACGGTGTTGATGACTGACGCTACCCCAGTGTAACCACCTGTGCCCACCCGCCAAAACTAAGCTAGCTCATCAGGTTGTCCATAAAATGTGATGAAAAGCAATGGGCTACATTACAATGGCAACTATATCAAACATATATTATTAACATATATGGAAAGTTAGCCATTGTTACATTTTAATACATGGAAAACACTTATATTTCGCTTTTTTCCCCCCCTGCTGGACCGAACCATTAAGTCATAAACATTGAAGTGTTCATTTATTTTTCACGTTCACTTTTATCTTCTGGGGTTCATTTTCATAGGCTAAATACATACATTTTTTTGTAGGCTAGTCTTTAAAAAAAAAATCATCTTATCACCACCCCCACGATTGTTTTGCTCAGACTCAAATAGGCTGTTTAAGGTTAGTGAGGCAGAATAGTTTTATTTTCCTTCAACCATGGGAGGAGATATGCAATGACATTAAAACATTTATTGGCCATTACGTTAGGTCCTTCATGGCGTCATGAGGACCTGTGCCCAATAGGACTGAGCCCAGTATTAATTTGAACTCCACCCATTTAATCGGAATAGATGGAAATGAACAGATGGATATAGATCGAGATTGCAATGAAATTAAATCTAATACTGTTACTGATGCGTAATACATACCATAACAACCCCGTATAATGTATTATGAAGCAAATTACGGATTTACCTTTACAGTCCCTTTAAAAAATGTCAGGTGACTTTAAAATTACAGTTTTTGGCAGTCATTATTTAATTTTTTCGTTTGAAGTAGGCTAGCTAGATCTATCGGAGCCAGGTTAAAATAAACGGTCCAGTGACTCATGGCACACACATGAAGTGTGTAATACAGTAAACACAATTAACGATAGATGGGTAACATAAACACTTATGAGAGCTATTTTAGGATAATAATAAACAGCTAGCAAGCTCAATTTAAGATTTAACCCTGGATTTTTTGTATGACGAAGCCAACTCACTTTCAAATAGCCTACATTGACATTTCTCATTTTGCATAACATATAGAATAGAATCTGGCGGTCGATAGACTTTTTGAAGCAATGCCTTAATGTTCGCTTAAAGTACCGGAGCCAGGTTAAAAGTTTAAACGATCCAGTGACTCATTTGCGGTCTTTTCATTTATTTTAAGAGAGGATTTAATTTATTTCCAGCAGTAGGCTACAACACAACCATCCAATCCAACGTTTAACCTGCCACAATGTAGCCTATCGTAGTCTACTACCAGGTTTGCAGAGGTGGAAATTCCAGGGGTCAGAAAGTAAAAGTCCTGCCGTGTTTCTTCCACCCATGAACTCACGATTTCACTAATTAGCCTAGTTAGCTCCTACCTCTTGGCTGAAGAATTGTGATAATTAGCAAATCCAGGTGATTGGAACAAATGATTTGGGAGGACTTTCACTTTCTGAACCTGGATTTTCCACCTCGCAGGTTTGACCTATAGCCTACACAGCGTAGCGCTGGCTAGCTAGCTCCGTTTCTTTCATAAAACAATACTTTATAACACTGCTCAGATTCTTCATCATTTCATACATTAAAACGTATGGAGTGCCCTGAGAGCATAGTATCAAGCACAGACTGTTACCCATCCCTATGCTATGCTCCCCCTAGTGTTCATTAAGTGCTACTGCACTAAACCTGTATGAGGCCCACCCTGCTTGCTTGACCATACCCCCTCATTTACATATAGTACAGCTCGAAAATGAAAACGAAAATGAAAATGAAAACGAAAATGATAATGAAAATGAAAACGAAAATGAAAAGATTTTAATTTTAATTTTAATTTTGGGCTGAATAATCCTCCATTTTCATTTTCCATTTTCATTTTCGAATGATCCTCCATACAGTCCTGCCCCCAAAACAGAACGGTATTTGCTAGCCTAGCAGTGAAAATTGCGAGTGAGGAGTGCCGGTGGAGTTTTTTTTTTTGGAAGCCATGTCTGGACAGAAAAGACAGGAGAGAGAAAAGAAAGGGCGGCAGTATGTCACCAAATTTTTCACAAAGGAAGGTGGGTGTAGTAGTCCGTGAGTGGTGGAAATTAACCTGTTACCTTAGTCCATAGTGAAATAGGCTACTTTTGCTCCCCTAACATTAGTTACTTAATATTAGGGAGGGCAAACCGGAGCTTTAGAATGTAGACAGCAGTGAATTCACGTGAGCTTGACAATCCATTCCTGATAGAAAACGTTTCTTGACTTTTTTGCTTCACTGCAATGGTGATAAAACTTACAAGAAGTAAGTGCTAGTGTATTGTTAGCCTTTATTGATCCCCATAAGAGGCTAGAATGATGTAGCTAGCAAAAGCAATAGCATTAACCCATACAAAATTGATTTCTAACGTTACTCGTTCAATCGAATGGTAAAAGTGAAATCGTTCGATTGTGGTCAGTGGCACCAAAAATTTCTGACACATCCTCGATAAATGGCAAAAGTCCCAGTAGAAGATGGAATTAAATCTTTTAAAGTTATATATTTTCTGAATCGTCATCGATTTCCCTTGGCCACTGTCAATGAGGCCGTGTGATCTGGGCATACAGTTGCTATGTAAATTACGTCAGAAGTATTCTGCATTGTTATTTACGAATTAATCGTTAGGGCACACTTGTCAACGTGATTGGAGCCTGACATGTCAATATTCAAAATCCGTTTAAACCTTTCAACTTTTAAGTTATAAGGCAGGATATACCGAATGACCAGCGAAAATATTGACCTGACAGTCTTTCAGATTTCTGACAGTTGATCAAGTCAACTGAAATAATGACCGCGTGACTACTGAATAGAACAGAATATTGGCTGCGCTGATCTGTTTTCGCTGCCCTCAGAGTCCTACTCTTATCATTGACCGAATGTTGGGAAAATGCGAGTTTAAAGCCACAAAAACAGCCCTTATATCGCATTAAAATTACATATAAGGACAGTTATTGTCCATAATATGTTTATTTAACCTCTTAATGCCAAACGCCCCTTAGCGGTAACGCCGGCGTGACGGAAATTATTACATTATACATTTCATTAATTTAATAATATATAATAAACTGCTCACCTCAATATTTTGATTAAATATCCTTAAGATATATCCATTCCTTCTGGGAAAGTGGTTTTTAAGCCCAAAACGTCGGAATAAAACTTTGTAAATAACGTTGGAAACTCGGACCTAATTCTCAAACATGTATTGCAGCTTGATGTCACACCATAAACAATGTGCTGGTAAACTGTTCTGCTTAATTGTATTTCACAAAACTATGGTTTGAAAAATCATTATACCTTTAGGCTTCAAGAAAAAATACTTTAAAACTTTCATACGGCTGTACATTATTTTTTTCCAATTTTAAACCGACTTGTGCTTTTTTGCACTTGATTACGACTCGTTCGGCTGTGTTCACTTTGGCGTTGTGAAACTCAGCCAGTTTCTGGAGTACCAATCCCATGGCTTAGTATATGTTAGCCAGAGTAGTTTTTAACATGCTTGCAGTGATTTATGCAAAACCGTCGTCAATTGGGTGTATTTCTTTGACTGATAGCACAATAGGCCTATCTGAAGTGGGAAAAAACCGTCTTCCACCCGCCTCCACTCTGAGTATTATTAGCTTTCCATTGGGTTTTAAAACTGTCTGTCAAATATTCCAGGAAATAGCCAAGACTCTTATCTTTGAAACAAGCCGGCTATTGAATACAGTAGCCGTCGTAAAAAAGGAAAGCGAGCCGTGCGTATGAGGAAGTGGCGAGTCACGCGTAATTATCGAACCAAAATGGCGCAGTGGTTTTACCTTGTAGCGTAGCTCGCTACATTCCGTTTAGCAAAGCACAATTAATTAGGTAAGGCCCGCAGTTACATTTAATACTTTAGAGTATTTTTGATACAGTTTTTGTGTAGTTATGTCGAGATTTTTGAGGCGTTTATCCGTGCACCAAGTGCTAGACGAACTGGATAAGCCAGAAGATGTTTTTGCCGAGGGAGACTCATCCTGTCTCAGTGACGCTGAATCCACTGATGACCGAGATGATGTTGCTGACATGTAAGTTGTTTTATCATACTAACAGTGTTATGCTATAAACGCATTGAATTTCGCCATGGCAGGTAACGTCGTTAGGGCTGGTGGTATTACCGATTTTTCGATATACCAGTGTGAATTCACGCAATGCCATGCGGGTTCGTAATTACATTGTCAACTGTATTTTATTGTTTTTCATACAATTAATATTACAAATTGCACATTCCAACGGTATGATAAATAATTTATGAAGTAAACTTAGGGTGTATTGTCTGTGTTGACAAACTCGCACGTGTTACGTGGCGTTGCCAACAACACAGATGTTTGGTGTAAGCATCGAAGGAAATTTAGCTGCAATGCGTGAATCCCTGTGTTTCTTCTGTGAAGCTAACTAACCTTATATACTTATGCATAAAATCGGTCCCTCTCAGCTAAATTAATATAGATAGTATTGCCTTTACAGTGGCAAGCTAGCAAGCATCCCTGTGTTTTCCTGTCTGTTTATTATAGTTTATACGAGTATTAGGAATGGAAGTGTGGTGTTGCTGATTTGCCCACAGCTTACTGTGAACTACAGTCGACGTTCATTGCTAGGGATAGCTGCTACATTATGCGAAGGATGTGCTTTGCCTTGTCTGTTCTGTAGTGATCTTGATGTCTCTGTGCGCACTTACTGTACGTCGCTTTGGATAAAAGCGTCTGCTAAATAAATGTAATGTAATGCAAGCAAAATTACAGGTAACAAGCAGCTAGCTATCTATTTGTGTCTGAGATGAGCTACTAAAACGATTTTTTTGAGTGTGAAATGGCTTCTGGAAGTGTTTAGTAAAGTCATTGTTCCACCTGAGTAAATTGTTCTGTATGCAGTACAGAAGGCTGTGCAGGTAAACAAAATGGTAATTTATGCATGGTATGAGGGAGAGAACATGATAACATGAGGGAGTACTTGTTGATTATTATTATTGTTGATTGTTGTTGTATAAGGGGGACTAATGGGTATATCAACATGGTGGACAATTCCATGGACAGGGTTAGTGGGATTTGTAATGATGCAGATTGCTCTCCTGAGGGAATGTGTAGTCTAAATGGCTTCTGTATGAATGGTTAAATAATCTCTCCTCAACCTCCACCCCGATGTTTTGATCCTTTACCTTTTTTTGTTTTTAGTTCATTTTTTTTAGCTTTTTGGACCCTGCCATTTTGTACTTTCTTTGTGTAAATACGGTAACTTCAGCAATTAGAGGCAAGGATCTTTTTATTTGTTACAGCAGGGGTGTTTTTATTTTTTATCTAGGAAACTGGTGGACTTTTGATTTTTTATCCACTGCACTTTTAGTAGTACACCTTAGTGCACTTGTATATAGTTGATATATGTTTGTCATGTATAAAGTTTTGCCTCCTAAAACCCAACCCCAACGTCCCTGTCATAGGAGGTGGCAACAGAATAAAGGACATGACTGGCAAGCATTAATGTGTAGGGAAGTTTCATACTATTCCCATTATTCATTTGAAAACCTGTTTGCACATTCCTGGACTCATTTCTGGCTAATGGGGCTCTGGTGAAATACACAAGATTCACTGTGCTGCTACATGGGTTTTGACAGCTTTTTGTAACCTTGGGTAGTTAGTTGTGTAATATGCAGAACACCAAGAACACGTCTAAAAATGAACTTTTATTGCCAATATTGACAAATTATCTCATTTTATTGTAAAAACCTAAAAAATAAATCATATTGAGACCTTTCTGGAACATTGCCATTTTTGGCACATTTGGCACCATTTGGCACCATTTGGATAACGAAAAAGGTTCACCTGAAAAAAACCCTGTAAAATTTGAATGGTTTGAGATATTGACAAGAGATTGTTACCAGAGGTAGGCAGCATATTGATGAATCAGATAGAGGAGTCATTTCCTTGATTGCATTTGTAGCTCATCAGGTAAAAATTCTTAAACTTGAATGTAGGTACCCGTTTTTTAGTTTTTTTATATTTACTGTACATAAATTGTTGTAGTTAAGTATCAAAAACTGGATTTCTATGAGTTCTCACTGCTTAGTCGTAATACTGCAGGTGTCTGCTTTAATAAAAGCCATGAACCATATTTGTACCATTTATAGTTTTTGAGATAACCACCTTTGTTTGTCACTAGTGAAAACAGGCAAAATTTGGCCTATTTTGCCCTCGGTAGGAAGAGGTTAAGGTTAAACTGACATTTTAAGCACAATATTTATGTTGATTTGAATGGGTCGATTGGGTTCTGGAGGTGTGTGGTTACAGCAATTGCGCAGGGTTGGCGTGGCCTGTGGTGGTGGGGCCCAATGTGATATATCTTTTCATGGGGGCCAAAATCCCTGGCGGCGCCCCTGCCTCTATCTGGAGGGTGGGCGTGGGAGCTACGCTGTCTCCTACAAGATATTTGGCCATTGCCTGTCTAGCCAAAACATTTTTGTTCTCTCTCCTTTTTATATCATTCCGTTTGTGTGCGACAGACTTCAACATTTTTGCTAACCAACGGGAAATTATTCTACAGCCGCCACGTGAACACATTTAATGTCCGTAGCTATTTAAATCAGTTCACATTATGTGCGTGAGTGAACATAATCTGATTGGCTTTGAGTTGACCAAACCATTTTCACAATAAAAATGGGTGAAATTGCAGTCATACTGTTAGATAGGTTACATACGATTAAATAATGACTATAGACCAAAATGTTGTTGAGGCCCTTGTGGAGGCAATTACAACATTTCTTAGCATGGTAATTTAATCGAAAAATCGGCAGCCAGAGTGCGGAATTCAACGGCGTATTCTGCGGCACATCGGGACCCTTAGCGGAGGTGAAGCAGGCGCTGAGTGGCATCTCGACCGCAGACCGGATAGTCGAAGACCTTTCTCATTTCCGCAGAGAAGGTTGGGAAGTGGATACTGGCGGGTAGTTGGTTGTCCCATACAGCAGTGGCCCAGTCCCGCGCGCTGCCGCCCAGACAGGCCATCACAAAGGGGATCTTGCTTTGGTCAGAACGGTAGGAACCGGGTTGTAGCTGGAACACAAGCTCGCACTGCATTAGGAAGCCCCGACATTTCCCTAAATCACCCAGATAGCGTTCAGGATGGGGAATGTGGGGCTCTCGAGCTGGGAGGAGCGGAAAGGCAGCAGGCTGGAGGGAAGTGGATGGACCGGGTAGCATTGCTGGAGCGGCGACTTGCAGACTGGTTGAGAGGTGCGTTACCTGGGAACCCATCTGACCCACTTAGTCCGAGATCGCCTTCAGGGTCTCCTGGACGTCTTGGATCAGTTGGCAAAAGACAGATGATACTACGAACAGGGAGAACTAAGGTGAAGGGCTGGAAACAGGGTTGACGAACTAAACAAGGCTGGGTAGGAGTCTATGGAACACAGAGAGTGCCACAATAATAAATAAATAAATAAATAAAAGAATAAATAAATAAATGTGGAAATAAATAAAAGAATAAATAAATAAATGTGGAAATATAAAAATGAATAAATAAAATAATTTGGAAATAGATAAATAAATCTGGGAATGAATATAGAAATGTAAATGTATGTGCAATTAATTTAAGTTATTACATTTATTTATTTTCAAATATTTTTTCAAATATATTCATTTATTTATGTCCATATATATTTCCCAATTTATTTCCCTATTTACTTATTTATTTCCCTATTTACTTATTTATTTCCATATATATTTACCGATTGTCATTTCCCAAGGAGCACAATCTGTCAATCAACTTGCTTTGCTCCACCCACTAAGTTCGCCACGTTCCCACCAACATTGAGACTAGACTGTAGAAAAGTGTTTCAGAGCTGCAGACAGCGTTTCTCAATGTGAGCAAATACATTCATTGAAATTCCTCACATATTTAGAGAAACGACAGATAGAGAAAGCTAGCTAGGTATCTGTTTTAGATTTAGATTTGCATCGGATGCCAACGAACGTTGTAGGCTACATTGAACATGGTCATGTCGCTAGCTTTCTCGGACACAAGATCGCTATAATGCTCACAGCAATATAAAACCTATCCGCCCGCCTTTTCTTTCAATATTTGAGAAATTGGCTTCTCTACTTGCTTCTCAGAAACGCTGTCAGTACTGAATAGCCTACATGGAGGGTTGGAACCTGATTGACTTGGAACTAGGCGAAGCAAGTTGACAGATTGTGCTAGCTAGTTAGCTTTCTCCGTCGTTTCTCTCAATATGTGCGGAATTGTCTCCATGAATGTATTTGCTCACATTGAGAAACGCTGTATGCAGCTCAGAACCATTTCTCTACAACCTATGTTCTGAACACTGTTGCCAGATTTTAAAACTATAAACATGCCGAATCTTAATAAAAATAGCCCAATTTGGATAAAATAGGCTGCATTAAGTTATGAACGGAAGGGGGGAGGGAGATTGGACTGGAGGTGGAGGTAGCCTACTGTCAGAATGGTAGCCAATCGATAGACTCTGAAATGTTTATGAATATGATTTGCGAACGCGCACACACACGCTTTTAAGTTATGGGCTAGTTCTATTTTCCTAATCAAACGTTTCGTGCTTACGCAAAATCTGAGAAAGCAAGCTTGCACACAAAAAGCAAGTTCAGCAACATAGAAGTAGGCTAGTGGGCAAGAAATGAGCAGCCTATGTTTCTATGTTGCTCAACTTGCTTTTTGTGTGTGCAAGCTTGCTTTCCCCGATTTTGCGTAAGCACGAAACATTTGATTAGGAAAATAGCTTAAACGAAAAGACACGGCAGTCAACGTGCGTTCAAAGATAAGACACGGTGGTCTACACCAGTGGTTCTCAACCCTGGTCCTGGGGACCCGTATGCTGGTTTTCGTTCCAACCACAATTGCAATACTTGAATTTTAACAAGCTGTTAATTTTTTCTTAATTAGGTGTTTTTAATGTTTAGAGGGATTATTTACATTCTTAAGACACATTATGTTAGTAATAGCTATGCATGCCATGAAGAATAAAAGTCCAATATTCACATTGTGCTGTATTGTAAACAATTAAAAGGAGGTAAAAAATGTTTTAACTGATCAAATTAAAGACTGAGGTGAATCAATTGGCTCATAATTGGTGAAATTGTGGACACATGGCCACTAAAACTAACCGTTTGGTAAATAATGAAGAATTCAAAGACAAAGCAAATGATAACGAGCCAAACCTGCATTGTGTTAACAAGTTTAAGGAAAAAATTATGAAGGAACTTAAACTTGTGTTCAATTACCTAATTAGGAGCCTATTCACCTGAGTTCTTACCTCTTTGTAATTGTTTGCAATATAACACAATAAGCATAACGAACATGGGATTTTTTTTCTTCAAAGCATGCATAGCTATTGCTAACATAACATGGCTTAAGAGAGTAAAGAGTTTAAAGTGTTCTCTCTATACATTAAAAACACCTAATTAAGAAAAAATAACAGCTTGTTAAAATTCTGGTATTGCAATTGTGGTTGGAACGAAAACCAGCATACACAGGGGGTCCCCAGGACCAGGGTTGAGAACCACTGGTCTACACAACAGTAAAGTTTACAGATCAGCCACGTCTCGCGTCTCCCCGTTAAAGCATGAACACAGCATAACAGCTACTAGCCTACTTTTCCACGAGCAACTGGAAGCGTTCTTTCTGATTTTCACGATTGTCTTTCTAACCCACTGGCAAGCCTCTGCATATCAAACAAAAGCAGCGACTATTAACTGGTTTCAATGACAACCGAGGAATAGGCAGAGAGAGGAGGGACAAACTACACCAGAGTTAATGTGAATAATTAGCTGAAAGAGGAAGATGAAAAAACGTAGAATATAACAAAAAATAGCCCAAATTATGACAAGCTGCAAAAAGTCATTTTCCCCACACAATAACATAAAAATAAATATCCCAATTGGGCTGCAATACGCCCTATCTGGCAACACTGAACACATACAGTTAGAAGGGTGTGAACGAGGCAAACTTAGTGGGTGGAGCAAAGCAAGTTGATTGACAGATTGTGCTCGTTGGGGAATGACAATCGGGAAATGACAATGACAATCGGAAAATATATATGGAAATAAATAGGAAATATATACGGAAATAAATGAATATATTTGAAAAAATATTTGAAAATAAATAAAAAAATAAATGTAATAACTTAAATTAATTGCACATACATTTACATTTCTATATTAATTCCCAGATTAATTTATTTCCAAATTATTTTATTTATTCATTTTTATATTTCCACATTTATTTGTTTTTTTATTTCTTTCCACATTTATTTATTCTTTTATTTATTTCCACATTTATTTATTATTGTGGCACTCTCGGTGTTCCATAGGAGTCGGGGCAGGAGCATACAAAACGCTAGGCAGGCAGGACGTGCTGGAGTAAGGAACAGAAAACAAACAGGTTAGCAGAACAAGCAAACAAATAGACTGGCTGGGGAATCTCAAGACGGAACTGAGATAACAAACTGGCAGTCAGTGAATGAAACTGGGCAGCTTAAATAGAGTGTGGAACAGGTGAGAGTACTGATAGAATGATTGAAGGGCATGCGGAATGTATGCAATGAGGGAGAGTGATAGGCTAATGACTGCGGGGAGAAAACAACGAACAAAACGGGGAACCATGCCCAGCCTGCACAAACACGGATCTAGACAGGGTGAACAGAAAAACACATTTGGCATGTTGGACCATTTTTAAACTTTACGCTTTTTTGACATTCTTTCTGATTACATATGTTTGTAATTTTTCTGACAATATGCGTTTTTTGATGTTGTGCATTTGACCGTTTTTTAACTTTACGTTATTTGACATACTTTCTGATTACAGTAGAAACAGGTTTTTTGAACTTACGGTTATTGCTTGGCAGCCTGTACTGCCATGCATTTCACTGTTTTTAAAATTTATGTTATTTGACATTCTTTCTGATTACAGTAGAAACACGTTTTTGAACTTACGGTTATTGCTTGGCAGCCTGTACTGCCATGCATTTCACTGTTTTTAAAATTTATGTTATTTGACATTCTTTCTGATTACAGTAGAAACACGTTTTTGAACTTACGGTTATTGCTTGGCAGCCTGTGCTGCCAGACTTTTGACCGTTTTTTTACTTTACGTTATTTGACATTTTTTCTGATTACAGTAGAAACACGTTTTTTGAACTTACGGTTATTGCTTGGCAGCCTATGCTGCCAGACACAAGCCCATGGAAAGTTGATGGATGACGTCAGTCTATGAAGTCTACGTCAGATTGTTTCCCGCTTGTTTCAGATGCTGCCATATCCCACAATGCTGTGTGCTCCAGTTCATTTCAAATTTCACAAAAAATTGCTTCCTTATGGCCTAACCTTCATTGATTTCACAATACAATTCTAAACACAATATTTTATTGTGAACTACTGTAAAATCTTTGTTACTACTGTAAAATCTGGTGAAATCCTGGTAATAATTAACAGGCATTTGGAAGGGGGTCAATTAAAATGAACGGGTGTTCAACAAAAAGACTAAATTTACAAGGGCGTGTAAGAACAGGGCTGCCTCCCAATTCAGCTTTTGCTCCATCCTCGTAAACTTCACTTCAGGGAATCCCTTGAGACCCAGACCCTTGATCGCAATTTTGGGTGTGAGTTCAATCCCTTAGAAATCCAAGTGAAGTTTGTGGCATAGCCACTCCACCAACTTTTCTCAAGGGAACGAGTCTGCACCACAGAACTCAATTGAGAATAATCATCCATTTAAAAGTAAGATTACAGAGGGCCGGGTTTTACATCCTACACTACATTACTGCTGCTGCATAAAACTTTAATGCAATTAAATTATGAAATACAAAATAGCAAACTACTGGATTAACTCTTACTTAGCCTATACACTGTCTTTTCCGTTCTGTACGTGCACAATCACAATAAATATTAACGTGATTATTATTGAACAGGAAGTTTGATGTGAATTGTGGGTAATATGAGTTTTCCAAGTCTCCTCTGGTGCAGACCACAGAGTCTTTTTCCATATACTTTGCCAGATTACAATGAAACAATTCATTCACTCAATAACCAAGACCAGTAGGTAAATAAACTTATATAAATGAACTTGTAATATGATAAATAATCAATGAACAGCACAGATTTTGGTACATTTGTTTTTCTCGAATGTGTAATGTGTTGTGCTCAACAACACAGGTTTTCCTCTAAATTTATTCTTTCTAATGTTTTATTCGTTTTGACTAAATTGATTGCCGCATTAAAGGCATTGTCACTGACACGTTGGAAACGCATAACCCCACAAACATTTTTTTCGTAGATACCATACCTGGCAACCTGGGGGGCAGGTAGGCCTACAAGAAACGGGTAATTAGAATATCATGCCCTGTACCACCCACATTTTGAGATAAGCACCTGCACAACACACGTTAGAATACGACGTATCTCATCCCGCTTTAAATCTGCGCAGGAGAGGCACTTAAGCACATGACTTAAGTTGGCCATCTCTGAATCCTAAATGCATAGGCATTGAAACAGTCCATCATGGAAGAAGAGAGGGAGATATTAATAATAAAATCCATAAACAAGAAGCATTCTGGATACATACCCTGGGCACTATGGGCCAGTGAAGGGGGAATCTTGTTTGAAACTTGGAGATTTCCGCATACATGGGCACACTTTGAGTGTTTTTTACAGTGCCCTCCATAATGTTTGGCACAAAGCCATATTTTTTTCTTTATTTTGCTCTGTACTCAGTCACAATTCTCAAGTGACCTATAATCAAACATTTCACACATGGTTAATCAATAGATTTAATTTTGTCCAACAGAATGATTTGTGTGGAATTGTGTCTTACAGTGGATTGAATGCTATTTCGGTTTTTCCCAACCATACAATGGCTTTGGATTGGATCGTTTGGAAACTACAATGATTATACATGAGTAGGCCATGACTTCATGTCCCCATATTGTGCCCCAACAGCCTTTATTCGATACATTCCAGCAAGAAATATAGGATATACCAACCACATTAGTCAGTCCATTGAAAACCAATGAATTTTGATGCAGCCAGAATGTGAACTACTCCTTTAACACTTTTGACTTCCTCATTTTCTCCCCTCACTGACTGAAACTTAGAATGGTTTGTTTAGTTCACTTAAAAAGGTTTGATGTAATACTTATGAAAGGCTGTGACACCATGAAAGGCAGGCCACCAGGAAATACTTTGCAATTGGTACGTGTAATGTGCAGATAACGATTGTGAATATAGTCCCTGTGATAGCAAAGGGAAGTCGATAAGGAAAACAATTAAAATAAAGTTGAACAAACTTACAGGGAAAAACCATGGTAGTAAAAATTCCATCCAATCCACAAAGCACATGCAAAGGCTGAAAGGTATAGCAAACTACACCAACGAGCAAATAGCTCCATGGCTGCACCCCTCTCATTTAAATGTATGTAAATTAGGTACTTGCCTGCAAAATTGCCCCAAGGAAGCCTTGCGTGTAATCCACAAACACCATGAGCTAATTGCCACACACAGTTAGAGAGGTGCAAATACCACTTTTGAAAAGCAGGTATTAACCGGACGAATTGGATGATAAACCTCTTAAGGCCTATTTTGTCGCGAATTAGCGACAAACCGACTCTTTTCAGAAACGGCCTGATATGAATGTGCATTGAATAATATAACACAAAACCTCTATTTATTTTTTCTTTTGAAAGTAAATTCCGTCCATAAGGGGATTTAAGGGCGAGACATAACAGACTGATATTTCTGGAAAAAAAAGTGTGGTCTGTCATTTTCATTAAGAACCAATCTGTGTCCTGAAATATGGAGAAAAGCCTGAAACACTTTTTGCAATCAGATGTAGCACATATAAGGGGCTGACATGCCAGGCTTTCCAGGGATCATGGCAGCAGTAATTGTAGCCAGACGTAGACACCGTAACGCCCAGCGTGCGCAAGAACTCGTATTTCGGAGGAGAATATCCCTATTTGACCTCAGCGATAATGATATCGTTTGGAGATACAGGTTGCCAGGACACGCAATTATTGCCCTTCTGGATGAGATCAAGGACGACATTGAGCCGATCACCCAAAGAAGCCACGCAGTACCTGGGATTGTGAAGCTACTGTCCACACTACAGGTACTTGCGTCGGGCTCCTTCCAGACACCAATTGCAGGTGTTTCTGGGATCACCCAGTCTTCAGGCTGTAGGGCCATGTGGGAGGTGGTACCTGCCATAATCCGAAGAGTGGGGAGGCATATTACGTTTCCCCGAAACCAACAAGACATCCAGGAGACCAAACAAGATTTCTACCAGGTTGCCGGCTTCCCAAATGTTGTGGGTGCTATTGACTGCACCCACGTCCCTCTGGTTCCACCATCTGAAACGGAGAATGTTTTCAGAAATCGAAAACACACACATTCTGTCAACGTCCAGGCTATTTGCGATGCACATGGGATCATTACGAATGTGGTTGCCAAATTCCCAGGGTCAGTCCACGATAGCTTTATCTTCAGGAACAGCGCTGTTCACAGACAGATGCAGGACATGGATGGCCGTTGGCTAGTGGGTAGGCCTAAGTATATGTTTTCATTCTACTGCAACAATGTAGGCCTAATAGCTAGGCTACTGCAAATGTGTTCAAAATATTTAAAATGTTTTTCTTTTTCAATTAGGTGATAGCGGCTATCAGCTGCAACCCTGGATCGTGACTCCTGTGCGTAATCCCGTGACTGAAGGGGAAGCAGCCTACAACCGGGCATATATCTGGACTCGGGGCATTATCGAGCGCATCTTTGGAATTCTGAAAAGCCGCTTCAGATGCCTGGATCGCAGCGGTGGTGCACTGCTGTACAGTCCATGCAAGGTGTGCAAGGTGGTTGTTGTGTGCTGTATCCTCCACAATATAGCCATAAGAGCCGGGGTGCGTCTCGGGGAGCAGGAGGCCGAGGGCGAGGGGAATTCCGACTCCGATGAAGAGGAGCCTAATGCCCCACTGGGTGAAGTGCGACCTGAGCGGGGCAGGGATGTCCGACTGAACATAATCAGAAATTATTTCGAGTGATATGTGAACATTCTTGTTTGGGAAATTGGCTCTCAGGCTAAATCTATTTTTTATTTTTATTTCAACCGTTTAGACTCGATGAACACCGAGGTTACCCTCATCTGCATTAGGCTAGACCTAAAGCCGAGTAAATTAATTAAGCTTATCTAAACCTGCTTGAGAAATGCCGTTGACCTGTTTTGGTGCCAAATAAAAGTTAGGCTACTGAATGTTTCTGCATCAACTTAGTTTTGGTCTTTTGTTACGTTCTCTTAGTGCATTCTCATGTGATTTGCGAGGTCTCTCTCCGCAAATCATAATAGGCTCGGCTCAAAAGGCAAAACATAGGCCTACATTTATTTTGTAGACTACAAAATCATTTATTTTGTAGACTACAGGACGCATTCACTGCTGTGTTGGGACCCCAGACAAATCAATAGGCCTACATTGAAAGTAGGCCTACTTTAGGCAATAGTCTACATGACTACAAACGAGAACACAGGGAAATGAAAAACAGTGAATGACATTTGCTTGAATAAGTCTGCATCATTGTCGGACAATAAATGGAAAAACAAGAAAATGACCATTAGGCTCTTTATTAACTATTGGTCAACACAAACTCCAGCCTATCATTTCCCCTTCCTCTCCCTCAGCTGCCATCGGGGCATGTCGCTCACGACTCGGCTGGCGCTTGGCTCGTTCTTTGCCTCAAGGGCATCAGCAATCCTCCCCAAGGCTCCTAGCAGCTCGATGTGATTGGCCTGCATTTGGCTTCTCCAGGATGAAATGTTGATGTTAAGACCTGCCAGATCACTGACAACCTGTTGTGAGCTGCTAGCAGCACCTCTTATTTCGGACTCTATCTCACTGAGAGTGGAGGCATATTGCATTTGTGCAGTGGTTTGTTTCTGCTGCTCCAGGTAAAGAAGCCGGTCAATATCAGCGTAGTTGATGGGAACTGAGGGGGGTGGAATGACAGGTGTTTCACGGGGCTCCGGGGTGGATGGGGTGAGGCGAGATGGGGAGTCGTCTTGGTTTGAGGCGGCGCCGGTGCAGGATGGGCCAGACATCGGACAGTCTAAAAAGGGGTGGCACATATTAGAAATATTATTATTATTATTATTATTATAATACGCTAACCCCAGTTTACGATATGAAACATACAGCATACAGAAACGTGTAGGCCTATTTATGATTTCTAGCATGTAGTTCACAGCCTAGGCTACATACCTTCAATGTCTTGTGGCATAGGCTCGGCTGTATCTATTCCATCCAGGCCATGCACTTGTTCTTTCTGGAGGGTCTGCTGAACTTCCTCTTCGATTTCGGTCAATGGGTCTTCGATCGGCGGTCCCCCTCCCGTTGCAACGGCCTGTCTGCTATTAAAAGCAACTTTTTCTTTGGTCCTCCTTTTGAGATCCACCCACCTTCTCTTACAGTCGTCGGCCATGCGTTTGCACTGACCGACAGCACTAACCCTTTCTGCAACTGACTCCCAAATATGGTTTCTCTCACTTGGGGTGAGATTCCGCGACTGCAATTTAGCTGCATGTCTCTGCACCTCGTTGGTGAGGACATGCAACTCGGTTTCAGAAAATTTTAATTTGCACTTTCTCTCTGCCATTGTCGTTGATATTGTGTTCTTGGCACAAGCCAATATATAGGCTGCCACATGGCTAATTGCAATCATCAGTGCAAAGTGCAGACAGGTGGCAAATTTGTGGGCGTGTTTGCCCGGGCATATCATTGGAGCAAAATCTTTTGTGGATACCGTGGTAAACTGGTGAGGATTGCTTTTGCAATCTCGGTATTAACTTTGAGCTAATTGCCAGGAGAAATCCGTTCTTTGTGGATTTGGCCCAAAGGATGCAATCATCCAGAACTGTATGCACAATAAAAGCAGTATTTTGTCAAAGCTTAACACTGGTCTCAGCATGTCCTGATTATAATGCGTAGCCTTTCTGGAAGGATTATTCGATCAGGGCATTCATTCCACTGCTTGCTGTTGTTGTGTGCAAGAGCAGTATATTTAAGAGACCAATCTAGATTACTGGATTCTCCAAATCCCAATTCCAAGTATGTAACATGCAAATAAAAGCAGAAAGCAGTGATTTTTAACCCTTGTGTGGTGTTCGGGTCTGTGGGACCCGTATTCAGTGTTTACTAAAAGAAAAATGATACAATTCATAATTTTTTCAACCTGACACTCATTGGCCTTGGCTCATTTTCTGTGATGACCATGTAAAAGAACACAAAAATCACATTTTATCACAAAAAACAAATATCACTTTTATTGATAAATGTCAATAAACAAAGACATTCAATATAATCTTTGCATTAATCAAACTAATTAAGTGAATTAAAGTGGAATACAGCCATGATTAAAAATAGCCCCCGCTGTCCCGAGATGTCCAGTGTCATTATTAAGCAGTTCAACACACAAACTCTTCCATACACACAGTGGTGCGGTCTCTGTACACTGTTGAAACGGAGCACTGAACTAGGTTAGCTATCCGCCTGTCCTGAGCTGCAGAGCCAGCTGCCGCCTCCTGTCCATGGGCCGCCTAGCCTACAGCCGCTCATTCGTTGCCGGCCTCCTGGGCGATGCAGACGTCGCCGCCGGCCTCCAGGGCGATGCAGACATCGCCGCCGGCCTCCGGAGCGGTCCTGCCTGCGCGGGCCAGCCTCCGGAGCGGTCCTGCCTGTGCCGCCGGCCTCCGGAGCGGTCCTGCCTGCGTCGCCGCCCTCCGGAGCGGTCCTGCCTGCGCCGCCGCCCTCCTGAGCGGTCCTGCCTGCGCCGCTGTCCTGCCTTTTTGTTTCCCTTTTGCCTCCCTGGTTTAGACCCCTGCCTGTGTTCTCGCAACTCTGATTTTTGGATACTGTTTTTGTGCCTTTGTTGTGCCTTCCCGGTTCGGACCCCTGCCTGTTCTGTGACCCTGTTTTTGGATTCTGTCTTTGTACCGTTGCCCTGCCTTGCCAGTTTTTGACCCGGCCTGTATTGCCACGGATTGCTGCCTTGCCCTTATTAAACTTCGGGTTTTTTTGTTGTACTCCTGCCTGCGTTTGAGTCCTTCCCCCACCTACACCTAACATTAATTCCAATTGCAATATCTATTAATGTCTGGTACTGGTACAAAACGCAGCTGCCAGACTTTTAACCAGAACAAATAAGAGAACACATATTACTCCAATCATAGAATCACTGCACTGGCTATCAGTTGCTTTTCGATTAGTTATTAAGATTGTATTAATACATTTTGAAGCATTGTGTGTATAATTCTGAGTATCTCAGAATTACTCATTTCGTATGTAAAAATTTTTGTTCTACACGCATCAAATAAAAGCCTTATTTCTTAACCAAAAAGTAACTTAAAAATGAAAGGTGATCAAGCCTTCTCTGTGCAGGCCCCTAAATTATGGAATTGTTTACCTACATCAGTGCTGCTGAGACATTATCTATTTTTAGTTCCTTTTAAAAAACAATTTTTTAAAACATGCTTTTCCTATTCTTAACTGTATGCCATCACCGTGTTATTTTAACTGCTTTATTGTTATTGTTTCTTTTATATTACCCTATTCTATTGTTAATTCGTTTTTTTTAGCTTGGAAAGTGCTTTGAACGTCAAGTGTGAAAAGCGTTACAGTATATAAATAAAGTTTATTATTATTATTACTACTAGCCTACTACAGAACACTGTTCACTGTTCATCCATAATAATGTGAAGTAGTCAAGTCAGAAATCAAGAGGTGGCAATATGTTCTACAATTAGGCTACGGGACCTCTGGCGTGTCGGACTGCAGTACAGTCAAGTAAATTATTTTCTCCCTTTATAATAGGCTAGGACATTATGGGCAACTAACGATAGATTCCGGTCGCATGCGCAATACAACACAATAAACTTACTGGATATAACCAGTAATAACTTTTCGTTTGCAATTCTGTGACTTAACTATGGGGAATTATCTTCGAAAGTGGTATGCAAAACTTCCACATACGTGTTTTAGGGAGGGACAAGAAATGACGTAGCCTTATATAGGCTATTGGAGACGGCTATAGCTACAGTTTGATCAGACACAGATCAGAGAATGCACCTTCGCCAGGATGCTCATTCAATGTCATCCGAATCTACAACGAGTAATTTCTCCAGAAGGATAGCTCGTTCAATATCATCCGCGTCTTCTACATCGAGTGATTCCTCCAGAAGGATGGGTCATTCAGTGTCATCCGCGTCTTCTTCATCGAGTGATTCCTTCAGAAGGATGGCTCATTCAATGTTATCCGCGTCTTTTACATCGAGTGTTTCCTCCGGCACATGCAACGTTCACGGGAATCCGGTGGTCGTCTACTGCAGAGACTGCGGAGTGACGGTCTGTGACACTTGCCTGATTGATCGTAGTCATCACAAGCATTCATACGATACGTTAAAGAACGGTTTTGAAGTACAGATCGTAAGTATTTCGCCTGTTACATTATTTATATTAGCCTATCCATGATGTATGAATGCACAAACCAATCTAAAAAGTTTTTGACAACGTGTAGATTAACTCCTTTTATGAAAATCTACTTGAATGTTCCTGACGTTTGCATGTATCGTCATAAATGCTACGATACTACACAAAAGGTTTTTTATGCAATTATGAGTATTATATTTGCGAGAATATCCTACCTACATAAGGTGGAAAAACACAGCTAAATGTTATTAACGCAACTCTGATATAGCACATTTGATACCTCTTGAACTAAAATTATTGATTTTAAAATGAACTGACAGTAATGATGATGGTGACACTGATCGCAGTGATGAACATTAAATATTCTGTGTATTTATAGGAGGGGGTGACAAAGCGAGTGAAAAAGCTAAGGACTAGCCTGATGAAGCAAACTAGCATCAAAGCTGAAGTGTCCAAGGCAAAGACCGAACTTGAGGTAAGTTTTTCGTTCATTGCCAGAAAGACTAATTTAATACAAGTTATGTGACAGGACTGTAAATTGGAAATGCTTTTGCTTGGTCTTCTACTGGCTGAGAGAATATAAATATATGATGTCCATGATAATCTCTTCCCTCAGAGTACTTATTTATTTGAACTGACCATATTGTAGCCAGGTCTCACAGCAACCTCATACATGGGTTTGTGCAAATAAAAGACCACATACATTACCGAGAATGGAAAAGAAAGCAAAGATAGCACAGACAGCATATACATTGTCAAATCCTCAAAACCTGGACAATTTCACTCTGGCCTTATTTCAATAAGCCTACAGTGTACCAATTAATGTGCATATCTTAAAGGAGCAGTGACGTGAAAACGACTGTTACAAATTGGTGACTGTGGACCTTGTGACTGACAATGCACCTTATTGTTTGCTGCAGGGGATGTTCGACCTGGCAAAAGAGAGTGTGGCAGAGCAGCATCGGGAGTTGCAGGAACTGATAGATCAGAATATGCAGCAGGCATTCTTGCTGATACAGGCCATGAAAGAGAGCATGCTTCAGGACATGGAACAGCTAGTTCGAGTTGGGGAGGAATACCAGGAGAAGAGCAAACACATTCAGGATATTGTGGAACAGCTCAAAAGGTCGCAGAACACAGACTATGCCACCATAATCTCGGTGAGGTTTCTCCCTTCTTCACACGCATCCAATTCTTATATGCCCATCTCTATCTCTCATCTCACAAGATGCAGGGATGGGCCCCCTTTCGGAATCAAAGTGTTTATACCACGTACAGTGCCATGTGCCATATTTATCAGCAAGTAGCCTTTTTTCAACACAACCAAGGAAGAAATCCACACTTTGTCTGTCACAGAATAGAATGTGATCTTGTGAGCTCTTCGCTAAAATTCATTCTCTTATTTCACAGGACATTGCGGAAGTGGAAACAAGGTGAGTCTTAACTTCATTATGTATTTTTTTTATTTTATTTTTTTATTGTAGCATGAACCAAGCTTTGGCATGTTCTGTCAACATATCTGTGACATTGCACATTTATGGTAAACATTCTTAAAACAATATGTTCAGATTTTATTTGTTTTTACATTTTACCTGGAATGAAGCTGATGCAGATGTTGATGCATATATTAGAAACAAAATACATTAATTTTTGCCTGAATTCTGTCTGACAAGCTA